>OZ023214.1:8516351-8973851 GCA_963995525.1 Escarpia spicata | reverse complement strand
CTTGTCTTTTCATGTTATCAAATATATCAATGTTATATTGCTGTATCTCTTTTTAATGTCTTGTTAGTCTATGTTTGCTAAGTATTTCCTACATTTTGTGCATTTCATAATAAATATAAAAAATACTGTTTTGTTCCGGACCTCGTGTCCTCTACCTATTTCAATGCTCCCCATATCCATGTAATCATTCATCGACGACTTCCCAAGATAAAACTACGAACACAACGTCTTCTGGGTTCGTTTGACGCACTACGCGTGCATACAATGTCGTTCTATGCCTTCATCGTAGTCGGCAGCAAACGTTGTCGCGCAACTTGCTTGACAAATGGTGTCAATTCTAGTTACTGGAGCAGAACCCACCCAAGCGACACAGCCTAAATGACGCCCATACACGCACGACCGCTCTCAATAGATCTGGCGGCCTTTACTCGAGGTTGTCACCAAAATAAAACACTTTAATGTACAGTCCAGTTGTCCTTAGAAGGTGCAGCACTCCCTCGTCGACGACACCTCCATCATAATACTGAATTGGTCGCTACGCTTCGCTCCACGTGCTATTGTGAGCAGTGTCTGGTAAAGATACAGCCCCCTGGCTCGGCATCACCCCGTGATGTATGCGGCGTCATGATTCATGTTTAAACTTTTACGATGCAGCACTGTTTGGGAAATTCCAGCACTATGAATAGACAAATGTTCGTACTGTTTTGCGAGTAGAACTGATTTTGATGACGTGTTAAGCCGAAGAGCTCAAAATACACATAACCAGATTTGATAAAGTAACGAAATTGCAAAACGTAAAGTTGTATTTACATAGTTTCCCCTTCTGCCACCTTGCCTTCAAATTTCAACTCATGATATGTTAGCAGATTGTGATCTAACGTTGCGATTATAACATGTCTAATTACTAACAATTTACAAAGAGCATTAACTTATAGTGTACGCCATCTACAATGCGTTAAGCATTAACATAAAATGTGTGACTAAAACTGTATCACTGTTGATACTGTTGAGCACCTTGTTTGACATTTCGGAAGTTCCATGTTCATCTGAACAAAACATGGCATCGACACCTATGCATAAATTTCCCATATAAACAGTTTCCCCGATCAGAACAATTTGGTTTCATAAGTTCAACCTAGAATGTTTGGGCCTACTTTTCTTGATGGCTATCGTGATGTTGCTTAGGCATACACGTACATAGTGACATAACCGTTTTATTTGTTAATACTTTTTAAATATTTATATAAGATAGTTGTTGGTGTCGTGTAATCAAATGCATTATTTGAACATTATATTCTCATAATTATTGTCATAGTAACTGCTATTTGTATATAACATGATATATTAATACTACAATAGATGGTGCTGCATTAATTGCATGCATCGTTTAGCAGTTCCGTGTTATTTCTTCATGTTATTACCTTCTAACCTAGAGCTTCTCACATTTCAACTATATTTACAACACTTCCCTAAAGTCCTCTTTTTTGTTGACGCGTTTCCAAAGAGAATGTCATCTTGTGAGTTATATCCATATAAAAACGTTTATGAGAGACTGATCCCCAAAGTTACATTTTATGAAACTGACCACTTCCGGTTTTGACAAAACACTATATTTGTGTGCACGAGAAGATTGGGTCTGATCCGACATGTTCATGGGACTTTAATATGGATTAATATCAGTTTCAAGAAACAGACTAACATGTGCACATCTTCGCGCCTTGATTTTAAGATAAAACTTTGTTGGAGTCGTACAGAAATAATTCGCAGTAACCTTTTTGTTAAGTGTGAAAACTAGTTGAAAACGAGTTAACCCAAAGGTTCGTCACACACCACAGCTTCGGTCCGACAACGACATCACAGCGGGGATACGTGTGCATTCATGCGGGACGCCTGTGCGGCCACGCGTGACCTCAGTTTATGCTTCGGTTTATGGAAACCAGTGTTGATATCAACGATGTGTCTGGCCCGGCAGTGAGTGGTCGCTGATACTTGTGTATGTGTGTGTCGTCACCTAACATGCACCCCATAAGACAACTATGCCGTGAAGACACTCACCTGCGCCCCCATGATTCTTCGGGCCGCTGAAGACTGTTGACTTCACTCCGTCAGCGAGTAGATGACGTCCGGAACAGGTCTACGTCTTGCCTCACAATAAAACTTTCAATCCGCTCTGGACGCACGAGTGCGCATGCCGATGTCAAGTTGACGGGTCCCGTTTGATTCAGCGGTCGACGTCGGGTGATGGTACACGGTTGGATGGCGACGGTGCGTGTCCGCGTGGGCAGTCAGGCGACAGGTCGCCGATTGAAAGGTTCAGTGAGCAGGAGGAATGTTCTCTCAGCGTCCTCTAACTGCACTGGCGATACCGTGTGTGTATTTATGTGCGTGTGTACGTGTGTGCGTGTGTGTGTGCGTGCGTGCGTGCGTGCGTGCGCGCGCGTGTGCGTGTGTCAAATATTTGGCGAAAACATCATTACATCACTAATGAAGGCATCATCCTCGATGTTGGCAGTTTTGGACCGGTTCCAACGTTTTCTGTTTTCCACCTTCTGTGTACGTTGATGACCAGTCCATGCCGTTTATCGTGTACGTTGATCGGGTTAAATTTTTATTGTCACTGCTGCCCTTACAATTATCCATTCTAAACTAATTTCTATAACGTGTTTCTTGTGGTTTATCATCTCTGTATTTTGGTTAAGTTTTTAATAGTCTTCCATCTCCATTTCTTCGTTATTTAATAATAGCAATTATATAATTTTGTATGTGTTAACATTCTTGGAAACCAAGCTAAACGTCGCATAAAGACAAATGTTCGAACTTGTTCGTATCACTTTTCCTTCTACATTAGAGAATAATAGAAAACCAAGAAAAGTGTATGACACATTATAACGATTGGTTTGGCTTAGAGACGATTTTCTAGTAGAGAAATGGCTTGCGTGTCATCAATGCTTATATGCAAACTGTTGGAAGATGTGTTTATCTTCAGTTTTATCGAGCAACATTTCGGCTACAGAATAGTAATAAATCAACGAAACACGAGACGTGCGTTGCGTGGAGAGGCTAACACATTAACAATGTGACATAGATCCGGTGCGACGGTTTACACCCGCCAGTGAACGCTATAAAATGGTAATGGGTGACCGTAACCATTGTAGTCCTTCTTGGTGTCCCCTTGTAACGTGCAAATTGTCATGTAGGTCCTGGCTCGTCATTTGCTATTGGTTAAAAATGTCAAACAACCGCGTGAATCTAGCTGTTATGTATAGTTACACACAAAACACCAGAATATTTTAAAATATATTCATGTCATAGACGTTGTAAAGGTTTGTTGACGTACAATGTACATATTCATTGGGCGAACGAGTCAACGAAGAACGAACCGTTTGGAAGAATACAAATGTGTACGAAATACATTTCGGGATCACAACCATACGTATTAGAATAATTAGATAATAATTTCAGCTCAACGAAAAGGGTGTAGTTGTCCATGGACTAAAGACTGTTGAGTTATTTTTGCTCTATCATCGCCATCTTCCCAACACTATTCAGACATGCTGGTGTACCACAAACACAACATTTCTATCTAATTGTATTTATGTATTTATGTCCGTTATTACTCCTTCTACCATCACCCATACATTCGTCCCACAGGTATCCGAAGAAGAACTTCTAAACTAGACGTGAACGCTCATCTTGGGCAAGGTACACAGAACCACTCCTTGCGCAATGTTATCACCAATGGATCAATGGAAACACTGTGCTTGGACACACCAAAGACTATTCGGAGTTTAACGACAGGTTCTCTGAAACCAAGAGCTAGGAGGGTTTTATTTGCTAAAAGGTTTGGTGGTGGCTTACGGGGTAACACTTACCATAGAATCATAATATCAATATTTATTCTCAAAGTTCTAAATGTTAGAAGAATAAAACCACTTTTTAATGATATGACATTTGGTTTCACACATGTTCTTGCCACATAAACGGAAAGGCTTTGATTTGTCTTTTTTCGAATGTCGTGCGCAATTGGTGTATTGTCACATACAGCTTCGTTGTTCATGATATATGTAGATAAAACTAATAAGCTAATTCAAGCACTCATACTGAATCAGCATATGTCAAGCTTTCATTTGATACTTCATTTATATGCATCGGTTGTGGCTATGACCTCTTTTAACTCATAATATTGAAACCGTTGAATGTGACGCGACGCAAAACAATTTAGGTGTGATTTGAGGGTCCACCTGTAATGTTTACCACACAAACCCCTCTCAGACAAATAAAACATAAATAAACCCTCCTGGCTCTTGGACTATCTACAAGTGGGGGTGCTGACGGATAACACGGCAAGACACCAAATAGACTTGTCAGTTTCCGCAACACCGACTTCAGGGATATACTGGGAGTGTATTGGCCAGAGACGATTATCAGCATCAGACCCAGAAACATAAAAACATCTGCCTCATACTGAAAGTGAGAAGATGGAAATGGCTCAGACACAATGAACAGCGACCTGCCAGTAACGACAGCGTTGATTTTGAAGGAAATGAACAGAACGAATAAAACAACATGGCGACGAACAGGAGTTATATTGTGCAAGCCTTAAGTGCCAAGCATGAAGAGGATAAGTCCGTTCATTCACCCGTCCGTTTTAGAGTAAGTCAGTAAGTATTTTAGGAAAATGGGTGTGCTGGGTTCAAGTATCCTCTGTTAAGGATTTGGAACATGAACGAAGACCCTAATGCACTGGCAACGGATTGTAGGTGGCAAATGGGAACCCTAAACCCATACATCTGATAAAATCAGTTTAGTCCTTTCGGGTAGATGGTCTTCTCTGCAAAACAATTTTCTGTAAATTAAACCTAAAACAAAAAAACATGTATGATTAATGGTACATCTAAATAACGACTATCGGTCTACAATGGAGACGAGAATGCGTGATTATCCAGTCATGGCACAGGGATGCATTCAGCCGTTACATTCCCATGCCACTGAACATTAAACAAAGACCAATTGGACGAGGCTGAGAATAGTAACCGGGGGTTACCCTCCTCTGTCCTGTTAAATAACATAGATGAATACATATTTTTTAAACATACACATATACATATACAATCACAGAGGGTTCGCTACAAGATAGAACAAGTATTTGCGGCACGATGGTGTTCATCTGAATCAGAGGGGGACGATGTTGTATTAAAAAAAACATACGGTGGCCGTACGAAGGTATGCGCTGAAATTAAAGTAAACCCGGGATTGCGAAGTCGTGGTGCTGCCCACAGAGCCGCTACTGCCGACCAACCCACACCTCCACAAACACGTGTCCTTTTATTAATAATTAATACATGAGTATTCAGTAATTATTTCGGACCGTAAACCTGTAAAAACAAAATAAGCCATTAAAATGTGCATGAAATATATCTATCCTATCATAGTTGTACAGGAGACGGAAACATGTGAAGCCTTACGAGCCAGCACTGCTGCAATCCGACAACCCCACATGCAGCCTAATCCCCCTAACAACTACACAATTGCACTAACACTACGACGTCTCACAGTGCCTTAAGCGCTAAGGTAATTGTTCTGTAGAAGTCCATTGTTCATTGTAATTTGGTGGCCACCAGCATATCTTTCAGATTCTTGTTCTTTGAGAATGCTGTTATAAATATCGGCGTGTATATTTCTGGATACGCGGTTTGTAGAAGTTTATAGTTTAGCAATTGTTCGTCCCTGGTGGGAGAAGCGAATCACAAAAGGTATAATATCAAAAGAGTCCTCTCTAACATCCAGTCCCCTTGGCTGCGTAGTTTTAAGTCTTTATAATCCATTTTGATTCACAATTTCGTCTGTAAATTGTTTCCAGTGAGGCGACGTCAGAAAATGGCCGTGATTCCAAGATTGTAATACGCAAATTGGATATTGTATAGTAGTTGATGTGTATCTGTTGGTTAAAATAAACCTTGCTGTCAAGATGCCCCGTCGAATTAAAGCGTTAGCCTTTAAAGATCGTAGTGTCCAAGAAATCTATTGAATGTTTACTCGTAACTGACATTAATTTTACGCAATTTTGATGGTTATTTGGTATGTCCAAGTAAATTAGGAATTCATCATTTCTATGTGTCCAGATTCCGAAAATATCGTCCTAATATCGTAAATAGATTAATGGTAATTTGTTGTATTTCCTTAGTGCTTGTTTCTCCCACTCAGCCATAAAAAGATTGGCATAGTTGAGGGCAAATCGTTTCCCCATTGCAGTAAGTAAGTAAGTAAATAAGTAAGCAAAGAAGTACATAAGTGTGAAAGAATTTGCTGAAACAAAGACAAGCTAACCTAAATATATCAAACATGCTGTGTGTACATAAATTCAATAAATCAATGCTAAATTACACCAGTGTTTGTTGTTATGGGATTTCGGCAATTGTTCATATTATGGTATCATGGACTATGTGCTTTCAGACTGGAAGACTTTGTCCAAGATTCTTTATGGCCAGAACAAAAGCCCAACGGACAAAGTCCCCTTAAAAACCACAGTGTATAAATAAACGACAAACAACATCCCTACTAGTCACACACCAAAAATGCGTTAGTACTAGATTGCATGCCGCCCTCGGTTCTACGTCAACAATCCGATAGCTGCAATAAAAAACCTGTTTACATAACCGATGGATTTATTCACGTGAAGCGTTTTATTTAGCAATATTAACATTCCGTTTTAAAAAACCTACACAAATGAAAACGTATCCTTTTAAACTAACGAGTTCATAAACGCTCGCACTCATTTCACACTTGAACACTCATTATTAAATTTAATATTGAAGTTCTAAGCTATTTCTGACCGCAGTTGCTTAGTATTTAACGCGTCGGATTCAGAGAATCGAGACATTCCATGTTCGAACTCTTAGGCAAGTTCGTCCACTCTACAGTGCTCAAGATCACTAAGTTGTTTGAATGAATACCTGTCGCGTATATCACTCTCTACGAATTGTCTACGCATAATAATTGCACCGTGACCGAATGCTTCCCTGGGAAGGTCTATCAAGGAGTAAAGTGTGACGCGTTTCGAGCAGTCCCAAGGACTCGGTTCCTCGCTATATAAAAAACTTACCCTTACTTAACTTTACTTTACAAAGCAACCATAATTGGGTAATAGTCATTTCGACTATGTGCCACGTTTTGGATACAGTGTTGTTTTGTGTAAATCAACCAGTCATCCACGGTAATGTAACCATGCATTTCCTATTTAGCGTTTACAATGCATTGTAGATTTACTGTGTATTCTAGACCAATGACGATCAGTCAGGCGACACATCGAAAGACAACACAGTGCTTTCGTGAATAAACAAAATTTTCTTCGAAAGGAATGACAAAATTCCATTGTAGAATGACACGATACGAGCGTGCGTCTATGTCATGTCAAATGACATAGAACAGAATGTGGTTGCAGCCATTAAAACGAGAGGGCAATTCAGTCTTCAGTTGGATGAATCGACCAACGTCACTGGCTATGCCCAAAAACATGGAAGAAAAGTTTCTGGTTTTTTTGGTCTCTGCTTATCACCACAATGGGAGAGGGTATTGTCTGCTTGGCTCAATCCATCAGAGTAGAAATATTGACGAGGGATGAGTGTATATTGTGATGGTGTACCAGCGATGTTAGGAGGTTTCACTGATCGTGTGAAGAATGTCAATGAGCATGTGATAATTCTTCATTATTTCCTCCATCGGGAGAATCTTGTCTCTAAAGGATTGTTGCCCGATTTGCAAGCTGTTATGCAAGAACACGTTCAATTGTTGAATTTCATCAAAGCAAGGTATCTAAATTATTGATTCTCCAAAGATATGTGGTCTGAGTTTTACTCAGATCATGTACGTGTACTGTATAACTTTGATGTGAGATGCTATTATCAGGACATATGTTTCAAAGAGTGATGACAAATCATCCCCTGATAATAATATTATTAGATTCGAAGTGGATGCTGTAATTGGAATACGTTGCTGATATATATATATATATATATATATTTGTATGTATGTATGTATGTATATCTATATATATTGAACAGTTCTATGCAACGTCGTGGTCAGACTCTGGTTTAGTTGTCAAAGAACGTAACCGCACTCAAGGGTAAGCTCAAGATGTGGTGGAACAAAAAAATAGAGGGAGGAAGGACAGCGTCTTTCCCAGTGATGAGTTTGTTTCTGAAGGACCATGCAGCTTAATTCACCGAGATCCATGCCATTGTCGTGGAATGTTTGAACAAACTAGTCGGATAATTTGATCACTCTATCCCCGAGCATGTGATAAAAATGTCACATAGCTGCATGCGGAATCCATTCGATATCGAAGCGGACGATCTACCAGAAAGATATATCAAGCGTCGGCTGCAAGAGCATTTCATCGATATCCAAACCGACGAGACACTTCCCTACGAGTTCAAAACGCAAAATGACAAGGTGAGTGCGCTCTGGACTGAAGTGCATAAAGAAAAGCCGTGAAGTTCTCCTGCCCTTTGTTACAATCTACTTGTGTGGGGCAGGATTTTCAGCGGTTACTGTCGCGAACACAAGTTCCGAAACCGTTTGCTACCAGAACATCACATGCGATGCCGCCTGTCTTCGACAAGATCGCATTTAAAAAAACGTGTTAAATCAGTTCAAAACCATAGTTGCAATAATTAAAGCAATCCAATGTTTAGCTATTGTGTACACTGGTACGTACATCTGGCGAGATTATCAATCACAGTTGCATCAGCTGTCACATGTGGCTCTTTGGTCATTGTATTTTAGCAAGCAAGTTTAGCAGATGGTCTCGTTCATCTGTATTACGTCAATTTATGTTTTAATTATTTATGTTGTTATTTGTCGCAGCAGCTCTTAACTTTTATCTTGCGGTAAAACCGTTTGACTGCTGGCGTCGTCTAGCAAGCACCACAACATTAATTGGGGTTCCAGCTAAAACAGGTTAAGAACCGTTGTTCTAGACGACGACAAAGAATACACACCAATTCCGATCACGTATATAGCAGCACGTATAATATTGGCAAAATTATATCTGTTTTATATAAAAACTAAACATTAGTTGTCGTTTTGTTGGCTAGTGATTACGCTGGCTAGTGATTTAAAATTAACATACTGCTATGTCCTGGTGTTTATCAGGGTTGGCATAGACTCCCCTATATGTAAACGATAGATCAGCGGTCGGCACCTGCGGAATGACGACAGTTGGTGCACCTTCTATGGTCGGAAGAACCTACTGCATCATCCACTGCACCGTCACTCAAGATAACACGTGTGGCAAGCAAATGAAGATGCCTGACGTTATGATCGTCACTGTGATGACTGTGAACTACGTTCGTGCTCGTGACCTAAACGACTGGCAATTGCAACACCTTCTTGCCTACATAAATGAGTATTAATAAAATCGGTACTTCTGCAAAGTGCGCTGCTGGATAGAAGTGCCTCGGTGCGGAATTTGCTGACCCACCACATTGATGAGCAATTTTGCATTTACTGAATAATCAACTTCAAAGAAAACGGTAAGTTCTTTACTTCACGGATGAGAACATCTCATCAGTAAGTTTTTTTTCCCTTTTCGAGATCACGAATCTACTGTAGAAGCACAACTGCGGGATACCAACAACGTTCACGTCTCAGAACCCCAGGGAAAACCCTGAACGTCCGGACACGTACGTAGTATTCAGAGTGATGAGACGGAAGCTGCCATACAGTTTTGTGATATTAGGACTTGCACTGGGGAATTGCCTGTATTTTTCAACCCGTTCTAGATGGAAGTCGACGATGCGTCGTTAGCTATGCAGATGGAGCTCATCGAACTGCAATGCGGTTCTGTGACACTAAAATTACCTCCAAATAGTTATGCTGACGGAATTGTATTCTGGTCTGATCAAACATGGCAAGCACATATTGACAATCTGTTTGGCACAAGTTACGTGTATGAGCAATTGTGCAGCTAACCGACATAACAGCAGTACTAGGCATTACAATAGTTAAGATCCCCTTGATACACTCCCAACTGGACCTCATTGAACTGTTGCCCCTCCAGCGGAACTTTGTTGCCTCAGCGGGATGGTTCATACGCACCCATGGCACCTCCAGCCGATTTGTCTGAAATGTGTGGTTCGCTTATACAATCCATGTAACTTATTTGGCCCTCCATTCCAAAAGGTTGCCGGCCCCTGCGATAGATGTCTGACGATGTTGGAGTGATCGTAAGTTCTCGGTGTGAAAGAATGAATCTTAAACGAATAAACACAAGCCACCGAATCCATCAAAGCTTCAAATACAGTTGGTAACGAGTGTTTGGTTGTATTTAACACAGCCTGTTAGATACGTATGCACATTTAGACAAATTTTCATCGACTTGAAGAATGTGGACAATTTGGATATAGGTGCACCGAGTGTTAGAGACTTTTTCAAACTGCATGTTTGGTGCTATGGAGTGTGACGGGCTGTGACAGTAGTGGCTTCTGTCTAACGAACACCTTCCACAGTTCAGACAAGTACAAATACCATCACATCCGTTCGATCATTCCCAGTGAGAAACGTTTCGTGTGCGTGTGTACTACGAGCAGGCGAACAGGGGACAGTTTTGTTAACTACGACCATAATTCACAATTGCAAACTTACATATATCTGAATGCAAGGTATGTTTATTTGCAAGAAGTATAGTTTCTTTGCTGTAAAACCCAAACTCATCAACACTTGGAAGAGGATCATTCAACCGGAACAGACGTCGTGTTAACCGCTCCGCCAGCACATTACCTTTTTATGTGTATATTTTGAAGTTGTCAGACAACTCCCCCCCGACTCACAATCATCTCAATTTCTAGATAGTCCGAGTTTTCAGGCTACATAATATGTTGTTCTCCTTGTTCTTCCGAATAATCTGGGGCGAGGCTGGCGACGATAGGGGTCCTCGGTTTTTCCCATGTTTTCCTATTCCCTCGCTGGTCTTGCACTGCCGTATCAACTCTATCCTCTCCACTCCTCACTCGAAATCTCTCTTTATACAATCTCACTCATTATTTTCCTCTTGTATTGTCTTCCACTTTGAAGGCATCCGCCTTCGTCGCTAACTGTTCTTCTCCCATTCGCTCCACGGTGCGGTTCCTTTTATGGTTATATATACCAAAACTGGAGATCGGGTTCTTGCATAACTGTTTTTCTAGGACATTTGGGTTGAAAAAAGGGGAACAAAACTAGCATGTAATTGTCGTAATACCTTGTAACTGACTTGTATACATATGCGGATCCAGTGGAAGGTCTGAACGTATGAAATATGCCCCCGTTGAGGTTATAATAAGCTAAAGTTACGGCGACACGAACAATTTCAACAGCTCACACCCCCCGCGTCTTCGATGGTCACAGTCGAGCCAGGGGCGGGAGAAGGATAAGCGCTGAAGAAAAGCTGAAAATGCGGCCGCGAATCGATTTTTCTGAATCCGCCCCTGGTATATGCGAACTTTCCGCTAACATTGTTAACGGTATGCTCTGTATTTAAAAAAAAAAACAGTGTAGGGTGGCGAGTTTCGTTATAAATAATACACAAATGGGAGTGTAGGCGACTACAGTGCCGCACTATGGATAACTTAGTGTTTAGGAAGTAACGAAATGAACAATGTGTGCCCATGCCGACCTTGATAATTACACATCACGATGGTTAACCATTTTTGTAGTCGCTCTATAGCGTGGTGTACTTGAGTATTGGTAGGTGCAGGGTGTTAACGTCTGGTCTGTCTCTTACGATTCAACCAATTATCTAAGTGGATCGCGCATATTACGTGGACACTATAAACGTCGGAGCGCATTTTTTCAGCCGACAAGTTAACTACCATAACGTTACCTGGCGTGTGTGTATAAATTATATAGTTAGGCCAAAACAACAGTTTTTATTGTTGATGACTGATGAGTACAACACTGTGCTTTATGACACACATATATGCCTGAAATCAACACTTAATAACATCTTTGTACAAGCAACTAGACGGTCGGGATTTGCAGATTGTCAAATTGTATACATAATTCGAAATTGAAATTAGATGTTCTGGATGATTATTTAAAACAAAGTTGTCGTCCAAATCAAACCCCCAGAAGGCAATCACATTACATACCAACCCTTCGTTATATTGTGGTTAAGAATATCACATATTAAAATCACCTTTAATGGTGAACACATCGAGACTGTGGAGAAATGTTCCTACTTAGGCTCTATCACGTCTAAAAACTTCGCACTTGACAAATAATTGAAAACACGACTCAGCAAAACAGCAAAACCAGACTCACAAATCGTGTCTGTTCCAACAAGATTCTAGTATTGCACATCAAGCTGACAGTGTACCTCAACATGTTATTATATGGTTCAGAGACATGGACAACATACCGCAAACAAGAGTAGAAAATCAACAGTAACTTTTCATCACATTGTTGCCTGCCAACGATCCTTGGCGTAAAATGGCAGGAAGTAATTGCAGATATTGAGATCGTGCAGCGCTGCAAGGTAACAACACTGAGTGACATCCACAAACACTGACGCCTTCAACGGTTTGGGCGCGTACAATGGATGTCCAATGACCGCCTCTCAAAGACCATCCTCTATGGAGACTACTACTACTACTATAACTAAATGAGCGCGCACACGCACACGCACACGCATACACAGGCATACAGGCACACACGCACGCTCACACACACACACACACACACACACACACACACACACACACACACACACACACACACACACACGGGGGGACGAAACGTATTGTACACGTGTATTTGACCGCAGTCATGGCTATATCTACCTCGCATTTTACTTGTGTTGTTACGTGTCTTTAACAGCCTGCTTTGTTTAGGGTTGATGTAAGTTCTGCAATGAACCTGTGTGGCCTTCATCAATGCATGGTTGACCGTAATTGTACCAATATTTTCGTGGTTATTATTAGGGAAGGTATACGCGCTGTATCCGATATATGTTTCTCTAAGTTGTATGTTAATGGACACAATCTCTATCTCTTGAGGTTGGACTAACTAGTTAAATGGCTCGCCCCACGCTAGCACATTATGCGGACAAGGTTAACTTCGATGCGCTTTTTTTCAAACGACGTGTTCTTTAATCCTTAGGACTGCCCAAAGCACTTTACACTTCACCCTGGTAGACATATTCATTCGAACGCCATCTCCACTTCTCTAATGAAATTGCAGCCACACTGAAATTAATGCTCGAATACTATTATTACAAAGAAATCTACCAGGTATTCATTAATACAAGCGAGTGAATTCGATCGACGTCATATGCAGTGGTATGCCCAACGCTCGAAACGACAGCAAGCGGATTGTAATCATAAATTTCTTGGTTGACCGTCCGAAATTCTAACATAACGATACCGCACTCCACAAAAAATTAAAAGTTCACGTTATGTTCTCGATGAACACAACACTGTGCTATGTGACAAACATATGCGCACGTTACTGTATTTAATGGCATCTTTGTAGCAGCCGTGGTCTTATAAAACATGCTCTTGTAAATCATACTCTTATAAATCACGGTCTTCTGAGCAGAAACAAGAGTGCCACATACAATGATCTTACAAAATAATGACCATACAAACAAACACAAGGGCCTTACTTAAAACTTATTGACTGTCAGCCAAAATTGTGTTATTACTTAGTATGATATTCGGTAACAAAAGACACTTATGTGCGAATTAGATCGCGTAGATGCGGGTGACACTATAGTCAGTCACAACAGTAGTGTCGCAGACCCCCTCCTGTCTTCTTTTGACACACGTCGTTCTTGTCGTTGAAACTTTACACCGCAATCAATTATTCTACACGTACGACCATTTCCGACAGCTTAAAAATAATCAGTTCTTACACAGTCGCTGATGTTTGTATAATGTTCTAGATATTGGTTGAGTCATGGTTTCTAGCCGATATAAACTGACCCAGTGGATTCGTGTTAACCAATGGTGGCGGAAGGACTCCCATACAACATCGCACCTGTCGTTTGATTGTGACTCTCGTGCAACGTCGTACCGGTCGTTTGATTGTGACTCTCGTACTACGTCGCATCAGCCGTTTGATTGTAAGTCCCGTAAAACGCCGCACCAGATTGTGACTCCAGTACAAAGTCGCATCAGTCGTTTGATGGTGACACCCGTACACCGTCGCACCAGTTGTATGATTGCAAACGTCCTGTACAACGTCGCACCAGATTGTGACTTCCACATTACGTAACACCGGTCGTTTGATTGTGACCCATACAACATCGCACCAGTCGTTTGAATGTGACTTCTGGTTTTTTGTTTCAAAAAATTTGAATTCACCTCAAAAGTTATCTTTAAAATGTGAACCCCGTATGTTAATATACCATGTTTCTCCTAATCATAAACTCCCGTCCTAAAACCGATTGGATGTTGTTGAAACATTATCCAGCGTGATAAGGCAGTCTGATTGATACAAACGTATCCTTAGTGGGGTGTGGGAAATAGCGATCATACACGTATCGCTATTTTACTCAATACAGTTATCGTTACACTTTAGAACTGTAACACTTGGGTAAGTAGTCCTTATATTCACATATCAGTTGGTGATAACAACACTAGAATGGGACACGTGTATACTATCGATAAACACTAATCCATGTGATGTGTACGATGCTGTTTATACTCAGATCACAATTGTTCATAATTTTGCTATAATTCCTGTCCAAGATTGGTTTATTCGAAGTTTTTTTCAAACAAGTATTCGGGTTTGTTTCCAAACAAGTAATTTCCTCTCTCGACAGCAACATTTTGGCTTGGTCACGTTGCAGTGGGTACACGTTCAACATTGTATGACCTAAAAAATAATTATCAATAATATATATCAAGCCTAACAGTTTTTGTTTGCTTACGGTGTTCACTTTGCCCCGGTTTCTCCTACACGCGAACGTATAAAGTCGTACTGCCATTCGTTGCGTGTAAGCATGAACGAATGAACGAACGAAATAACGAACGGACGAAAAAAGAACGAATGTGACGATCATCCTACACACAGAGAAGTTACACGGGAATTAAATGGAAAACGAGCGAGCTGTATAAATGTGTAACTAAAACTAAACCGATCTGACACCCAAGGGGGGATTCAATAACTGGGAGAGTTTTGTACAGAGGAAAAAACAATCAGATTTTAAAGACACATTTACGTCATATGACGTCTGTACGCGAAAAAAATCAAAGAACCTTTTTTAACGTTTTTATGTGTTTCACGAAATACAGTGCTCCTTCCGCATGTCATGTCATACAGTTGCATTGAAAGAACACCTGCCGTCGCGGTCTATCCGCTTCGAAGAGAAACCATACGCATCAGTATCTACGAGCATCCACCGTTTTTACAATAAGCCTAATTTAGCGTGTTGTGACTCATAAGGATAAAGATACCTTTATTAGTTCCAACAGCATAGTAAGACAACACATTGTTCAGATGTACACACAAATATTGAAATGTAAAACATACAGTGCAAACTTAAATAAAATAAAGAGAATATATGTATATATATGTGTGTGTGTGTGTGTGTGTGTGTGTGTGTGTGTGTGTGTGTGTGTGTGTGTGTGTGTGTGTGTGTGTGTGTGTGTGTGTGTGTGTGTGTGTGTGTGTGTGTGTGTGTGTGTGTGTGTGTGTGTGTGTGTGTGTGTGTGTGTGTGTGTGTGTGTGTGTGTGTGTGTGTGTGTGTGTGTGTGTGTGTGTGTGTGTGTACCAAAAACAGAGAAAACAAAATAAATAGCAAGAAAACAATTGCTATGGGACGGGAGACTCCTGCTAAAAACACAATTAGTCGCTATCATAGGAGCCATCCAAGAACAAAAATTATCAATTCTTTATGTTTCTAATCCTAAGTTTTATAAAGGAAAAACGTAATTATATGTAATAAACCTTTTTTGTTGTCTTTCTCTTACGTATTGTGTGTGATGATTGTTTTGTGGATGTGTTTTGTTTTGTTGTAGCATATCGTGTTTGGCATAACTTGAGAATCGTCTCAATCTATGGGTCACTATCTTGTCTATCACTAAATCAGGTATTTAGTATTATGGCATTGTGTTAGAGCTGGTGAATCCACGCCATGTTACATATTAAAACACGTTTGACACGACTCTTCCAGTGACTTGAAGTGGATATCCTACATTTGTTCGTCCAGTCACGTTGTCGGTATTGTTTGTTCTGTAATATGTTAGGACGCGGTGGCTCGGCGATTAGTGCGCCGAGTTGTTAATTGTGAGGACTAGAGAATCCTATGTTTAAATGGATTTACCTTCTGATTCCTTCTAATATGACATGATATGATCATTTCCACTCACGAAACATTTATATTTTTGGAAAGTCACGTACATGAAAATGCTCGCGCGCGCGCACACACACACACACACACACAAACACACACACTCACTTGAATTATAAAAAAAGTAACAAAATAAAAACGTGTCACTCCCTTGATTCGTGGACGATGAATTAAACTGTACTATAAACGTTACACTATAATATTGTTTTGGAGTCTGGTTTGTCTTTGCAGCTGGTTACAACGTCTTTGTTGTTAAACAGTTTCTTGCATGCTTGTTTTTGAAATGTCAGTGTATTTGCCACTTCAAGCCGGTCAATTAAAATTAACGAGAAATTAGCCTTGCGTAATCCTGTTATACAGATGTTTTGTAAAGCTACATACTTCACTTAACTCAACGGTTCTGAAACCACATTGAAATGTCACTCCCAGGTCACAGGGAACGATAATTATTTGTACCTATATCACAAGCGCGGTACCATCGTTCAGTACATTTTAGGACTGCGCATAAAAGGGCCGTTTAAACATATATTTTGTTCAAGAAATCTATAATTATCAATCAAAATCGCTGTTTGCCTTCCCATTTTAGTTCATTCAGGTGGTTTTGCAACCCATTTCACATACTCAACTTAGTTGCCACGTGTTCGCATATTTTTTCATTCCTTTTCTAGGCTATGACATGCTGAAGATGCATATGGTTTCGGAGATGCTTAAAAATGAATAAACGAAAATGTGTGGACTTATTATTATTATTATTGGTTATGTAATGTTTGAATGTTATTCTTAAACAATAGCATCCAAGAATATAAAACTGACAAATCCTTAGGGTGCGGAGTTTCAGAACCGAACGCTAGAATGGGATTTTGTATTGCAATCTTGCCCATTTTGTTAAATCTTAATTTAATTACATATTTTTAATTAATTGCCCCATATCTGCATAAATAAAAATACAACCAAAGACCACTTCATTATGCAACCGTTTTATATATAATTATCAACGTGTCATTTATCCGTATGCGTACCCGTTGAATCACCCCTGAAATCGTCATCACGAATCAGAGCGGTAGTGTTCCGCCATTAGTCATAATTGTTTCCCCACTTTACATGTTGGTATCTGCTTTTGCACACTTTGGCACATTTACACTTATTGCATTGGTTGTTTTAAAACACTTTCTGACATTCACAGTCTTCATTGGCAGATGTTTGTTGTAACACGTCACTAATGGGGCAATACCGGACCACCGCAACACAAGACCACCCGTAATACGCACTAAACATATATAAAAACTGTCAGTTGTTTCAGAACCTCGTCAACGTCACTAATCTTGCTATGCGATAGACTCTATAACGACATGTTTTTTCTTTACTTTGAATAGGTGTTTAGTTATGGCACGAATCCCAATTCTTAATGCATTTTTGAGTGCGAAGAACGAAATACTGTGTCTACTCGAGATTGTTTTTACATCTACCTGTACATGACATTCGGGTGTGTCATTAGTAAGTGGAAAGATTTTTACCAGTGACAGTCTGTGTCTGTTCAGGGGAAAATTGCCTCCTACATTGCCTACTTTTTTATTTTATATCTTGCACACTCAAGCACGCACGAACACATTGTTCAGATGTACACACAAATATTGAAATGTAAAACATACAGTGCAAACTTAGATAAAATAAACAGAATATATATATATGTGTGTGTGTGTGAGTGTGTGTGTGTGTGTGTGTGTGTGTGTGTGTGTGTGTGTGTGTGTGTGCGTGCGTGCGTGCACACACAGACACACGCGCGCATATATATATATATATATATCATCATCATCATCATCATTGTGCAGCCATAGTGTCCCGTGATTGGGCGAAGGGCCTTCCCAGTACTCTTCTACTTTCTCTCTCCGCCGTCTCGCCAGCTTTCCTCTAGATCGTTTCCCTTCGTAAGGTCTCCAGGTTGTGACACGCGACATCCATAGATTATCTCGTAGTCTGCTGATGTTCCCTAGGCCTGCTCAGGCCCACTTTTGTCTTCTGATTTGTTCAATCACGTTTATGACCTTTGTTTTCTTGATTACCCAGATATTCAACAACCCACGAAGTAAGCCGAATGCTAGAATCGAGCGTTGGCTAATGAACATGCAAGACAAATATGAGCCGCCCCCGGGGGAGTGACTCGATGGAGGCCCACGCCGTGAATGAGGAGGTCCTAACTGAAGTGAGTGAGACAGAAGAGTCACCTATTCCGAGCACTGTGGAACCACCTAGGTACCCATCTAGGTCCACAAGAAACCGAAAACCTGCTTGGATGAAAGACTAATAGACCATAATCATATGCAGCCATATTAAAGTCGTGTGATGACTGGTACCACGCTAGTCTGTTTTGGGAGCAAGTACTGGTAACCTCTGCTACTAAAATAACGTCTGTGTCAATTTGTGTATGAAGAATGGTGATACTATTAGTTAGATAATCGTAGGAGATTATTTTTGTAATTAAGTTTAACAGCAGAAGAGACTGTGAATCAGAGACTATTCATACTTTGAGTTGACATTGTTAACATACTGCGCAATCACGCTATGTTTGCAATTTTGCGTTTTCAATAAGTGAGATTGTGTGATTAATCAGAACTTGAGGACGTTAGTTTTAAAGAGAGGAGAGATGTAAAGTCGTGACACTGCACTGTAATGATTACAGTAATTACTTATCCCTGTCTCTGCTCCTACAGCAGAAACAACGTATGCTCCCGGAACATCCGGGAGGTAGAGTTAGTGCACGAGGTGGAAATAAAGCATGGTTTGATATGCACTTGCCTTGTCTGTCCAAAAGTGTACAAATGTTTCATTTGTTTTATTGTAGGTATTCCCAGCAGCCACGTTCAACTGGGCTGGATACTGGGGCTATTGATGTGTTCAGCATATTGACCTAAGAAAGTCTGGAAAATTAGGCGCACAGTCATCCTGTGCATGGTTGGGCGACTGACTGTGTGTGGTTGAATTATTTAGCAGGTGTCATTGTAATTATGAACTGAAGCGCCATGGAATCTTGGGTGGCGACAATTCTGGTTGAATAACGAAGCTCTTAAATGCTCGTGTATTCGACAGCGAATACACACACCACCACAGTAGAAGGAACAGTGTTTTCCGTATACCCGCGTGACGTCATCGGGAAAACATCAGTGACTACTAACAGTATTCTACGCGCATAAACTAGAATGACAGATCTTATTAGTCACAGTGACGTCGGATATGAAAATGTGAACAGTTTCTTGTTTTTTCTTTAAATGCGCAAGACACGATCTTGGGATTAAAATAGCCGTTTTTCAGCATAGGGACCTATTAAGTAAAAACATAAACAACACCCTGCACGCTAACGCGAGCATAACAACCAGTTGGTCCCCTCACAAAACGGAAGTTGTTCATAATTGAGAAAGAACGTTCCTATTTAGAATATAGTGACGACAATCGAGATTTACCGTCTCGTTGACGCGCTATTTTCATACAAACCAGAAACAAATGTCGTCTCCGAAGGGCTGATAGGGTCTAGGGTAATATAATAATAACACAAGTTTATTAGCAACTCAACTGAGTTGGATTCACAGTATACAATAAAATACAACTATACATTGGAACGTCATACAGTATTAATACACTGAAATGTCATACAGTATAAATACCATCCTTTTGCCCTTCATTCGTTATTGGCAGTTGTGTAATCCCCATGGTATAAAGGAGTTACGGTATCTGTTTGTTCGGGTTATTGGCAAAGGGTACACATTACTCTGTCTGATGTCATATTTGGTATGCCTTTTGTCAGGCAGCAGATAGTTTAATCTGTGTGTACTAACTTTAATCTTATTGAAATATTTTTGGCAAAGGCAGTCCCGTCTTGCTTTCAATGTCTCCAATTTAACATACGTGAGTATCTCAGCGTAACTTGTTGCAGGAAAAATACACTTTAATGCTCTTTTTTGTATCATTTCAATACTGTCAGATAAATATTGTAGCAAGTTAGTGTGCCATACGGGGCATGCATATTCTAAAACAGGTCTCACAACACTGACATATATAGTGACCAGATCATTCTGGCTAATTCCTACTCGCTTTAACTGATACAACATGTACAATCGTTTCCCGGCCTTTTTCACAATATTTTCGACATGCTTATTCCATGTCAGATCCTGTGAAATTGTAACACCTAGAAGTTTGGCATGGTCTACTTGATCTATATCTTTTCCATCGATCGTTATATTCGGGATAGTGTTTCGAAAATTGCGGTCTTGTGCAAAACAGATGATCATCTCTTTTGATTTTCCTAAATTAATTTTCATATCATTCTGTTCTGTCCACTTAGCGGCAACGTCAACCGATTCTTGTATAACATATACACCCTTTCTGTCGCATACTTCGAACAATGTACTGTCATCTATATATTTATATAACGGAACAGGCGTTTCTAAATCATTTATGTAGACTAGAAAACATTTAGGTCCAGACAGTGTTCCTTGTGGTACTCCCCCATTGGGGTAACCAGGATGCGAATATTCATTTCCTATTTTTACTTGTTGAGTTCTGTCCAGTAAAAATTTTGCCATCCATCTTATAATATGTGAAGGCAAACCATACAACTGTAGCTTTTCTAGTAACAAATGATGATTAATAAGGTCAAACGCTTTGCTAAAATCTAGCATTACAACACGGACATAAGAGTCCAATTTATCAGTCGCCTCATACCATGTGTGTATCATTTCGACAAGAACGTCTGTTGTGGAAATTCCACTAATTCCACCAAATTGCTTAGCATCAATTTCTCCTTCAATTGTGTCATCCACCCATTTCATTATTATTGATTCAAACACCTTAGCAGCTAGTGGAGTTAGTGAAATTGGTCTAATGTCTTTTTCAATCGACACAGGTGGGTTTGTTTTTTGGTAAAGGTATTATGTTGGCCATTTTCCATTCCATAGGGAGTACTCCTTCTCTTAGAGACTTGTTAAAGATAGCAGTTAATGGAGGAGCGAGGACGTTTGCGTGATTTCTTAACACCCACGCAGGAATGTTATCAGGCCCAGTAGCCTTGTTCACCTTAACATTCTGTAAAGCTTTAAAAGTAGTCATTACATCGATGACATACTGATCTGGCAGTTCCTCGTTTACTGTGAATATTGTGTGATCCTTATTTAAACGAGGTAAATGTTCACTTACAGATAAAAAAAACTCATTAATTCTACTGGCTAGTAACGCGCAATCACCATTCGTTGTTTTGTTAGCAAGACCTTGCATGCATGAAATGTCATTTGTTTTAAGTCCCATTATTTTTGTCATGTTTTTCCACCAATCGTGGGAACCTAATTCATTCAGTGCTGCAATTTTTGTTTGATACAAATTGTACTTAAGTTTCGAAGCGGCGCGGTTAACCTTATTACGCAATAATTTTGCTTGTTTCAAATCACCACTCATGTGAGCGCGCTGTCTTTTACGTACTAATGCTCTAAACCAGTCTGTAACCCATGGTTTATCAGCTGTGTGCCGTGTCACGACCTTAGTAGGGAAGCTTATTTCCATATAAGACTACGGGTTTCATTATTATATTTACGAACAATTTAAACTATTAATCAAGGAATGAACGATCTGTTTGTAGGAAATTGAACAAGTATGCCGTTTAGTCTTTATACACGGTGGTCGACAAATAGAGCATTGTACGCATAACTCAAACAGGCGTAGTTAATGTGTGTATTCAATACACTTTGCTTCACGATAGCAAGCAAACCTGCAATTAAACTGGCTGCATATTGAAACATAATTTTAACATTGGTTATGTTAAATTAAACACAAACATTGCGTATGACGCAAGTATACCAATATCTTAGCGCTGTCTTTTAAAACAGCTTTAGAAAAACGTGTCGCCTAAGCTAGAAGGCTTCAAAGTGGAATAACTTCGAATCATCCAACATTAACTGCATTGTCACCGCATATAGAACTAGAGAAAAATAATAATAAAATTCTATAGCGCACATACGGCTTTGTCCTCTGAATCTGAGCACAGAGGCTCTACACACAAGAATCATTGCGTAAAATCGTGAACAGGACGAGCAAGAGTCATCATTAGAGCAAGGGACCGCAGACGGTTGTAGACTATAGGGCGGGAATGTGATTTCATTCACATGACTTTTAAAGTGATGGGGAGTTGATTCCAGATGTTGAGTGCAGCTACAGACAAAGAACGTTTTACAATGTTAAGCCTAATTTTACGAATAACACGTTGTTGTGAGACATGATCTGAGTTTCCAAGTACGGGCGAATATTGGTCGTTTCGGCGTTGTTGTTTTATGAAAGGTTTCGACTACTAAATTAAGTATACTAACATTTATTTGATGAATTACATTATTAGTTACTATGTTTAGCAGAAATACATAATATAAAACTAGTATTTTAGATTGTACTATTACATAATTACTTACCCTGCTTAGACTTTTGCCAACACATTGTTTTATATAAAACAACTTGATCTTAGTGGCAGGTGTCTTTCGTTTCTTATCAGGCCTACGCTCGGCATGTGGTTCTTTTAAATATGGACTTCTCGTCAATACGACAGTCTTGAACCTTTTAATACCGAGATCCCTTGGGCCAGCCTGATCAACCTGCGGGACCCCCATAATTTCTGCATGCGACACGTAACAGTGGAAGTGGTGGTGCTGCATCAGGTGTGGCTGGAAGTGGTGGTGTTGCATCAGGTGTGGCTGGAAGTGGTGGTGCTGCATTATGTGTGGCTGGAAGTGGTGGTGCTGCATCAGGTGTGGCTGGAAGTGGTGGTGCTGCATCAGGTGTGGCTGAAAGTGGTGGTGCTGCATCAGGTGTGGCTGGAAGTGGTGGTGCTGCATCAGGTGTGGCTGGAAGTGGTGGTGCTGCATCAGGTGTGGCTGGAAGTGGTGGTGCTGCATCAGGTGTGGCTGGAAGTGGTGGTGCTGCATCAGGTGTGGCTGGAAGTGGTGGTGCTGCATCAGGTGTGGTTGAACGTGGTGGTGCAGCATCAAGTGTGGCTGGACGTGGTGGTGCTGCATCAAGTGTGGCTGGAGGTGGTGGTGCTGCATCAGGTGTGGCTGGAAATGGTGGTGCTGCATCAGGTGTGGCTGGAAGTAGTGGTGCTGCATCAGGTGTGGCTGAACATGGTGGTGCTGCATCAGGTGTGGCTGAACATGGTGGTGCAGCATCAGGCATGGCTGGAAGTGGTGGGGCTGCATCAGGTGCGGCTGGAAGTGGTGGGGCTGCATCAGGTGTGGCTGGAAGTGGTGGTGCTGCATTAGGGGTGGCTGGAAGTAGTCTTGCTGCATCATGTGTGGTTGGAAGTGGTGGTGCAGCATCAAGTGTGGCTGGATGTGGTGGTGCTGCATCAGGTGTGGCTGGAAGTGGTGGTGCTGCATCAGGTGTGGCTGGAAGTGGTGGTGCTGCACCAGGTGTGGCTGGAAGTGGTGGTGCTACATCAGGTGTGGCTGGAAGTGGTGGTGCTGCATCAGGTGTGGCTGGAAGTGGTGGTGCTGCATTATGTGTGGCTGGAAGTGGTGGTGCTGCATCAGGTGTGGCTGGAAGTGGTGGTGCTGCATCAGGTGTGGCTGGAAGTGGTGGTGCAGCATCAAGTGTGGCTGGACGTGGTGGTGCTGTATCAAGTGTGGCTGGAGGTGGTGGTGCTGCATCAGGTGTGGCTGGAAGTGGTGGTGCTGCATCAAGTGTGGCTGGAGGTGGTGGTGCTGCATCAAGTGTGGCTGGAAATGGTGGCGCAGCATCAGGCATGGCTGAAAGTGGTGGTGCAGCATCGAGTGTGGCTGGACGTGGTGGTGCTGCATCGAGTGTGGCTGGAAGTGGTGTTGCAGCATCAGGTGTGGCTGGATGTGGTGATGCTGCATCAAGTGTGGCTGGAGGTGGTGATTCTGCATCAAGTGTGGCTGGACATGGTGGTGCAGCATCATACATTGCTGGAAGTGGTGGTGCAGCATCAGGTGTGGCTGGACATGGTGGCGCAGCATCAGGCATTGCTGAAAGTGGTGGTGCAGCATCGAGTGTGTCTGGATGTGGTGGTGCTGCATCAAGTGTGGGTGGTGGTGCTGCATCAGGTGTGGCTGGAAGTGGTGGTGCTGCATCAAGTGTGGCTGGACATGGTGGCGCAGCATCAGGCATGGCTGGAAGTGGTGGTGCAGCATCGAGTGTGGCTGGACGTGGTGGTGCTGCATCGAGTGTGGCTGGAAGTGGTGGTGCAGCATCAGGTGTGGCTGGATGTGGTGATGCTGCATCAAGTGTGGCTGGACATGGTGGTGCAGCATCATACATTACTGGAAGTGGTGGTGCAGCATCAGGTGTGGCTGGACATGGTGGCGCAGCATCAGGCATGGCTGGAAGTGGTGGTGCAGCATCGAGTGTGTCTGGACGTGGTGGTGCTGCATCAAGTGTGGCTGGAGGTGGTGGTGCTGCATCAGGTGTGGCTGGACGTAGTGGTGCTGCATCAAATGTGGCTGGAGGTGGTGGTGCAGCGTCTGATGTCGAAGATGTTGATTCACAGGAGTCGTAAATTCATCGGTCGACCATCGGGCCGTCCAGCATCCAGCCCCCGTCGGTCTTGTCCTGTCCGGTCCGCTGTTTTTTTTCGAAAAAGAATATATAATCTTAGGGTTGTATGTTCATTGGTTATATTTAAGCCTACTAACTACTAGCACCATCGAAACACAGCAGGCTGCTTTTACCTTCAAACGCTGGGTGACTACAGTAACTAGCCCATATCATAGCAAAATATACATAAACAATTAATTACAATTTACGTGTTTTACTGTATATTACTGGACATTTCTGTGTACACCAAATATCTGCGAAGGGTGATGAGTACACCATGCAAGTATGATATGCTCGCAGATATGCTTTTGAGAATTACGAAGCTGAATAATTCGTACGCCACAATTTCCAGATCAATGGAGTCGGTGGCTTTCTTTTTTAAATGGCATAACTGTTCACGTGGAGCTGACCCCAAATTCTCCGCAGCGACTAGATGAGCACAGTAATAACTGGTAGGGATTCGTCACCTTCTATCAGTGAGTGATGCAGAGCGTATGGGGAACGAGGGTCCTCAGCTCGAGCGCACTGCCGGAAGAGGATTGAAGACAGACACATGAGGGTTGCTTTCGGCCTCCAGCTTTGGTCGTGGGCCCGGCCCTCCGGGCCGCGGATGCCCAGTAGAATGATGGGTAGATACCGGGTATGCCGGGTAGGCCCGCTCGGCAATAATGTCGAGTCCGCGTTGAAACAACGTGTTCGTTCATCTTCTGGTGCGGGTTTGGCTGTTGTTTCTGCTACGACAAACATGTAGTCAGGGAATATGTTGGGGTTAAAGGGGCATATGCCAGTTTTTGTGAAACCATTGATGAAATTGCAGCCTTCTTCTAGTATATGGTGATAACGTTTCAGGGGTGGTTCCTGAGCCATAGATTTAACAAGATTTAACAATATTGCCATTCAGATAATTAACTCTAGATGGCAGGTGGACAAGGAAGCCTTTTGGCTTAACGAGAGTCCAGTACTTTTTATCTACGTGTATCCCGCCCTTTTAAGGTATGTGTCCATTTTATTTTTAAACATATTCACGCTACTAGCACCAACACAATCAGAAGATAATCTGTACCAAGGATTTATAGTCCTTTGTGAGTATGTGAACTTTCTTATATCTAATCTACACTGCTCCTTTACTAATGTAACTTCATGTCCTCTGATCCTTCTATCATTCTTAACTGAGAACAAAATATTTCTATCAATATTTTCATAACCATTCAATATTTTAAACATTTCTATCTGATCTCCTCTCAATCTCCTGGTCTCTAGTGTTGTCAAACCTCATTCTTTTATACGTATTTCGTAACTAATGTGAGAGTATAGAAATGTAGTGCGATTATAAATTCACGCATCTACGGTAGATTGCGGGTCACCACTTCCGCTTGCTGACGTGGCGCGCAATTACGATTGTGCGTGTTGGTGTGTTTCTGGGTAAGAATCAAACATTTAACCCCACACCGTAAATAGTACGTACCTATATTTGTAGTAGTCGGGTTATAACGTTTTTAGAGTCGTTCGTTAACAACCAACTGGTGATAGAACTATTATTGTGGCGCAGCGAGGTGTTAAATACGTGTTCGCCTTGGTTGTTTACGCTGATAAGTTTTCATGTCCGATCTAGCCGGAGGCCTAGGACGAATAAGAGCCTAGTAGATTCATAATAATATTACGGGTGTACTAACATCGCTGTAGTGTTAAGGCTGAAACGTATCGTTAGCAACGTATATGCCTAGACTGTGTTATTGGCTAATATACATAACTGATTGCGTTACTAGCCAGTACAAATGCTGAAATAGCTGACCTATAAAAGGCTACATTAATGGCTGAGTTAGCTACTGAGCCTGAAGGCTGACTAGCTTTGGATTAATTATAGTTAGATGTACCCAATCAATGGTGAATATGCGTATAGTTACGCAGATGGTGCTGATGCCGAACATAGTTGGTTTAGCATATAATTATGTATAGCGGTGCTAAGTCCATGCACAGAACAGTCGCCAGGGGCATCATTTTATAATTCAACGTTGTTGATTATAACTATTCACAGTAGTCGCAATTGACATGATTACAAGTATAATGGTTCATCACTACTGGGTTATATTTGTGTAATTATAAATATGTGTCCGTTCGGGTTGCAGATCCACCCCGTAGTTCACCACTGCTCCTAGTTGCCCCCGTTTCTTGCCACAGTTAACGGTTTATAGTCTGAGTGTTATTCGACCATCGACTAGTTTATTGTAAACAGTCATAGTTGAGGCTAACGTACCCTCAATTCCAGCACACCCGCGAAGTACTAGTTAAGTATATAGTTTGTTAATTAATTGCCAATAAAAGATTGTGTTTATATTCTCATTGGTTCAGTTAATTCCATTCGTCCATTCGTCCCTCAGTTTTGGTATCATTTTAGTTGCTCTCCTCTGTACTCTTTCTAGTATATCTATGTCCGTCCTGCGGTATGGCCTCAACGCTTGAATACAATATTCTAAATGAGGCCTAACTATATTTTACAGCGGTATTATTACCTCTTTTTCCTTATACGTTATATTTCGCCTAATTAATCCAAGGATTTTATTTCCCTTTGAAGCGGCAATACCACACTGCTCTTCGTATCAGCACTAATGGTTAACCCTAAGTCCTTTTCTTTTACAGTAGTACTCGGTACAGAACCTCCCATTGTATATTGTATATCTTCGTTCCCTTGTCCTGCGTGGAGGCATTTACATTTCCCAAAATTGAACATTTGCCATTTTTCCGAACATTTTATCAACCTGTCAAGATCATCTAGTAAATACTGTATCTCCATAACGTTTAATCAGTTTAAACAATTTTGTATCATCCGCAAATTTCAAAACCTTGCTTGTTATATCATCGTCCAAATCGTTGATATATATATATTAAGAATAATCTAGGTCCCAATACTGATCCCTGTGGTGCCCCACTCAAAACTGATTTCCAGTTTGAAGCCTCCCCATCAACTACTATCCGTTGTCATCTGTCAATTAGCCATTTTTGTATCCTATTTAATTAAACCATTCCCTATGCCATGGGCGTTTAGTTTAAGCAGTAATCGTTGGTGTGGCACGTTCTCCGAGACCGTTTGGTATATGGCACAACATCATTGAACGTCGTGCAAGGCAGCGAAGAAGCCGAGCGACATGACTGGACGGGACTGTACAAAATGTCCAAGGGAAATTACCGGAAGCCAGTAGTAGGTAGGGTCCGGCTGGCCCCGTGCAAGATCTAAAGAGCAAAGGACATCAAAGGGTTTCGGGGCAGTAGCCCCGTTTTCAATCTTTACTTATCAAAAAGAAATGATTAATGACCTACCTAAATTGGTTTTTGACAGCCTTACTTATAAAAAAAGTTTGATTGATGACCGTGCCGCCGACCCACCGCGGCACGCCGCCTGTTCTTCTAAGTACATTAGAGCTGACCTCTAGTGGTTATACTTGTTATGATAACGTAGACTTAATGAGGCTTTATGCTTAATTACGTATACCTAGTGAGCTGACCTCTAGTCGCTACACTTGCTATGATAACGTAGACTTAATGAGGCTTAATGACGTAGGTCAGTAGGTCTTTTTGACAGCCTTACTTATAAAAAAGTTTGATTGATGACCGTGCCGCCGACCGACCGCGGCACGCCGCCTGTTCTTCTAAGTACATTAGAGCTGACCTCTAGTGGTTATACTTGTTATGATAACGTAGACGGTAGCGCCTCTAGTGTAAGAATGAGTTTTTTTATGCGTAGGGAGGTTATATAGTGGTTATACACGAGGGATAACGTAGAAGGTAGCGCCTCTAGTGGCTATGCCGCGTAAAGAGGTTATATAGTGGTTATACACGAGGGATAACGTAGAAGGTAGCGCCTCTAGTGGCTATGCCGGGTAAAGAGGTTATATAGTGGTTATACACGAGGGCTAACGTAGAAGGTAGTGCCTCTATGCTATGCCCTCTAGTGGTACGATAACGTAGACGGTAGCGCCTCTAGTGTAAGAATGAGTAACGCGTGAAAAATATAAGTGTTATAATCAGTGTAGGACGGTGTATTAATTGCATGTGTTGTGAGCTGGTTGTTTTATTATCTCGCTTTCCCGTACAAACCTGTAGTCGGTGATGAAATACAACGGCGGCTGCTGGTGTCGCTAATGATGACGATATTGGTGACCTATGACTTTGACGCCGTCGGTACCCTAGTTAAGCCTAGCTGTAAGCGGGCGTACATAAATGATGACGATATTGGTGACCCATGACTTTGACGCCGTCGGTGCCCTAGTTAAGCCTAGCTGTAAGCGATTTGCCGTGAGGCGGAACGCTAAGAGACGATATTGGTGACCTATGACTTTGACGCCGTCGGTGCCCTAGTTAAGCCTAGTTGTAAGCGATTTGCCGTGAGGCGGAACGCTAAGCGCTAAAAATATAGACTGACGCTGACTGGGGAACACTACTGATTCATACCGTAACCTAGGTAGAAATAAGACTTGTTTCTAATAAGGGTGCTGTATTTTTAAGCTGAAGTTGACTTTATAGTGGATTATTACGACGAGGACTATATTGTGAACATAGGAAAGGAGACGGTAAACAATATATTTTTATTAATGCATTTTACAATGTTTAATATCCTCCATAATCCATCGGTTGAGTGTGATTGAGGCGGCGCCGCGTCACGGCCGAGCATTCGTTGCACGGCGCCGCGACCGAGCACTCACTGCTGAGTCGGTCGACGTTGCACACCCACCACTGCGGCCGTGGGGCGCTGTGTTTCCACTCGACGTTGATGTGATGGGGGCGCAAGGGCGAACGCCCTCCCCCTGCCGATTTGACGGTAGCACATTGTAGGCAGCGCAACAATGTTTCCTCCACGGCCGACAACACCGGGTATCGCCGTAAATGTAACGATTCCACGCGTATGTGAATCCTCTTTCTCCTTCGTGGGTCTAGGCGGGGGTAGTCATTAAGCCTCATTAAGTCTACGTTATCATAGCAAGTATAGCTACTAGAGGTCAGCTCACTAGGTATACGTCACTAAGTCATTAAGCCTCATTAAGTCTACGTTATCATAACAAGTATAACCACAAGAGGTCAGCTCTAATGTACTTAGAAGAACAGGCGGCATGCCGCGGTGGGTCGGCGGCACGGTCATCAATCAAACTTTTTTATAAGTAAGGCTGTCAAAAACCAATTAAGATAAGAGGTTTTTTATAAGTAGATTTTTATGACAGGTCATTAATCATTTCTTTTTTTATAAGTAAAGATTGAAAACGGGGCTACTGCCCCGAAACCCTTTGATGTCCTTTGATCTTTCGATCTTGCACGGGGCCAGCCGGGCCCTATCTACTACTGAAGCCAATATCGGTGACGATGGAAGTTGAAAACAGAGACATTTTGATGGAGCTAGATACGGGCTCCGCTGTCTCTGTCATAGGAGAGGCGAAATATCGCGAACAGTTGTGTCATGTGCCCTTGGCAAGCACCACACTACAACTACACACGCTGGGCGTGTTTTCTGTGAGAGTCCGTTATGGAGAACAAGACAAGCATCTTCCGCTGTATCTTATGAAAGGAAATGGTCCTACACTGCTTGGTTGGGAGTGGTTGTACTCCATCCGTTTGAACCGGCCTCTAAAGTCTGGTTTCCGAGATGTGCTCAACCGACATGCGGCGGTTTCTCTGACGAATTCGGACGACTAACGAACATCGAAGCACGAATTCAGCTGAAAGAAGAGCCAAAACCACGACCCGTCGCATTTACATGCAAGCCAGCGGCAGAGCAAAGGTTGGACCAACTGGAAGCTGAAAGTATCGTGAAGCGTGTGACTCACAGTGAGTGGGCCGCACCGATCGTCACACCAATCAAGAAGAAGTTCGAATTTGCGATGATTTCAAAGTGACTATAAATCCTCAGCTTGACGTGGATGAGTACTCCCTGCCGCGAATTTAAAAGATCTGTGCAAATCTGAGCGGTGGTCAACAATTCAGCGTGATTGGTCTACGACAGGCTTACTTTCAGATGTAGGTCGACGAAGAATCCAAGCCTTACCTGACTGTTAACACGCATCGCGGATTCTACCAGTATCAGCGGTTACCGTATAAGTCTGCATGGAGTCGCATCGGCACCAGCGGTATGGCAAAGGGCCACGGACCAAGTCCTGCAAGGTATCCCAGGTGTCCAATGCTATCTTGATGACATCATTGTCACAGACAGAACTCGAGAGGAGCATCTGAAACCCTTGACAAAGTACTGGGACGAATAGAAGAATACAGACTTAAGATGAACAAGGAGAAGTGCAAATTTCTGCTGAACTCAGTTGAGTACTTGGGCCATATCATATCTGCCGAGGGACTGCAACAGTCACCAAAGAAAGTCATGGCTATGGCTGACTTACCAACTCTTCAGAACGTTGGACAGTTGAGATCGTTCTTGGGTATGATGCAGTACTAAGCGCGCTTCTTGCCAGATCTGGCTACACATTTGGCATCACTGCATCGACTTTTGCAGAAAGACGAAAACTGGATCTGGGGTGAAGTGCAAGAGCGTGGTTTGAGAACCGTTGAAGATATGCTACTTCAGGATCGAGTGCTTACTCATTTCAACCCGGAGTTGCCCGTGGATGTGGCATTTGACAGTTCGTCGTATGGGCTGGGCGCTGTCTTATCACATCGGATGCCGGACGGAAGTGAAAGACCGGTAGCGTAAGCACTGTGCTCCCTAACGCAAACGGAAATGAAGTTTGCGCAAATTGAGAAAGAAGCACTCGGGCTCTACTGGGGTGTCAGAAAGTTTCAACCGTACGTACCTGGAGGGTCGTCGGTTCACACTGATCACAGATCACAAACCCCTGAAGTATATCATGGACTTGGCAAGGCGGTACCATCACAACCGCAGCACGACTGCAGGGATGGTGTTTTTTCCTTGGGGTTTACGTATCAAATTGATTATCGACGTTCAAAATAGCACGCGAACAGTGACGAGTTGTCTAGGCTACCGCTGAAGCAGGTGCCAGACGACAAGCCTGCATGATGAAACAGAACTGCGTCATATGACCATAATTGACACATTGCCAGTCACGGAGAAAGAGCTCAGAAGGGAAACACACCGAAACTCACTGCTTTTCACTTATTTTAGCACCAAATATATGTTTTGGCAGTTTGTAGATTACTTGTGCTCAATTAATACAACTTACAACACATTGGTTGGCTAGCATTTATAAATATGTCCACATATATCCTTCTTCCAAATGTCTCAGATGAACAACAATCTAATAATATTACATCCATACCATCGAAAACATTCATAACAAAGCTTGAAGACCGCGATTAGATTAATATATTTAGAATTGAGCAAACTATTTCTTTACACAACGAACTTCTACTTGCGGATATGCTCATTAAGGGTCGGCGCGTCAGTATTTTACAGCGACCGGATTTTTCGCTACAGTACATTTAAATAAGTTTTATACAATACATACTTACCCATGTGCATATGTAAGGCATACTATTTGGCACAAATAGATCAGTAGTGATAACTAATATGTTAAATCTGTTTCGTTTGTTGTCATAATATGAGCGTTATAGTTAGAATACATAATTATGATTTGCTGTTTCAGATTTGTGACCAAGTATAAAGAGTTAAGTGACTTATGCGTGGAGAGGAAACTGTATTACAACAGAAATTGTTTATGTCTGTGGGAAACAAACATTTTATAATTTATGTATAATATATATATATACATATATATATATATACATATTTATATATATACATATATATATAAATATATATAAACATACATAACGCCCGGATAAATGAAAGCGCGACAGTCGTAACTGGTGCTAAATCCCCTAGATACTCACCGTTACGCTGTGTGGCGGCATCTTTTGGAGATATTGTGAAGTATGAATGGGTGGCGCCCCGCACGGACACCAACTGAGTGCGGTCGGAACTTTCAATCATGGCGGAACTCAAGGATCGCGTAGAAGGTGGGTTTATTATTATTTTAACCACACCAAAAAAACGAATTAGTTCGTGTCGTATAAGAAATAAGAGAAATAACATGCATATCGGATATGTTGATAAGATACGCATATGGCAATGTTTTGCAGTTTAGAATCGCTTGATTAGTTTCTGTGTTTCAGCTAGGTTTTGAAAAGGACAGGGTAGGGACTAGGTGGTCGGAGCAAAATTTTGTTTCTTAAAAAAAATAGTAAATTTTCCCTTGATAAGAAGTACAGTGGTAGTTGTTGGCGATCTTTTACTTTCTGTTCTAACCATGAAAATGATCATTTAGGCTACACAGTGTCAGTGACTAGACTACAGCCGCCAAACTTCTTACATATACTCACTTCTTACATATACGCACACTACGTTACAAAACATTTACATTCCTACCATGATCAAATTTCACAAAATAAACTCGACTAAAACTCGACTTCTACGGTGGCGACTATCCGTTGCTCCACGGTTACTGTACAGTCATTTGCAAAAGTTTAAGACCAGGCACGATTTTTTAAAGAAATTTGACAAAACTATGATTTTTTGGCCTTCACATAACATGATATCAGTTTATTTCGCCAAATAAACGTAGTACAACATAATATGACACTTTATGTCGTCCAAAAGTGTCATTGTGTCTCTACTTTTCAGTATTTAGTGTGGCCTCCTTTGCTGTCAATGACCGCCTGGATGCGATATGGCATGCTAGAAACCAGAGATTCGCAGTACTCCTGGGTGATTTTGGTGACCCAAACGTCCTTGATAGCTTGTTTCAAGGTTTGAGCGCTTGATGGTTGTTTGTCTGCCACCTTATCCTTCATTATAGTCCACTGGTTCTCAATGGGATTTAGATCTGGGCTTTTCCCAGGTCATTTCAGCACGGAGTTTTTGTTCTTCTTGAGGAAATCAGTGGCTACCTTGGATCGGTGACAAGGAGCGCCATCTTGCATGGAAATCATACATTTGTGGATGTCCATATGCAGTTTCAACTTCTCCTTCAGCAACTCCACGTACTTAGGTCCATTCATAGTGGTGTTAGGTGGAATAAAATACAGACTAGAAGGGCCAAAACATGACATGGCACCCCAAATCATCTAACTTGGCGGGTGTTTCATTGTGGCTGCTGTATATTTCTCATCAAATCGCTTACCTACTGGCCGCCTAACGTGCCTCTTGCGAGGTATAAACTGTTGCATGGTCGATTCATCTGAGAACAACACTTTCTTCCACTGCGCGAGAGTCCAGTGGCGATGTCGTCTGGCAAAGTCCAGTCTCTTTTTTTTCATCTCAGGTGTCAGGCGTGGCTTCCGGGCCGGCTTGCGAGACTTGAGCCCAAATTCTTTGGTGAGACGTCTCGAAACAGTACTGATACTTATTTCCGTACTTTTAAGCGTAAAGCAGCCCAAATTTTCTTGCATGAGCTCATTGGCGAGCTCATCACGATGCGTCTCATTGTCACGAAAAGTGCCGTCAGTATTGAATTTGACGATGGCGTTTGCATGGCTGTCTTGGAATAACATAATTTAGCACTAATGTCTCTTTCCGTGTATCCTTCTCCATGTAGAGTCACTATTTGTGCCCTTAGAACCTCTGTCAAAGACGATTTTTTGCCCATTTCAGGGATGAAGACAAAACTGTAAAACACCTAATCGATACTGACAGCAGCAAACAAATGACCTGGAAGTACTGACTAGGCGTATTGCTTCAAGGCCCAAATAGGATAGTGCAATCCAGACATTATCTGATGCCACACCATAAAATGCTTAAAAATCGTGCCTGGTCTTAAACTTTTGCAAATGACTTTAAAATCGCCACAGACTGGCTAAAAGCAAATGTCTCACCTATTTTCAAGAATGGTCAAAAATACATAGCTTCATATTATAGGCCCATTTCCCTGACATGCATAGCATCAAAACTAATGGAACATATCTTGGTTAGTAGTATAATGAAACATGCACATTCACACAACATTCTATATCATCTTCAACATGGCTTTTGCTCCCAAGTATCTTGCGAGACACAGCTTATTCAGTTCATACATGACTTAGTTACCCATATGCAGTATGGCATGCAAACGGATGTCATAGTGATGGATTTCTCTAAAGCATTTGATATGGTCAGCCATAAAAAAAACTGACTTACAAACTCCATCACTATTGCATCCAAGGCAAAACAAATTCCTGGATTCGATCATTTTAACAGACAGAACTCAAAGAGTCATAATAGAGGGCGAGGCCTCCTCTGAGGTACCCGTAACATCAGGAGTACCACAAGGCTCTGTACTTGGCCCTTGTCTATTCCTCTTTTATATAAATTACATCCCAGACAATATTACATCTACAGTTAGACGTTTTGCTGATGACACCATAATGTATATAGCCCTTAAGTCTAACACAAATACAGCTGTGCTCCAGGAAGATCTTCACAAACTTGGAAAATGGGCCATAACCTCGATATTGTGTCGACCTTCACAGAAATTCTGTACAGTGGCCCTATCATTACTGTACATATGTGTGCGTGTGATATAAATATATATAGCTCGATTAATTAAGGCACAATTATTATCATCATTATCGTTTCCAGGTAATGAAAGGTTTCTACTTAATGTAAAAAACAAAATAAGTCTTACGAATAGCCCATAATTGTGTACCCGTGGATCAATTCTTTTTCAGTTGATGGCCAACGAACGAGTTGGTGCTCCAACGAATAACACCATTTTGGGGGGCATTCACACTTAGAATGAATCGAATATGTTCATTTGTGTGAACATTTTTATTAAATTGTGCATTTTGCTAAGCTGGGAAAGTCATTTCCGTAATTAGTTAATGTGACAAGCTCAACAAAGAAGACGCATTCCTCATTTCCAGCTAGTTTTTTGTATCGCCATTAAAAGTTTGGAACAAATTATACACCATCTGATGCCACTATGTAAAAGGAATCTACTTGTGATACAACGATTGGCGGTGAAAACGGCAATTCGACGTAACTGCAGCGAAAGTATGACAAGTTTAATTTAAAGATGAATTTTATTGTTTAAGCCATTCTTCCCACAATTAAAAACTATAAAAAAGCACTAAGATATTAATATTATTTTAGAATGTGACCAAACCATTAAAAAAACTTTGGGGGCCCCTGAGGTGCCCTTAGAATGATTCAATCAAATACAGATTTCTTGTGTATAGTGGCAGTACCCTAAGCTACGTCTATGCAAAATTTGAAAAAAAATTGCTGAACAGCTAACGGCGGACGCAGAGTGATGGCAATAGTCCCTTGGACCTTCGGCCCAAAGGACTAAAAATGTAACAAAACAAACATTGATTTAAATAACAAATAAAATGATTAGGCTTTAGGGTTGTCATATTTTTCTAGTCGGAGTGGTCAATCAGATTGAAACCAGTGGCCCGATGGGCCAGTAAAATCTAAAAACTGGTGGCCTGTACTGGCTTGACAGCCTCAAGAAAGGTGCCGGACCAGCGGCCAGTGCTAATGTCGAGGCCTGATATTGGTGTGGGCAATAAACATGGATCCAGTCGTGTTTTGCCATTTATACTCAAACCTGATCAAACCATAAGATATTTATGTGTGAATTCCTTCCAATTTCTGCAAACAAACTGTTTCAAAAGTTTTTTGAGTGAAGTACTTATGAAAATGTACCGGCAAAATCCAAATCTCGTCGAAGACGCCTGCGTCAAAAATCGTGGGTCCTATCTCCACAGTGTAAATTATTCATGTGTTACATGAATCAGTGCGAGACAACGCAGTGTATCGAAATAGGCTAAGAGCCTTAGAATACGAGATTTTAGTGCCACAAATTTTGATCTGCCCCAAATTTTCCGGTCGTGAGTATACACGTTGACCATGGGCCATGCCCATGGCGGCCTGATGATGATTGATCATCGATGGCCATCTGTATATTGTCAATTTTATGTCTATTATTTATATCACCTTGTCTGAATTTGAAGTTTTCCGATACTCTTGTGTGCGTGCGTGAGCATGTGGGGCACAGTAGTTGAGCAGTTACTAGAATGCTGGACTGTTGTTCAGAGGGACCAGGTTTTGAATCGTGGTGTCGAAACATAGGCAGTTTTGTTCACCCCACGTTGCCTGTGCATTTTGGAAGAGACACTATAAGCCGTTGGATCTTTCTGTGTCTACACCAGGGGAAGTAAAAGATCCCATGCAAGGATATAGAAAAAACCTGCCGTGGATTCACAGAGCAGAGGACTCATTCTCTAAACACTCAACAACAGAATCATCAACAAGTGATGTTGGTCATATAATGGAAGAAGAAAAACGATGGTAATTTGTGAGTGTTATAATTAGACAACTAATTAATTGTTTTCCTGTTTTAAATGTTTGTTTTGCATAAAATGCACAATCGAGTATTGGAAAAGGTGATAAAATATGTTTTTAGTCCTTTGGCCAAAGGCCCAAGGGACTATTGCCATCACTCTGCGTCTGCCGATAGCTGCCGTATCTCAGAAACCGTTCAGCAACTTTTTCTCTAATTTTTCGTAGACATATCTTAGGGCACTGCCACTATGCACGAGAAATCTGTATTTGATTGAATCATTTTAAGGGCTCCCTAGGGCCTCCAAGGACCCCAAAACTGGTAAAAAATGTAACATTTTGCCTATTTTTTCAAAAACTGTTCAGCGGGGCCCCCAATGTGCAAAAGGTTTACATTATCTAGTGATGTGGTTTTGAGAAGGGCCCTTGAGACCACCCCCAACAGTAGATTTTGTTTAATGTGCCAGAAACCCAGCAGCATGACTAAACTCTGCAGCCTAGTGCCTCTGTTCCATTGAGACCTTGACTAATCTTTAAATGGTCACAGGGTCCAGGCAGAGTAGACACACTTGACCCCTGTTAGACTGAACAGTTGCCTAACACTTTTTTATGTTCAAAACTATTGATTTTCTATAATTGCAAGTTGTGTTTATTTTGATGTTCATTTAATTATTATAAAATGGTGTGACTGTGGTGTCTATTGGTTAAAGATGTATTGTCTGTAGAAACCTGTAGGTGACAAACATAGAATTTTTTTATTCTGGACAACTATAGAGTGAAATATCCTACACTTTATTGATATCAAATGCATTCTACTGTTCTGTTTACGCTTGCCATGCATTGTGTAGACATGGTACTGTGTAAATCAATTGTATCAATAACTAATAATTACAGATTCACAATATAGTTGACACCTGAAACAACCAAATGTCAACCATTAGAAGAGTTGACATAGTTCCGCTATACACAAGCAAGAAATCTGTATTTGATTGAATCATTCTAGTGTCATCAGCATATAGTAGAACATACATTTTCTACATCATCATCACTAAGGTTGTTGTAAATTTCACCAGTTGCCATGTCAAGTCTGTTATAATTGTGACTAACAGTGTTCAAAATGATTCAGGTAAATAACAAAGGACACAAGTTTTCTCCTTGCCATACCTCTACATCACATGAGAAGAAGGCTGACACAGCCTGGCCCTGATTTATACATGATTTAGCATTTTTGTACATGTTGTATACAACTTTCAACACATTACCATTAATACTGCATGAAATTATCTTAGACCACAGTAAGGACCGGTCTACTAAATCAAATGCTTTCTTATAATCGATGAAGGCACAATAAAGCCTTTTGTGTTGAGACAAATACTATTCAACCAATACCCTGCCTGTTCTTCACCTATTACATTCGCTTTGTTTAGGTATGTGGTCAGTCTGGTGTTCTGAACAATCACTAAGGATTAATGAACTCTTGTGCAGAATGTCATCCACTTGGCAGGTTTAATTGATCTATTCAGCAATGAGGACACCTCTTAGGCCTCACTCTGGACACTGTCACTCACAGTGTTGTGTATTGTCTTAGTTGGTGCATTGAGCTAATCTACTTGACCATGAATCAGTGGTGGCTCTGGTTGTGTATTACACCCAGCTGTGGAGCTAAGATTCTCTGCCTGCTATTGTTTGATGGAAACTGTGACTAATATGTAATTGGTCACTGGCAGTAGCTTGTGTCAACAGACAGCATTAAGCCACTAGACCCCTGTTAAACTAGACAATTGCATGTAGGTTTTAAACTGTGTCAAACAGTGAGTCTACCTTTTGCTCTCAAATAATCTGTCCTCTTAGTTTTACACATAAAGACATAATCTGGCATAACTTGATAAGTCATTGTAGCAGCACATTTGTACTTCCAGTGTATCATTGCAACATAACATACATATTACATACTGTGTGCCACATTGAATGTTGTGCATGTAATATTTCCATGCAATCCATTTGCATATATAATGTAAAACTTCAACAGCTGTTTTCTTCAATTTCACTTTTTGACCCCTACCATGTTCAATGCTCCATAACTTAGCCAATTTTTGTAGCAGTCATAATTTTTGAAACCGTGTAAAGCACCCTACCAAACCTTTACAAGGATGTAAGAAAACAATGTTACAATTTGTCCGACTTATCACTCATTTGGTCAGCTGAGGTCACATATACACGTATTAGTCCAAAGGACTTCAGGGCCACTTGGCCCATTTTTTTTTTCTTCACACAAAGTGTTTTAATGATTTACGCATTCCCCAAATAACTATGTGTCGTTGACCATTGTGTTTAGTTTATGTACATATAATGATTAACTATTGTATAAATATAAGTTTTACGTTTTGGCGACTTTAAAAGTTTATCGTTTCAGCTGTCGACTTGGCAGAACAATCAGTTCTGAGTCATTCAAGTGATGAGGATGGTGAAATTTCAAAGGAAGAACAACACTGTGTTGAAATTCAAGAAATTGTCATTCCTGATCAAGATGCAGTGGTATGTATCTGGATTTAATTAACAGCATTAATTGTTACTGTGCTTTTAGTGCTGTGTGATGAAATGAAACGAGCAAACGAATCATATTAGGAGGCACATGTAAACTACACCAGGATTGCAAATCATGTTGCTTGTTTATTTTCTTTGATCACTTCTTGATGACAGACTGGTGCAAGAAACATAGTATTGTTTATCAGGTCACTTAGAAATTATGTATATATTCATTTCCATGATTATGTAATTTTGACATTTCTTTACTAACTGTCGCAAAATATTTGTTCGTTTCATTAGCGATATTTTCACTGTCTGTTAATTCAGTGTCATTGACGACCAAATTGTTAATGCTGGGAAGGTTCCGTTTACCCTTATTAACAAGTTCCGCATATATTTTTCATAACTCCCTGGTAGAATGTATTAGTAAATGACTAATATGATTTCTCAGCCTGCTATATGATAGCTGTAAGCTTATACTGTCAATATAATGTTTTATTCTGTTCATTTGATCTGTTGATGTATTTCTTATATAAAATGTTCTTTTCCTAATACTATTTCTTATGGTTCAAGTGGCAAGAAAAGCCCTGGTCTTGTAAACAGAGAATCAGATGAAGTCTCTTGGCTAAATTTGTTAATAAGTGGTGACCGATTTATTGCTCATCTGGATTTTTCAGAATGAAAAAAGAGCCACAGCATTGGTAGATCTCAGTAATTATAAATAGAACATGCACAAACAGAGAATTGTCTGCCGCTTCTAGCACATTCATTGCTCTTGTAGGACGTGGATCTGAACCACTGCAGGGTGGGAAACATAGAACATTTGGAGAATATGGCAAACCTAGAGGTAATATACTCCATTTCCGATGTTTACAACATTACACACCTATTTAATTTCACATCTTTAGTTAATACATGTGTCATTTCAGATACTATGCAATATTACCATTAATTTCAGTTATTATTGCTGAACATTCTTCAGGATAGTTCTTTTTCAGATCAAAAACTTTCATTTTGTTCATATCCAAAGTGTATTTTTCCCTGATAGAGGCTTTCGTGTAACATCTCACGCTGACTGCTTCAGTACCGATTACACTGAATGACGTCATCGTACACCTGAGGCAGTTCGTAATTGCCCTCGTCTCTGTTGATGGGTGTTCTAGGCTTCCTGATCCAGATGGCTTCCTTGATATGCCGGATTATTCGGTTGGGTTCCTTGTCTATAATTTTTGCTTTGAAAGTTTTTGATATAATTTCAGTTCTGTTTTTTGGTTCATGTCCTTTAAAGAAACAGTTTGCTAATAAATTAAGTTGTGAATGTATTTGTTTAGACACATGGTGGTATATAATATATATATATATGTTCCTGTGCTTTCAAAGTTTATTACCAGAGACTACGTTTGATTTGATTCTTAGATGTCAAGTTTTTTCAATACGAAACAAATTAGAAAATTACCCCTCCCTGGCATGTTGAACAATAAGTGTTTGTCATAAACAAAACTGATCCTCTCAGTACAAACACTTATTCTCGCCTACAAATATTTGTCAGATTCAACTTTTTGATAATTTTCTTCTTGTATTTCAGACACTGTGTTTAAGACAGAATCTCATCACGAAGATTGAGAACTTGGAGCACAATGTTTTGCTGAGAGAGCTTGACTTATATGATAACCTGATCACAAAGGTTGAGAATCTTGATGCACTTGTAGATCTAGAGTGAGTCATTACCGACACATATATTCAAGCAAGACTTAGAAGAACGTTGTCATAATTTCCAGCGCTGAGATGTTTATCAGACATTTTGAAGTGGAGTACATTATTTGGACTGATTCTGTTAAAATATCTTAATATTCCATGTAGCGTTCATCACCATTAAAGTTGAGAGTCTCCAATAACAAGTAAACACTTTGTCAAATGCATACAGCATCTATGTGCTCATAAAAGATACTTGAGCCTACTTTGTATAAATAACTAAATTGATAACATAGTTTCTTTTGAACAACATAAGCTTAGCAAGACGCCAAGACCAGTTCTAACCAGTTCTTGACATGCTTCCACTCATCATCCAAAGCTGCTCATGATTGCACCTTTTGTTATCAGGATACTGGACTTGTGTTTCAACCGAATCAGGAAGATTGCACCTTTTGTTATCAGGATACTGGACTTGTGTTTCAACCGAATCAGGAAGATTGCACCTTTTGTTATCAGGATACTGGACTTGTGTTTCAACCGAATCAGGAAGATTGAAGGATTGGAGAAACTGACCAAACTAAAGAAGCTCTACTTTGTCCAGGACAAGTTGACTGTCATAGAAAATGTCGGACATCTCACTGAGCTGCGGATGCTGGAATTCGGCTCAAATCGTATTCGGGTGAGTAATTTCTCGTTGAAGTCAACCAGCAACAGATGTTTACGAAATTGCTGTGTGACCCGCCACGCGAACCGGGCATTGAGTTAATTAAGGCCTATTCTGTTAATTAAAGCCTATTCTGTACACAAGCCAAAAATAACTGTCAAGATCATGTTCCATAAATGTTGTGATTTTGGTAGAAATGCATACCTTAAACTCATCTTTCAGTTTAAATTTCCCTACAAACAATCCAAAACTAATCAAATATATGCATTTACCAAACCAAAGAATAAGGCCAGACATGGAAGGTAGATAGGATTAATTTTTTTTATTTGTGAAAATAAAATGGATCATTCTGACTAAAAATATATTGACTTTTTTGGTCAGACTCCCCATTTCCATGGTAACAAACAAAATGGCTGCCATTTTGAGCAAATATTGGTAAATTTAGAAACTCTGCCATTCTCTCTTGACCACATATTTAATTATAATTTTTCCAGATCCATGTTCTGTAAACATTCTGTAAACATTCTATTGTGAAATTATCAAAGCATTTTTCAATATGTTTTGTTTTTATTTTTGTAAAGAATTTGTTGTAGTAAAGTCCAAAAACATGGTTTTTGACAAAAAAACGCTTATATCTTTCAAGCTATTGATGATTTTTAGAAAAGTTTCTGATCATTTCACGGAGCAGTCTGATGAATGCAACACTGAAAACCTGATTTATATAGCATAATTACTCCCAGAGATATCCCATTTCCAACTGCAGAAATTTGAGAAAAACAATTTTTGAGAAAATGGCCATCAAAGATTGCATAATGGATTTGATTACTTTATATCAGCATAATTGATCCATGACTAAAACTCGTTTAGAGGTATGCAATTGTCATAGAAGTGAACTTTATTGATAATATGTATACAAATGTATCATTATCTGGCAGAAAACCATTTTGAGTATTTTTTGTCAAAAACACCATTTCTCCTGGGGTGTCTGGCCTTAAAAACAATAAATTATATAATATGACAATTGGCAAAGATTTTCAAGTCCAATGACATACCAGTGTACCACAAACCTATCAACACCCTGAGGTCACTACTGGTGCACCTGAAGGACCAGAAGGAAAAGGCAGCAAAGTGTGGTGTGGTATATGACATCCAATGCCCAGAATGTGACCAGCACTACATAGGGGAAACAGCTAGAGCACTCGGCACAAGAATGAAAGAACATATGTCATGTCGCCAACCCCCATCGGCCATAAATTGAACACAGGCCATCAGTGTTCCTTGAAAGACATCACAATTTTAGACCAAGAGGAGAACTGGCACCGAAGAAAGATAAAGGAAGCAATCGACATCCAGAGGAAACCTACTTTGAATCGTGACGTCGGCCAAGAGCTCCCAGCAGTCCTTTTCCAGCTTATGTTAGATCAGTTGAAAACATTACCAAATTCCGTCGTCATTTAAAAACTGATCTTTACAACCTTGCTTATCCACCGTAGCTCCCTAGCGCCTTGACCCATCTGTTGACAACTAGAATACTGCTTATGGATTTTGAGATTTATCAATCCTTTTGTTTTGATGAGGCTTTGAGCTTGGTTTCCGGGTTTCCAAGGATTTAGGCGCAATAGAAGTTATCTTATTATTATTAAAGTCATTCTGCCAACGAAGACTGCGAGAAGCAGTCAAAATATTCAAAAAAGTTTCTTGTGAGGATATTATGTCATATTATAACAACCAAGAAACTGGATTATCAATCCATTCAAGGAATAGATATGATAAAAATCACCTCTTTTCTCAAAACATCGCTTTTTTAAAGTTTGCTTCAATTTTAGCAATAAATCAAAAACTACCTAATATATTTCAACAAATGAGGTATAATTTTAAAGCTAGTGATATGTGGAATCTGAAAAGATACAAAACTCCATTTCACAATCTTGCAACTAAACACCCGTTGTGCTGTGGTCACATGTTATCTGCATTTACCTCACCTTGTGTTTGCCTTACTGAACATTCGTCACGTTAGTTCTTTTTCAATTCAAAATATTTCATTTTGGAATATCCAAGCGGTATTTTTACCTGGTAAACGATTTCGTCAGACGATGCACGTTGACTTCTTTGGTACGTATAACTCTGTATGATGATATCATACACGTGAGGTAGATCGTATTTGCCTTCGACTTGGTTGATAGGTATATTGGTCTTTCTTATCCATGACAACATACAGTATAATGGATACTGAAGAAGTCGATGTGCAATGTCTGATGAAAACCTTTAACAGGTAAAAATACTGTTTGGATATGCCAAAATTAAATATTTTCACTTGTGTCTGTCGCCGTGTTTCAGGTGATTGAAAACCTTGAGACACTGACGAGTCTGGGCAGTTTGTTCCTGGGCAAGAACAAGATACGACTTCTGCAAAACCTCGACTCACTAACCAACCTGACAGTATTGAGTGTACAGGTAGGCTGCCATAGATCATGCGTTCTCTCCCTCTTTCTTGTTGTCACCTCAGATTTGGAAGGTTTGTACATGTGTTTGATGCTGTTTAGTTTACCTTTCTTACCTAACCATGAAGTCAATCACAGCCAAGCTAGCCCTTCTGGAAGTTCTGCAGAATGGCTATTATTGCATGTTATAACTCTGTGCATCATACCGTTACCATTCCTGCAGTAGAGTGCCACATCCTTGGTGTCAGTCCTACAAGTAAACTCAGACCATCAGGCTATAAGTCCTAGGGCCCATCCCTGATGAGATGTGCTGATATGATGCTAATGTAGTGTTACTTTGCCCAGAGCAACCGACTGATTAAGATAGAGAATCTTGACGGCCTTGTCAACCTCGAGCAGTTGTATCTCAGTCACAATGGCATCGAGACAATTGAAGGACTGGACAAACTTGTAAGTGTTCTTCCCGTCTTCATCGCAGTCATTATTATAGGAGTGGTCACTTCCCGTCTTCATCGCAGTCATTATTATAGGAGTGGTCACTTCCCGTCTTCATCGCAGTCATTATTATAGGAGTGGTCACTTCCCGTCTTCATCGCAGTCATTATTATAGGAGTGGTCACTTCCCGTCTTCATCGCAGTCATTATTATAGGAGTGGTCACTTCCTGAGTTCAGTATCAATATGTCCGACAAAGCTACAGTGTTTATCAGTTTAAAAAATGCTGGAATTCATTGCCTTCCATTGCTGCAATGAAGTGTCAACATTTCATGCATTTGTTTGCACATTAAGAAGTTCCATGATTAGCAAATATAACTAAAAAACACATCATTGCTGAAAAACTGACTATTTAATATTCCAACATATACTTCACTGTTATCTTTCAGAGAATATATCACAATTTAATGCAGCATTATCAATTATCACATAAGTGCTATTATTAACGTGTATTTATATTGTAGTAGCCAATTAACTAATATTGTACTGTTTTACAGGAATCTAGAAAAACTGTATTATCTTGTGATGATTTACCTTGTTGTTTCTGCCATAAGAAAACTTGTGTCTGACCATTTGCTGGGTCATATTTCTGTACACAGACAAAGTTGACAACCCTGGACCTGGCTGGAAACAGAATCAGTCGGATACAGAATATAAAACACCTGACTGAGCTTGAGGAATTCTGGGTAACTTATTTAAAATTTCATTAGTGCTACGAATCCACTTAAAACTCCTTAATTTGAGATGAACAGCCTAATTTGATAGCATGTTGAGCCAGACCACTTTGCAATTGTACATATAAAAAACTATTTAATATTTTGTCCATTGATTTCGCCAATACTAGAGAACACATTTGAATAAACAACTCAAGCTATGTAGAACTAGAAAATCCCAGTTAAGCCAGTTGGATGATGATGATGCTGATAAAACTACTAGGTCAATGATAATGATAGTGCATTTTTGCCAATTCAGTGACAACTTGGTGGTGCATTTTTGACAACTTGATGGCTGTGAATCAGAACATGAAAATTTTTTGTTTTTGCCAGTTCAATGACAACAAATTGGATAGGTGGCAGGATCTTGACCAGTTCCAGCCTCTAAAGAAGTTGGAGACTGTCTACCTGGAGCGCAACCCTATCTGGCAGGATCCGAGTGACCCAACAAAGATTAACCCACACTACCGCCGCAAGATCATGCTTGCGATACCATGGATCAAACAGATTGATGCCACGTACTGTAAATAAGGCACTGTTGGTATCGTTCACCTAGAAGTATTGTAAAATGTTTATATCGTGGTAATGTGTGAAGTTGGCCATCCATTGAACAGATCTGTGAACTGCATGTGATATAAAACAGAAGTGATATTGCTTCAACAATCAAAACGTTCTTCACCCAAATAAAACAATTATAAGGCCCAAGGCATATACTCTTATTGGAAATAATCACTAACTCAGGTGCTCATGTCTTAATAGTTATTCAGTCTATTTTTGGGGTCATCCACAAAGTATTTCATGCATAAGGAGATGGAGTCTGGGAAAGCGCGTTGAAGCGTTAATTGTGGTCGGGAGGTCACTGGATAAGCAGTATATAAAATATTTGACGTGTTAGTTTGTCAAACTAATTATATCGGATGGATATAACATTAATTGTTTAGCCACTTTGTGGGTAGATTTCGATAGCATTCCAGCAAAAACCAAGCAATGTAGTGCTTAGACCCTGTTTTTTTTAAATTACTTGTACAGACTAATATTTACATGAAACAACAACTAAATATAGCCATGCACCTAGTCAATATAGATGTATGTGTCACAGGGATCTTTGTTAAATGAACGTAATTTTCAAGGGGTGTACATGCCAGCAGTGTGAACTTGGCCATGGGGGTGGTGATTCTTTAAAATGTCAATAAATTGCTGCATGACATACTTTTTGGATGACCTCTTTGTGATGCGACTGAAAAACAATTAGAATATTGACATATTACAAGCACAAGCGAGACGAATCTCTTCAGGTGTAGGAAATACCAGTTCAAAATTAATAACGGTGGACAAACAGTACACAATATCTGTTTTGAATCTTCATAATAATTATAATTTAACTTTACAGCAATGTGTGTAGACATGGCACTGGTCCGATGCCAGAAATACTGTGCTTTACAGCAACAAAATAATTGCATATGCAGACTTTCTGCATATGCAGTTTCTCGCTAGAAAAAAGTGCTTTAATATCACGCAAATGACTGTATTTTTTTTATTTGGTAGAATGAAACAGCTGTACATTATTTATTACACCCAGAATATGGTTTGGTATTATTGACAAATATTTATTAAAGTAAATGTAATAGTTTCCAAAAAATCTTAAACAAGTGTGATTATCTTTATATAATTAGTGTGATGTGCCTTTTAAAAATGACTGGCATATAGTCAGGAAAATTGCATCACAGTAATTGTTCTGAAATATTGTAATTTTTAATATTGAAACCTCACTTTTGTATTGTTTAACAATTCGTATCTGTGGGTTCTGTGAGAAAGTGTGCTGGTGATTATAAAACAGAGCCACACAATAGTCTAGTAATTTAGGCCAGTTGTTGGTGTTATAAATATATTTCTTACAACCAAGCATTTAAACCTAATTTAGTTGCATTTAAATAAATAGTTTTTAACACATCCTGTTTATTGTCTTGCTGGTTACTTAAAAACTGACATATTAACTTTAAAAATATGATAATTTCAGACTCAAATGTCTAATAAAATAAATAAGACATTTGAGTTAAGCTCCTAGTTCATGTTTAGTTGGTAAAGAAAAATTCCAATTGGTTAAAGAACACATTTGGTAAGAGGGTTTTGTAGAATGACAACTAACTTCAACTGGATTTTAATTTACATTTGCTATGATGTTGAAAAAGTACTGGTTTAGTATATCAAAACCCAGCTTCGGGCATCACACTGTACCTCGTGTGTGTGAATATAATGTAATTGTACAGAATTCATATAAATGGTCATTAAATTTAATAGTCTGTTTGCTGATGTCTCATTGGAATACCAATGACTATAACGGTAGTTATATCTTGTTCTGATGGTTCACTGGACCTTTCTATCAGTAGGGCAGGTTTCTGTCATGTAAGATAAGAGTGAGACTACAGCAAAACCTCGCTTAACGACCACCTCAGTAATACAACCACAAGTAAGGTCACCCTGGGACAGTACCAAATTATGTCTGTAAAGGATAAGAAATTAGTCCTGCTAATATGGCCACCTCGCTATTCGGGTCACTTTCACCCAGTTATGAGGGTGGCCTTAATAGAGGTTCCACTGTATTCCTCATACCGTTTTAAAATATGCACACCCTGACTCTCAGTACTTTTGTGGTCTTTCTAACTTTGAATTACTATTTGATCAACTACCCCGGGTACATTTTGTTAGTCACATTTCAAGCTGTCAACCACACCGTAATAAATAAAAATAAAGTGGCCACATCAGATGTTTGTGCTTTGTCCCGGAAATGTAAAATCATACGTCAATTACACTTTTTAACCATGTAAAATCTTGCTATACGAGCACATTCATTCAAGCATTATTTTGCTAATTAATGTATTTTCATATTTGAATTTTCAGTTGTGCACCCCCCTGAAAGAACACTGTTCACATACGAAATACTAGTCAACCTTATTGTACATGTTTATTGTGCACAAGTCAGTACAGGTTCAGTCTGAAACATGCAAGCTATCAAAAACACACTGGGTCATCTTTAACCCTAACTTCTCCACTGGGTGTCGGAACTGCGCAACCTGAACTTGCACTGGCAGAAATTCCCTAAAAGTCGAAACAGCTCCGATTGCAGTCACATTAAACCCAGTCAAACATCACATGGTGGCGAAACAAAACGTTCTCGGAAGAACCAATGTTGATCATGACTACCAGTGGCCCCCACAGCAACGGTTCCCATGACAACCACCTCGTCATATGGCAGTGTTATCCAATCACTTTAGTCTTGAGTTCACGGGGGGGGAGGTCATTCCCATTCAGTTGTACCTGGTGGCTTTGATGTGACATCATACAACACTCGAGAGATGCCAGGTACTTGCACTGTCTCCCTTGCCATCTGCATCACCACCTGAACCAACAAAGCATACACAGTTTCAAGGCATGTTCACAAATACTACTTAAAGGAGCCTCCACATTAAAATGTTTTCATTCATCGCATTTCAAATTAATTTTGTGTAAACCCAAACCTTTGACTTGCTAGCTCATTTTGAGCACAGTTTGGGTCAAATCTGAACAATCGTCACAATAAATTATTATCTTATTGAATTCTTTACCCAGAATCAATTCAAATTATTCTCAAAACAGGTTAAGCACATATTTCTGTGTCACTTTCATTGCTGTCCCATAAAACATATGGCCCACATACAGTGGACTGAAGGCGAAATGTTGGCTTTGGCAAGTTACTACACGTAATAACCAAAGTCAATCATTCTTTCGACCATTTGTGTCAAATACACGAAATAAAAAAAATTAGATATAAATACCATTGGAAAGAAGACCTAGCTCACTCATAGCCAAAGTTATGCCACAAACGTTCAAACTGAGAAAAACAGTTGAAGTTTATGTACGTGTTTACTTCAAATTACCTCAGTTACACATAATAAATTTCCCTGAAATTTGTTATAGTGTTGGTTGATGGTAGTGTCCAAACATAATGTAAATATGAACAAAATATGTGACATTAATAATATTATGACCCAAAAGCTATATATAACGACAGAAAGAAAAAAAAAGTACAATTTTTTATTAAACATCCCTGCACACAGAAATGCCGACAAGCAACACAACATGACATCGACACAGTTGAATATAATGAAATTTTATCTAATTGTTATGTACCAGGTAGTATACAGACAGTTATAACACATAAGATTCGTGATTTTATCAATTTCAACAACGTACATCTACAAGGACCAGGCCCCGATGTCGAAAACTACAGCAAGTTATCGAACATCGCTACGCCTGCGTTGTCATTCCAAATTCGGCTGTTTTGCTTTTATTTCTCTGATGCATTCGAAATACACTCGCAAGTCACACTCACTATCGATGATATATATCACAAACTGTTTACTGAGATAATCGCAATGGTATCCAAGTAATTAGGAAAGTTTCCTAACGACAAACGTATCACCACCGTAAGTTGTTTAAAGTCTGCGAGGCCTAGAAAGGGTGCACTGCGCCTGCAGAATAAGCCAATGAGGGGACATGTATCAGTCACAAGAGCGACTTTTGTTTACAGATAGGCCTCTGTGTCAAGCATTGCTATTGGCAAAGGTTGAAATAAACAGGGAATTCCCTTGCCATATGTGGAAAGTAGACATGCTCGGCTTTCCCATAGTACAAAATATGTCCACCTTTCATTGAGGGATATTTCCAAGAATGCAATGGGAACATGTGCGATTTATCACTTTTATTTTATGGAATTCATGCATGAAATGTTACGTACTCTTTCTAAAAAGGTTTTAATATATACTAAATATTAATATAAGTGAGAAATTCCATTTCCAATCGGTAGAAAAGACATTAAAGTATCATTTGGAGACAATAATCAAAATCATCAAAATTCACTGTGCATCGTAAAAACAGTGTTTTCTTGAAATCAAGTTCGTGGAAATCTGACTCATTTGGTTAGGATTCGTCACATTTAAACTAATGTATGTATTATCATCTAGGCCTCCTTTGACGCTAATGGAACATCTAAACTAGCTGAAAGCTTGAAATACGCAAGCACCAAACTAACCATCTAGTTAGCATGACAAAAATTAGACACAGAACTAGCCACCCACCTGTTCAGGTATATGTTTACCGGGCTGGGCAGCAACACCTGTCATGAAGTCGCTGGTGACAAATGGTCGCAGTACGACCGAGCGTTGACATGGTGCTGCGTGACTGAGGACATCGAGGTCAAAGTGCAATGGGATGAGAATGACTGGCATCTGACTGATCCTGTGGTAGTTACCTGAAGCACAACCGGCAAGTAGACATCACCTCCACTAATACACTCTACACATCAGGTTACAACCGACAAGTAGACACCACCTCCACTAATACACTACACATCAGAGGTTACAACCGACAAGTAGACATCACCTCCACTAATACACTCTACACATCAGAGGTTACAACCGACAAGTAGACACCACCTCCACTAATACACTACACATCAGAGGTTACAACCGACAAGTAGACACCACCTCCACTAATACACTCTACACAGCAGAGGTTACAACTTTCTAGGTTAATTTGCTCCAATCTATCTATTGGGGATATATTTTAGAAAAACAACAACAGTTCATGTTATTTACTTGTGAATTTTTTATATGATATACCTTTCTAGGGGACCTTCCTCCTACCTGAGAGAATTGAGTGGTGAACCACTCTCCAGAGGGCGCCACGAGAACGAGATTCAAAATATGTTAATTGGTGACAACTGTTGCCCTTTGTTGGTTCCACCATTAATGGGTATAAGCCAGTGGTAATTAATGGTTGCATTCACAAGAGAAGTTACACACAGCTCATGTTTCTGGATGCATACACAAGACAATTTTCTAATGTTTGTACCCCTCTGTACCTGTCACACTTACCTGTCTTCAGCAGTACCCTGTTGGCAATGTAGTCCGCCTGACGTAGGGTACTCAGAACACCCTGTGTGAGAAACGTGGGTGTTACATCCTGTATGGTGCCCTTTATTTCACCCCCGAACATGTACACAACCCTGAAACATACAAACATGACATACAGAACAAGAACACGTAACAATAACTCTACAGTCATCACATGCTCTTTGTCTTTCTTTTCTAGAACACTGACATTTGGGTACATCAACAGTATTTCTAAGACCTGTAAGCAGTAAAGGTGGAGAAATAACAAATGTATCACAATTTCCTACATGATGCCCTTGAAAATAGTTTAATAAAAAATTGCATTAAAGATCACACGTGTACAAACTAAAACCAACCAATAACAGTGCAACTTACAGGCAATACAGCGGTATCGTGTTGTTCTAATTCAGGTGGCATTTAATTGTATTTACCTGTTAATATTATGACATATTTTCGGTACAATTTTGGCTAATACGAATATGTTCTCCCACTGGGGAGGGTCGTCACTGGACAGTGCTGCCACGTAGCTGTAGGTCCGGCCATCTCCCTGCAATGTAGACCGTCCATGTAGCATACATTGCATGCAGGAGATCTCAACAATGAGTATTCTTCCAGGAGCGTCTGCATGTGGTTATATAACACTGACTAATCCTTAAGGGTGGCAAATAGCACATTTCCCCTCAATACTGCATTTCCGATTGTTATGAAATGTTCCATACCTACTGTAATTTATAAAAGATCCTTCACTTAAATCCTACATGTTTGTTACATACAAGGATATTCTATGGACATGATATTTCTATGAGGTCTCAAGTGATTTCACATTTTCTCACAAATTGTGAATGAATACAGCAAATAAAAATTGTAAACACTTAAAATAACAAAGTTAAAACAACACATACCAGTCAAGTATAAATCAGTGGAAGCAGATTTTCCCCACATTTCCATGAGATCACATGACCTCTGACTAATGACTGAACCCCATGACCTCACCTGAATTTCTGACCAATGATTTAACCCCATGACCTCACCTGAACTCCTGACCAATGATTTAACCCTATGACCTCACTCAAACTCGTACCAAATAATTTAACCCCAGAACCTCGCCCAAACTCTCACCATTGATTTAACCCCTTGACCTCACCTGAACTCCAGACCAATGATTTAACCCCATGACCTCACCTGAACTCCTGACCAATGATTTAACCCCATGACCTCACTGGAACTCCTGACAAATTATTTAACCCCACGACCTCACCTGAACTCCTGACAAATGATATAACCCCATGACCTCATTTGAACCTGACCTAACCTAATGACCTCGCTTAACCCTGTAACCTCACCTAAGTAAATCACATCACCTGACAGCTAACCCTATGACCTCATCTGACCTAACCCTATGATCTCACATGACCCCTGATCTAACCCTTTGACCTCACTTAATCCAATGACCTCATCTGACCCCTGACCTAACCATGTGACCTCATCTAACCTCATGACATCACCTGATCTAACCATGTGATCTCATCTAACCTCATGACTTCACCTGACCCCTGACCTAACCACGTGACCTCACCTGCACGCCAACAGTCTTGATAGGGAGCAGTGTGGCTACGAGTGTGTCGGTCAGACTGATCCTGGTCAGCTGATCCTGCTCTGTCTGTGACGTTGCTGAGGTCACTCGACTCAACAACGTGTGGGGCTACAAACACAACAGTCGAGTCAACGTCTGAACCACCAGTCTGACCCACACCACACAGTAAACTACTTATTTATTGCAGCAATAAACAGTGGATGGAGACACATTTTTAACATTCACCTCCTTATGAATATCGACCCTTCCGTTCTCAATGCAATGTGAATATGATTAAAACAATGAGACTGCATTTAATCCTGGGACCAGCCAGGGCCGATTCATCGGCGGACAGTACCTACCTATGTAGTAACATTTTTAGTTTCCGTGCTACGTAACTGACACGCGAACATTTGGTATCGTTGGATACCTGACAGATTTGTCAAGAAGGTGAATATTTATTCATGAGCAGATTGATTGACAGCTAGTAACTGCCTAGCAGACAAAACATGTGACCAGTCGGTGACAAATTTGGGTGGTTTTACTATGCCCCGTATTTACATGTCCATTCATAGTCCCCTTTGATACCATTCATGGTATCAAAGGAATGCTCTGTTATTGGCCAATCTGCTCAAAGTGACATCAGCTGGCTTAGCTAATTCAGAGAATCAGAACAAAGCATTTCAAACACCGCCTCACTGGCCCTCCGGAGCTGAAGTAAACAACAAAATGGTGGACATCGGTGCGGAGAATTATTCACATCAAAAGTTTAATTTGGATTATATGTCAAGTTTCCTTGTCAATATTTTGACAAAATGCCTGACAGTATTCATGAATAAGGTTATTATATTTGTTCAGATAGTTAGAACGACTTTGGATGCTTTTTGAGGTGAAAATTCAACAACTTGGCAGTGCGATGTTTGTCCAGACGAGCCGTGGGTCTGCGCCTGTAGGAAAAGCAGTAGTAATCGGGCTGCTTGAATTGGCCTATTTTTATATCGGAAAGTCGTAAAAATAAAACTTCTCAATCGATTTGATTCATTTTATTATTTGACAGCTAACATGCATGGCTACCTTTGTTTCACTGGACATAAGGCATATATCCACTCAGTAATTATCTGGTAGCAGGATGAAATGTTTCGTTTTTTTTTATTTTTTATGGATGTAGTTCGGATAATAATAACACCATGATTATCAAATGTTAGATAGATTTCATAATTTTATTATAATAAAGCATTCCTTTAGCAATAAAATGATACCTCATTCATATCTGTGTGATACGTATAGTTGATTTTTATTGTAACAATACGCTAGAGGAGTTTAAAAGACCACACTCTTCATCAATCACATAACTGGAGAAGGAAGTTAACATATGCTAAGTATATTAAGTTTACAGTGACATAACAATATATAACTACATTTTTGCCAACTGTTTTCCCCAGTTATTAATTCCAGCCAAGCAATTATGTCGGCTATATCAGTGTACAATTGCAGACATATAACGAATTCAAATGTTGCTGGGTCTTTTCTTTTCCATATTTACAAGACAAATATTGCAGGATTTTTTCTATAATCACAAGACATTAAATTAAATTATTGTATTCACCTGTTTGTTGGCTTTGGCAAAGGTAACAATAAGTCGAAGGATGATGGCTGTTTCAGAAAAGTCCTTCTCTTTGTACAGATCTGACGCACAGATCACCCGGATTGCCAGGCCTGGACCTGCAATTCACACACATTATCTTATGTTATCATATCTCACTGTATAATGCCTATACATTGTATACATACTGTATAATGCCTATACATTGTATACATACTGTATAATGCCTATATATTGTATACATAATGTATAATGCCTATACATTGTATACATACTTGCTCACTTTTTACGGTAGGTAGTCAATTTTTCTTTCATTATTTTCATGGAGGGAATATTTTAGGGTTATTATATTAAAAAATCATAAATTAGTAAAAACAAGCACATGCACACTTGCATACAATCAGCATTTATTTAATACCTTTAGATTACAGTGTATATAAAAAATTACTCTAATGCCAAATGTTTAATACATAAAATCTAGTTAATAATAGTAAATAAATAGCTAAAAAATGATAGATTTGGCTAATCATAGAAATGGATTACTTAATCATCAGCATTCACAATGACCAACATCTGTACTTCCGTCAACTTGTGTAGACTGTCAAAACAGCCCTGTCACTCGCCTGGGAATGGGTGTCGTTGTACTACTTCATCCGGCAGTCCAAGGTCGCACCCAATTGTCCGAACCTCATCTTTGTGGAAGTCTTTCAGGGGCTCCACTACCCGACCCTAGAGAGGAAACCACCGGCGTGACAAAGCCTAATTCATACATGTCACAGAATCAACATACGAACTTGCAATTATGAAAATAGTCACTTCGGCTACTTTAAAATGTCGCCTGGCTGGTTTTAGTTAACCATGACTATTTTTCTAAATAATGTACATTGGAATACAATATAATATCAATATCATTATAAAACCAGGCAAATTAGTAGTAGATGTGTCAGAACAATGTAGTGAATTGATGGTTATAGACAAGTGGATTCAAACAGGGAATCTCTGTGTTAGCACACACAATTCACAGTTTACCCTTGTACATGCCCTAACAGTTTCGGAAAGAAACTTAACTCTTCTTATTAAACATGTTTCTTTCTATTAAAATTTGTGTGCATTTTATTATTCATGGATTTGTGCCACTGTACCAAGTGCCTACCTGTTTGCATTTGTGTCACTGTACCAAGTGCCTACCTGTTTGCATTTGTGCCAGTGTACCAAGTGCCTACCTGTTTGCATTTGTGCCAGTGTACCAAGTGCCTACCTGTTTGCGAAGTTGTCGCACAAGTTCTGTGTCATTGTGATGTGTCTTAATCATTTCTGCCTTTCCACTGACCAGGTGAGAGGCACTCTCTATCAAGTCTGGCCTGAGAGTTCCTGTTACAAGAAACAGACATACACAGTCTCTTTCAATCTCAATTTACAAACACAAAATTAAAGGGAGGTACTCTGGGTTTTTTTTCACGGTATAAACTATATGTATTCTAAGTTAGAAGTCTGTAACGAATACAAGTACTTCATTACTTTATTTGAGTAAAAACGTTTACTTTTCGCGAGTAACAGAGTACATTTTTAAGGAGTACTTTTACTTACAACGAAGTACAAATGTGTGTACTTGGTTGAAGCAGCGCCTTTTGGTTTTCTTCACAACAAAGTATCCTTTAATGAATACTGCACGAGCCTCTGGTGCTGTCTTCTCGGGGTGTTTCACATCTGCTAGAGAGACTGTTCTCCGTCCAGATGGCATAGCCAATGTATAATTGCAGCGAAAGGTTCTATATTATAGTTATCAATCTTCTCAGCCCTGATGAAGTCCAGCATGATCTCCATAGTCTCTACGTGTGTCAATCAGAACCTGAAATTTGGATTCCTCCGTTAAATACTGACTTGTGTCGTTCCTCAAAACATCTGACAGTTGGTCGACTGTGTTGTGAGTAGTTCTAATCTGCGATTGCCACCTCTCTTCTTCAACATCCTAATTACATTTTGGGCAAGTTCTTTGACTTTCATGTCATGTTAATGACCAAATGCATGTGTAGTAATAAAAATATATACATTATATCAACATGAATACATACAAACAGGCTTATAAAGAGTAATTGGGTATGTAAACAATTTTGGTGTACGCGATAAACTCATTTGAGAATATCACGTTTTTATATTAGACTATCCCATATATTTATGAGAAAATGCAAAGTTCAAAACCTGATTACATAGACAATACATGTACAAATCATAACATAATTGGTTTATGCAACAGTGTGTACAAGAAGATGTCAATTAATTAATAAAACTATTTTGACACAAGTTTGAGTTTGTGACCCTAAAATAACCTTCAAAATCGAGGGTGGCATCCACATACACCTATTTTCTTATCCCTTCTGTGATGGATCTTGCATGAATTCCTGCTATTAACAAAATGCAGTTAAAAGTATAACATCACATGTTAGCTAACCTACTATATGCAGAAAGGCATAATTTCGAAAATTCTTCTTTAGACATTGACGTTGTTTAACCGTCACTCCACAGTTAGAGCACCACTTTACAACTCCTTGTCATACCTCATTTTAACGGGGATACAACATGCTTTCAAACGGTATGTAACAGGGCCTGTGTATGTAGATAAAGTAGCTTCGCAACAATTGAAATTGTAGAACTTTTGTGGAGTGGCGTATTTTTTAACATTCGTTGTTTGATGGTGACCTTGTTTAACCTTCACTCCACACCTACTACACCACTTGATAGCTCTCCGTCGTATCCCATGTTGCAGCGTCACTGTAACTTTATGATTTCCGCGGTATTCCAAAAAAATTGAATGTTCATCGTTTTACGGTGACCTTGTTTGACCTTAGCTCCACTCATACCATATCAGGTAACACCTCCATGTCATAACTTATTTTGATGGGGAGATAATAAGCTTTCCAAAAATATATTACTTGGCCATCTTGTACCTAAGTAAAGTAGATATGCGACGACTATAATGTTAAGACGATTGCGGATGTGCACAATTTAGAAAATTCATAATTTGATGATGACCTTGTTTGACCTTGGATTCATGTTTACTGCACCACTTGGCAGCTCTACGACAGGTCTCGTTGGGACGGAGAGATGTAGAGCTTTAAAATGATATAACATTTGGGTGTTTGTATGGGGGAGGGCACATTTAAATCGGTCCGATAGGTGATTCCACTGCTAGCCTATTGTGTCTTTTTCCAATATATCACTGATTAGTAGATCAGAAGTTCAAGGAAGGAAACGAACACCGAAATGGACGAGGGGATTTTGGTGCCTCAGAGAAGATACACTGGCAATGCTTTAAATGGACGAGGGGACTTTGGTGCCTCAGGGGAGATACACTGGCAATGCTTTAAACGGACAAGGAGACTTTGGTGCCTCAGAGGAGATACACTGTCAACCCTCTAAAGTGGGCGTATTAATATATATACGTTGCCAATTATTACAACCGTCTGATGCTGTCAGCTGAACTGACCTTGTGCTAAGAAGACTTCCTCTGGCAACAGATTCAGTTTCTCTGTCAACTCGTTTGCAATCTGCAAATAACAACACAAAATCTATGCCAGTGAATATCCTCCACATAATGACTGCAACAAATCACAGAGTCCAACAGCACTGGTGCAATTTCAAACCCTTTCAAATTCAGTAGGTCCTTTTTCATATGAAAATTTTAAACATTCAATAACCCTCACAAAGTGATAGATTTTAGACAGCATATATCATTAATAATATTTATTTTATATAGAGCCATATCCATTACTGTTCATGACACAGTGCATAAAACTAATAGATACAAAATGGGCCAAGAGGCCCGGAATTCCTTTGGATTATATTGTGAGTTTGTAATTATTAATCAATTGGTTTTTGGTGAATCATTCTTACAGATCCCATTGATACCATGTGTGTGGGAGTCTAGACTTTATGAATGGATATGTAAATTCACTAGGCGGGGTGTAGCAAAACCACCAAAATGTTGCCGCCGACTTGGTCAAATGTTTTGTCGGCTAGGCAGTCACTAGCTCTCAATCAATCAGCTCATAAATAAATATACACCACCTTGAAAAATCTGTCAGCTTTCCAACAATACCAAATGTTCACATGTCAGTTATGTAGCACGGAAACAAAATTGTTTACTATAAAGTTAGGTACCGTCAGCCGATGAATCAGCCCTGGCAGGTAGCAGGGTTAAAATAGAGGAATACAGAACTTAAGATAATAAACATCAGTAGATTAAAACTCAAAGTTTTTTTATATTAAAAGAAATAAATAAATGCATTGTTTACATAACATAAATATCAACACCAATCAGTTACAGCAATTACAGTCACAATGGCCTAGTTGACAGCCTCTACATAGAGCAGCAATATTATTTCAACACACTAGTGAATTGACCTATCCGTCATGTGACTGTAGCCTAGCAAAAACTCCGTCAGGCCATCAAAAAATGGACGCCAAACATGCGGTGTTTGGACATTTCACCGTATATATTTTGTTGAAATTCTGGTCCCAAAAATGTTTCTTTACGACAAAAACATAAGGCATAGTTTTTAATGAGACAACTGTATGCGGGAATGTTTGATTTATGAGATGTCATGCAGCAGTAGTAATGTAATTCATGTATATAACTGTTGTCAACATTCGTGGCAAAGACAAAGCTTGACAGAGTCATGCACAAAATTTTGACTATGAAGAACAAACTGCGTCATACTGTTATATTTATTGTTAGCCTTGTCGACATGACTTACCCGCTTGAAGGTGTCCCCAATGATAATTAGCCTTGCTGACATGACTTACCCGCATGAAAGTGTCCCCAATGATAGTTAGCCTTGCTGACATGACTTACCCGCATGAAGGTGTCCCCAATGATAGTTAGCCTTGCTGACATGACTTACCCGCATGAAGGTGTCCCCAATGATAGTTAGCCTTGCTGACATGACTTACCCGCATGAAGGTGTCCCCAATGATAGTTAGCCTTGCTGACATGACTTACCCGCATGAAGGTGTCCCCAATGATAGTTAGCCTTGCTGACATGACTAACCCGCATGAAGGTGTCCCCAATGATAGTTAGCCTTGCTGACATGACTTACCCGCATGAAGGTGTCCCCAATGATAGTTAGCCTTGCTGACATGACTTACCCGCATGAAGGTGTCCCCAATGATAGTTAGCCTTGCTGACATGACTTACCCGCATGAAGGTGTCCCCAATGATAGTTAGCCTTGCTGACATGACTTACCCGCATGAAGGTGTCCCCAATAATAGTTAGCCTTGCTGACATGACTTACCCGCATGAAGGTGTCCCCAATGATAGTTAGCCTTGCTGACATGACTTACCCGCATGAAGGTGTCCCCAATGATAGTTAGCCTTGTCGACATGACTTACCCGAATGAAGGTGTCCCCAATGATAGTTAGCCTTGTCGACATGACTTACCCGCATGAAGGTGTCCCCAATGATAGTTAGCCTTGCTGACATGACTTACCCGCATGAAGGTGTCCCCAATGATAGTTAGCCTTGCTGACATGACTTACCCGCATGAAGGTGTCCCCAATGATTGTTAGCCTTGCTGACATGACTTACCCGCATGAAGGTGTCCCCAATGATAGTTAGCCTTGCTGACATGACTTACCCGCATGAAGGTGTCCCCAATGATAGTTAGCCTTGCTGACATGACTTACCCGCATGAAGGTGTCCCCAATGATTGTTAGCCTTGTCGACATGACTTACCCGCATGAAGGTGTCCCCAATGATAGTTAGCCTTGCTGACATGACTTACCCGCATGAAGGTGTCCCCAATGATAGTTAGCCTTGCTGACATGACTTACCTGCATGAAGGTGTCCCCAATGATAGTTAGCCTTGCTGACATGACTTACCCGCATGAAGGTGTCCCCAATGATAGTTAGCCTTGCTGACATGACTTACCCGCATGAAGGTGTCCCCAATGATAGTTAGCCTTGTCGACATGACTTACCCGCATGAAGGTGTCCCCAATGATAGTTAGCCTTGCTGACATGACTTACCTGCATGAAGGTGTCCCCAATGATTGTTAGCCTTGCTGACATGACTTACCCGCATGAAAGTGTCCCCAATAATAGTTAGCCTTGCTGACATGACTTACCCGCATGAAGGTGTCCCCAATGATAGTTAGCCTTGTCGACATGACTTACCCGCATGAAGGTGTCCCCAATGATAGTCTTGTCGACATGACTTACCCGCATGAAGGTGTCCCCAATGATAGTTAGCCTTGCCGACATGACTTACTCGCATGAAGGTGTCCCCAATGATAGTTAGCCTTGCTGACATGACTTACCCGCATGAAGGTGTCCCCAATGATAGTTAGCCTTGTCAACATGACTTACCCGCATGAAGGTGTCCCCAATGATTGTTAGCCTTGCTGACATGACTTACCCGCATGAAGGTGTCCCCAATGATTGTTAGCCTTGCTGACATGACTTACCCGCATGAAGGTGTCCCCAATGATAGTTAGCCTTGTCGACATGACTTACCCGCATGAAGGTGTCCCCAATGATAGTCTTGTCGACATGACTTACCCGCATGAAGGTGTCCCCAATGATAGTTAGCCTTGCTGACATGACTTACTCGCATGAAGGTGTCCCCAATGATAGTTAGCCTTGCCGACATGACTTACCCGCATGAAGGTGTCCCCAATGATAGTTAGCCTTGTCGACATGACTTACCCGCATGAAGGTGTCCCCAATGATTGTTAGCCTTGCTGACATGACTTACCCGCATGAAGGTGTACCCAATGATTGTTAGCCTTGCTGACATGACTTACCCGCATGAAGGTGTCCCAAATGATTGTTAGCTTTGCTGACATGACTTACCCGCATGAAGGTGTCCCCAATGATCATGCGCTTCTCCTCTGGTTCCACGCACTGGTTCAAAATATCACTGTTTTGCTTTCGAAACTTGCCATCTTTCCTTCCCTGAGGGAGCATTGTCGTGGCTGTGTAGAACTGGTGAGATGCATTGACAGCTGCATACATAACAATTCACACGTCTGCACACTCAACATAAAGACCGAGACTCAAATGAGGTCCTTTAAAACATATAAAGGTGATATCCTTTGCTTCTATGCTGCCCTGAACTTAGATTTTACTGTGTTCTACAAACTATGTTGTGTACATGAGATTAACGTTTTGGAAATTGCTATTTATAGGGAAAAAGTATATAAAAGAAATGCATAGAATTATTAACATATTATTCACAGAGAACAAATCAATCAATGCAGAAATATACTCCCTAATCTCATGTGTATCCACTATTCTGTCATTGTCCTGGTAACCAGGATAAGTAATCCTTGGTAATATGTCCTAACTAAATATCAAACAAGCATTAACAGAAAAAACCATTTTGCATAACCATTTAATCTAACTGATCACCCCATTAGATTAGTCCTCAACTTATCCAAACACGCCCACAGACTGATGGCTTCAGTCGGCCAAAAAATAACTGTAATTTGGTATACTAACGATGCCCTTTTGTATACTAACGGTGCCCTTTTGTATACCTACGGTGCCCTTTTTGTATACTAACGGTGCCCTTTTGTATACTAACGGTGCCTTTTGTATACTAACGGTGCCCTTTTGTATACTAACGGTGCCCATTTGTATACTAACGGTGCCCTTTTGCAGTTTTTAAAACACATTAGAAACAATGTCTGAACATGCCGACATCAAGCCTTTCCTCTTTTGGTCAAATAGCTGGGGAACAGAGACTTTATATATAAAATGGCTTACGTTTGAAGGGTTTTAATACCGATAAACATTTAGTGACACTACTGTCAGAAAAGGCACCAAGGCATCATCCGACTTTCCAGTTTTTGTCAAATAGCAGGTGAACTTTTTTTAAATGGCTTAGGTTTGAATGTTTTTAATACAGGTAAAATTTGTTGTGATACTATCATCAGAAAATGCACCAATGCAAAGTGAATTACCAATCAGTTTGAGCCCGATTGCTCGCAGTGACTCAGCCACTTGTTGGCTCTCGTTCTTGCGCATGAAGCCGTTATCGATATGTAGAGCGATGACTTGGTCTGGAGACAGGGCTTTGGCAAGCAGTGCAGCACACACCGTCGAGTCGACTCCTCCACTCACCAACATCTGGCACAACAAACACACACACACACAAATAATAATAAAACAGTACTGTTGGGATTATATTCTGTGATGCTTCGTCCAGGCTTAGAAGTTTTTCACAAGACTACTAGATGGCAGTGCAGTCATGAGACCGTCACAAACATGGGAAATACTGGTCCACATGTTGGTTCATCAAAAGTCCTCACCAACTCAGACGTCCTTGTCATGAACTAAGATCTAAGTCCAGTAATAAGATAGAATATGTACATGGTAGTGGAAGCACATGGTAAGACATGCACCATCCATGAGGCCCTCTACAACAAGGCATCATGAACTGATTAAGATCATCATATGTGACGCGCCTAAGCATACTATAAGTCACACAGGCCGATCCTGCACGCGAACTAAAATAGCTGTCCACATCATGCCCCACCAATTTTCTGATTTTGGCAGAAATGCATACATTTCAATGTCCAGATTATTTTACTCGACAAATAATCCAAAGCCATTAAAACATGTGGATTTACGAACCGACAGATTAAAAAACAACAGATAATACGAGTCCAATTTTTAAAGTTTGCTTCAATTTTAGTAATAAATTAAAAACCACTGAAGATATTTAAACAGATATCATTTCACAGCTTATGATCTGTTGACTCCAAACTGGAACAATACACCATTTCACAATTTTGCAACTTAACACCCACTTTGATGTGTCAGGTCAAATATATGCACAACTGTTTTACCATGTAACACAGAGAGTATGTTCTGTTCTTGACAGAATCATGACTAAATCAAAAAGGTTATATTCCTGCTATCTATGTTAGCAATGCTTATATGCGTGTGTACGTACAAGAACTTTGTGACTGCCCACAGCAGACTGGATGTATTGTATGCACACATCTTCTCGTGATTTGATCGTGAACGTGCCATGACACTCGGCTATACCATGGAGAAAGTTCTTCAACATGACTACGCCATTGTCGGAGAGGTCAACTTCCGGGTGGAACTGTACTCCATAGAGTCTCTCCTTCTCGTTCGCAATCGCTGCAGTCATGCAAACAAATACATTCATGTCAAAAAAAACATCTCAAAGTGTGACTTTTTTTACAAACTACATAAAGTATTTTTCTCAAAGAAAAACATATTTCACTAGCTTACACCTACCATGGTCCATGGAGCAACAAACCAAGGACAAGTGTTCTCATTATTACAGAATTTGGATCTTAAATTTGCAACAGCGGCACCCTAGGGGAAATTGGATTTCAAATTTGTACCAGTGGGTCCCTCTAGTAAATGTCCACTAATAAAATAAAAACTAACTTTGTGTTTCCTCGTCAAATATATTGCCAATGCAAAGTAAATGAGAGGCCAATTGTCTAAGGAATCGAATGAACATAGAAAGAGTGGACTTCGGCGCCTGGGAGGAGATACACTCACAATTCTCCATAGTTAGCATATTAACATACATATAACTAGTTACGACAGCTAAAGCAATGCTTTTATCATTATTGTACATTACCTAGTAGTGATATGCACTATCTGTCCTGAACTATCTCTACCTGCCGTGAGCAATCACACCCCTCCCCCATGCCCGGAGGTTCACTTACCTGCCACAATCTGTCCCGACTGGGCAATCACTTTGAAGTTGGGAGCGACTTTGGTGATGGTGTCTCCGTGAGTGAGTAATACCTGCTGGTTCTCTGTCAGTCCCCTGTAGACCAACCACACCCACTCGGTGTCAACAGCAAACAACTCAGTGCCGAGTAACCATACTTAGTAACCATCACTGTGTGTATGTAACCATTGAGAATTATTTGTAATCATATTTTTATTCAATTCATACTGTTATTGTTCAAAGGGGTCAGTACAATGTACATGAACTAACTGATTACATTGCCAAAGTATACATGAACTAACTGATTACATTGCCAAAGTATACATGAACTAACTGATTACATTGCCAAAGTATACATGAACTAACTGATTACATTGCCAAAGTATACATGACCTAACTGATTACATTGCCAAAGTATACATGAACTAACTGATTACATTGCCAAAGTATACATGAACTAACTGATTACGTTGCCAAAGTATACATGGGTGAACTGATTACATTGCCAAAGTATACATGAATGAACTGATTACATTGCCAAAGTGTACATGAATGAACTGATTACATTGCCAAAGTATACATGAATGAACTGATTACACTGCCAAAGTATACATGAACTAACTGATTACATTGCCAAAGTATACATGAATGAACTGATTACATTGCCAAAGTATACATGAATGAACTGATTACATTGCCAAAGTATACATGAACTAACTGATTACATTGCCAAAGTATACATGAATGAACTAATTACACTGCCAAAGTAGTTGTATTCTCAATTAAAATCATGATTATAAATAAGGCATCACGTTGTTACGTTCCTCAACAATTACATATGTAATACCAAAATAAGAACTTTTGCCTTCAGTGTTTATTTAACACACCATATTTCTGTTCAGATTTAATATGATGGATGTGTATGACTGGATGCAATAAAGACTGTAATCATTAGGTACTAGTATCAGGTCAGATTTGTTTAGGAGGGTGCATTTTTCGGCCTCACACTGCACATTAAATTTTTTTTCGCTAAATCAACATGACAGTGTTGGAGATTTGTCATTGTCAAGGGGGTAATGTTAGATTTGTTCACTGAATAGGAGGTACTGTGCCATTCAAAATTTTTGTCAATCTCTGCGTATGCACCCATCACATTCCTAGTTAATGGGCCTGAGTATACACACTTACTTGAACAGTGGACTTTCGACATTAACTTGTATCGTAAACTGGCCATCTTCCCGCATACTTAGCGCTTTCACTGAACCACCAAACTCCTTGTTCATCATCTGTATAAACATAAGCACGTCAGCATGTTAAACAAACAAACACACACACACACACACACACACAACCTCATGCATGCTCGCACGCACACACACACACACATAATGATACATATATATATATGGATGCTCAAACAGACTTTCCACAGGATTACCGTCATGTCAAGCTTGTAGTTCCGATACCTGTTTCATCTTTACCTTTTCTTATATTTGTAAGTGGTTGTTGAAAGCCTTACACAACAAAATACATCAAAAATGAAGACTGAGGGAGCACCATGCTGTGTTGGTTCCTGACACCAATACAGTCTTTAAGCAGTACAACTTTTAGCACTTCTCACTCAATTTCAACTGGGGCCAGTCAACAATAATTTAGTCATTTTATCTGTTGAGTTTAAAGGATATAAAAACAAGGCATTAGCTAAAATCCATTTTCTATGTGTACACAAAGTTTAACATTGCATATAACATTCGAGAACATTAAAAAAATACAGAAAAAAACATTTGTAGCATAAATTCAATTTAAAACCCGTCTGTGTAGCGATTCTCGCGGGAAAAAATTTAATGAGCCAGGCAATCATGTGGTATCTTAACATCACATATGACTCACACTTGCAGCAGGCCGAACGTTTCTATGCATTCAGAGCATGTTTACATGGATAGTTTTGGGGTCGAAACAAGCGTCAGAATGAGTTATTGTGCAATATTCCGATGTAATACAAACACTAGTCATCATAGAGGAACAAGCAGTTATTTTACGGTTCCACATGAATTCAATTTTATTAAAAACAATGAATGCGAATGAGCCTACAAGTTGACTAGGTATCGCCGAGCTTGGGCTCGTTTTCAGAATAATGATATCGAATGCAACCACCGGGAGATAATGTACACCAATATACATACATAGCAAACATATATCGTATCCAGCTACAGAAAGTAACGTGTGTAATCTCATAATATCACTAGAACATCGATGTATGAAAGAGGAGTTGTACAATTTATCATAACAACTTAAATCAGTCAGCGAATTTCTGTCGGTCCTGCTAGCTCAGTTGGTAAACGCGTTGGTTCCGAGGGATTTATTTTGTAATCGGGCGACGCCGGTTCAATCCCGACACCAAACCATTGATTTTGTTAAAACTTTTTTGTTTATATTTTCACCAAGTAATATAAACCAAATCATTTTTATACTATGATGCACTGTGTGTAAATATTTATGTAGTAATTATTTATTAACGATGTTTCTAAATTTTATTTATCCAGACAGATCACCATTTGTTTTCACATATATAATTACAGTATATTACCGTACATTATATATATTTATGCAAGCACCAACACAAGTCATGAATAGTGATGAAATAAGGCCAAATGAATGACGTTTATTAAAGAGATTAAGTTAGAGAGAGAAATGTGGGCTCTACATCCCAAGGCCAGGCCTGTGACTGAGCCCATACTAGTCTCATGTACCTCTGGATGACAGAGCCCACATTTCGGCATATACAACATTAGCAGTATTGTTATAGATATATACAACATCATTACTACTGTAATCAAAGTAGACCTTATGCACTGTACCGTACTAACCAAGCACACCATTCATTCACACTAACTATAATCCCAACTACCTGCTGAAGAGTTACACTATATCAAGATTTAGCCTAAACCTATAAGTGGGGCCATTACGCCACCGGTCACCGACACATGTGACCACCCCACTACAAACAGTGCATCATAGTATAAAAATGATTTGGTTTATATTACTTGGAGAAAACATAAACAAAAAAGTTTTTAAAAAATCAATGGTTTGGTGTTGGGATTGAACCGGCATCGCCCGATTGCAAAATAAATGCCATGGAAACAACGCCTTTACCAAATGAGCTAGCAGGACCAACAGAAATTCACTGACTGATTTAAGTTGTTATGATAAATTGTACAACTCCTCCTTCATACATTGATATTCTAGTGATATTATAAGTTTATACACTTATACACGTTACTTTCTGTAGCTGGATACAATATGTTTGTTATGTATGTTTATTGGTGTAGATTATCTCCCGTTGATTGCATCCGATATAATTATTCTAAACACGAGCCCAAGCTCTACGAAACCTAGTCGACTTGTAGGCCCATTCGCATTCATTGTTTTGAATAAAATTTGATTCATGTGGAACCGTAAGATAACTGCTTGTTCCTCTATGATGACTAGTGTTTGTATTACATCGGAATATCGCATAATATCTCATTTTGATGTTCGTTTCGATCCGAAAGCTATCCTTGTAAACATGCTCTGAATGCATGGAAAGGGTCGGCCTGATTCGACTATGGGTCATATGTGACGTCACATCTCGGCATCCCGAAAAGCGCGCCAAAATATGCATATTCGAAAATGCACAGCATAAAATGTGAAATTTCTAATTCATTGGATTTTTTATTTGTTTTGGCTTGGTGGCCATGGAAATAGATAGCAGGATGTAATATAATATGAATTCAATCTATATCTGTTTTTATTCCCTTTAACAAACCTAAATAACACATTTTCTTATAATGAGAAAAGCAAAAAATTGTATTGTGGAAGCAGTTTCATGCAAATCATGGTGTAAATTTACTCTTTAAGATGCTTCTTGTGTTGCAATACAAACATAGATGGGATGACAACACTGAAGTAATCATCAAGAAATGTCAGCAGCGCCTGTACTCATTTTCTATTGATAAAACAATTTAAAACCTGTTTTACAAGCCTTATTGAGAGTGTTCTTTGCTTTTCATTTATTTCAACCTGAATGTTAAAAACAAGAACAGTTTGCAGAAGATTGTACGTGTCAGCTCCAAAATAATCTGAGAGATTCAGAGACATCACTCAGTTTTAAGAACAACAGGTACTTAGGAAGACACATTCTTTTTTAGCCAATGATAGTCATGCTCTATATCCCATGTTTGAGACTGTGCCATCGGGCCGCCGTTTTAGGTGCCCCTCGTGCAAAACAAACCGTAAGAAATTATCTTTTATTCCCGATGCCATCAGTCTTTTTAACGATGTAAATGAATGCAGTGAGTGTGTGTGTGCGTGAGTGTGTGTGTGCGTGTGTGCGTGTGTGCGTGTGTGCGTGTTCTATATAATCAGTGGTTACAGTGTGACGAAATGCACTCCATGTGGTCAAGTGATAAATTACTATTTTTGAGACTTTGATGACGTGAGCCAGTGATATACTGTTACTTAGGTTATATTTTAATATTATTTATATATATATATATATAATTTTATACACTGTGCCCACCCAAACGACAATGTAATTGCCCTTACAGGGATGAGTAAAGTTGTATTGTATTGTAATACCTGGAAGCCATAGCAGATGCCCAGGACAGGCAGTCCACAGCGGAAGATCGCAGGGTCATAGGTCGGCGCATCGCCAGCAAGCACCGAACTAGGCCCTCCTGATATGATGATTGCCCTGCAAGGTGCACACCATTCAACACATGATTAGGCCTATAAACAAAATATCTGAACGCCACAACCAAAACCAGCCAAATAAAATTACTTTCTCTAATGGACACCAAGAAACTTGTTAAAAAGATAAAGTTTTCAATCTCTGGGATGACACTTCATCCCTAGACAGAGGTGTGCCGCAACACCAACTTGACTTTTATGGGAAATATTCAGCCACCCTGCAATTACTGCAAGACTATTTGTTCCCATTCTTATGTCAGTGCATCAACAGAGGCAATGTGGGGTGGATGAAACTGTCCCACTGTGCTGCTGCATCCCACAAAACATTCCCGTCACAAGGGATAGTCTCAAAATTTCACAAAGTCAGACTAAACATTATGCATTTAACACACCCCACCACCAATATGTTGGGCATGACCTGCAATTTTTAATGACCAAAATGGCTATTAGCATAAACCTGCATTAACGTATTATATTCCGCTGCGTACTTGTATCCTTTCTCCAGTATCTCAGTGACAGGGGTACCCAGGGGCAGAACATCAGTGTTGATGCACAGTTCCCGCACACGTCTGTCAATCACCTGAAATATATATTTATTATTATCATCTTTACTTGAATTCAAAATTCACAAACATCTTACATGTGCATGACAACAAGTTACAATGCTAAATAGAAAAAAACAGGTGTTTGAAGTTTTGTTATGTAGTATACGGAGATATTGGTGTGTGACCTTCATTTATTATGTAAACCAGAGTACTTAAGACAGTTGTTGACACATTGGGTGACCATCATTTACTATGTAAACCAGAGTACTTAAGACAGTCGTTGACACATTGGGTGACCATCATTTACTATGTAAACCAGAGTACTTAAGACAGTCGTTGACAGTGGGTGACCATCATTTACTATGTAAACCTGAGTACTTAAGACAGTAATTTTCAGCAAACAAGCTTATAATTTCACATATACTATAAAAAGACGACCAATACTTTCCGCAAAAATAATCATGTTATTTGCACAGGTATTTATCATTTTGTTAGACATCAACATAATCATATAATGACCAAATTGACCATGTATCCAAACTTTCACAAACGAAAACCTGACAAAATCTTACAAAGAATTTAAAATAAACAATGTGTGTAGACAACAGGATTTACAAGCATTGATCTTACCTTTCCATATTGTGCTCCGGCGTCTAAGATAACTACAGTTTCTTGTTCATTTGTTCCATTTACATTGTTGGATACTTCCATATTCATCTTGGTTTACAACTACAACACAGCATGATTACAATTATTAATAGGTTAAAGATCAGGGTGAGTAGAGAAATATATCATCTAGCCTTCAGTGAGGTTCACCTAAGACACAGTCAAACCAGCCATGGCATTGACAAGACACCAATTTGTTCTAAATTCATGGCACTCAAATTGCCAGATCCACAACATGTGCACTCTATTCGGTTCCCCCGACCACTCCATGATCTACCTTCTACCTTCCTATTGCCAGAAACCACTCCATGATCTACCTTCTACTTTCCTATTGCCAGAAACCACTCCATGATCTACCTTCTACCTTCCTATTGCCAGAAACCACTCCATGATCTACCTTCTACCTTCCTATTGCCAGAAACCACTCCATGATCTACCTTCTACCTTCCTATTGCCAGAAACCACTCCATGATCTACCTTCTACCTTCCTATTGCCAGAAACCACTCCATGATCTACCTTCTACCTTCCTATTGCCAGAAACCACTCCATGATCTACCTTCTACCTTCCTATTGCCAGAAACCACTCCATGATCTACCTTCTACCTTCCTATTGCCAGAAACCACTCCATGATCTACCTTCTACCTTCCTATTGCCAGAAACCACTCCATGATCTACCTTCTACCTTCCTATTGCCAGAAACCACTCCATGATCTACCTTCTACTTTCCTATTGCCAGAAACCACTCCATGATCTACCTTCTACCTTCCTATTGCCAGAAACCACTCCATGATCTACCTTCTACCTTCCTATTGCCAGAAACCACTCCATGATCTACCTTCTACCTTCCTATTGCCAGAAACCACTCCATGATCTACCTTCTACCTTCCTATTGCCAGAAACTTAAAACAGTGAAACCCTGCGTTTGCAATGTCAAGCGCTGGACCGTGAATCTATTCAGCGTCTTGAAGACTGTTTGGCAAGTACAGACTGGGTCTCGTTTAAACACGCGTGCACAGACATTCACGAATATGCAGACACGGTGATGTCTTACGTAAGCTTCTGCTAGGATCTGTGTATTTCCCAGAAAAATGTGAAAGTGTTCAGCAACAATAAGCCATGGTTCACCAATGACCTGAAATTCAAGCTGAAAGAGAAAGAGGATGCTTTCAAGAGTGGAAACCATGCATTATACAAGAAGGCCAGATACAATGTCCAAAGAGCAATACGGGGAGCAAAGTCTGACTACAGGAGAAAGCTGGAAGGTTAGTTCCTTTCCAACGACACCCGCACTCTCTGGAAGTGTCTGCAAAGTGTTACTGGCTACAAGCAATAGCCCTCCATTCCTTCCTTCGATTTTGCAACACCAGACAACTTCAACAACTTTTACGCCTGCTTCGACCTTCAGAATTCGACCCTGCCGTGCCACTCCCTCCTCCATTTACCATGCAGGAACATTGGGGAGGAAGGTCTTCAAGCAGCAGAGCAGCAAGAAAGCAGCTGGTCCTGACAATGTTTCCATCTCCACACTGAAACACTGCACTGATGAACTGGCTCCTATATTCACAGAACCATTGAACTCCTCACTCCATCAGCACACTGTTCCTGTTTGTTTCAAGGCAGCAACTATCGTCCCTGTTCCGAAGAAGACCAAGGTGATTGCCCTGAACGATTACCTCCTCGTGGCCCTGATGGCAGTTGTGATGAAGGTGCTGGAGTGCTTGGTGTTCAAGTACCTGAAATCAATTATCGATCCATTGCTTGACAGATTTCAGTTCGCATATCGCGAAAATAGATCTGTCAAGGATGCTGTCTCTCTCGGCTTGTTTTATGTTCTCCAGCATCTCGAGCGTCCTGATACTTACGCAAGGATCCTTTTTGTTGATTATAGCTCTAATTTAACACCATTATCCCCTCAAAACTGTTTGAAATGTTACAGAAGGTCAGAGTTCCACAGTCTAGGTGCCTGTGGATCCTCGATTTCATGTAGAACAGATCGCAGGTTGTGAAAATAGGTAACGACTTATCGTCACCACTTACTCTGTCCACTGGCGCGCCCCAGGGTTGTGTCCTGTCACCACTTACTCTGTCCACTGGCGCGCCCCAGGGTTGTGTCCTGTCACCACTTACTCTGTCCACTGGCGCGCCCCAAGGTTGTGTCCTGTCACCACTTACTCTGTCCACTGGCACGCCCCAGGGTTGTGTCCTGTCACCACTTACTCTGTCCACTGGCGTGCCCCAGGGTTGTGTCCTGTCACCACTTACTCCCGTCCACTGGTGCGCCCCAGGGTTGTGTCCTGTCACCACTTACTCTGTCCACTGGCACGCCCCAGGGTTGTGTCCTGTCACCACTTACTCTGTCCACTGGCACGCCCCAGGGTTGTGTCCTGTCACCACTTACTCTGTCCACTGGCGCGCCCCAGGGTTGTGTCCTGTCACCACTTACTCTGTCCACTGGCACGCCCCAGGGTTGTGTCCTGTCACCACTTACTCTGTCCACTGGCGCGCCCCAGGGTTGTGTCCTGTCACCACTTACTCTGTCCACTGGCACGCCCCAGGGTTGTGTCCTGTCGCCACTTACTCTGTCCACTGGCACGCCCCAGGATTGTGTCCTGTCGCCACTTACTCTGTCCAATGGCGTGCCCCAGGGTTGTGTCCTGTCGCCACTTACTCTGTCCACTGGCGCGCCCCAGGGTTGTGTCCTGTCGCCACTTACTATGTCCACTGGCGCGCCCCAGGGTTGTGTCCTGTCACCACTTACTCTGTCCACTGGCGCGCCCCAGGGTTGTGTCCTGTCACCACTTACTCTGTCCACTGGCGCGCCCCAGTGTTGTGTTCTATCACCACTTACTCTGTCCACTGGCGTGCCCCAGGGTTGTGTCCTGTCACCACTTACTCTGTCCACTGGCGCGGCCCCAAGGCTGTGTCCATCGCCAATGTTGTACTCTCTTTACATATGATTGTGCATCTTATTATGACAGTACCAAAATATTGAAATTTGCAGATGACACTGTAGTGCAGGGCTCATTACAAACTCGGACGAATCTGAGTATCGTGACCAGGTAAACAAACTTGTCAGTTGGTGCAATGAAAACAATCTTGAACTGAATATAAAAAACAAAAGAACTGATCGTAGATTTCAGTAGGAAGAAATCTTCTCCCCTCTTTTGATCGATGGCAAAACAGTTGAAATTGTCCAACAGTTCAAAGTTTCTTGGCTCTACAGTCTCGAGCGACCTTAAAGCTAAATGTTGATACAATTTTCAAAAAAGCCCAGTAAAATCTGTACATTCTGAGGAGGTCGAGAGCATTTGGTTTGGCCAGTCAGATCATGTTGATTTTTACAGAGCTGTGTTCAAGAGTACTCTCACATCTTCGACCACAGTGTGGTTTGGTTCTATCCAGGGTTGGGGTCAATTATAATTTGTAATTGTGTAATTAATTACAATTACGGTGTAATTGTAATATTTGAAAGTATCTTAATTGTAACTGATTTTTTGTGTGTCATAATTGTAATTGGCCATTGTAATTGCCTTAATTGATCAATTACAATTCAATTACTTTCCCATTGTTTCGCCAATTGTGGATGAAACTCCCAGAACTGTTTATTTATTTCATTATGAAAACCAAGGCTGTTTCCCTCTGAAATCACCTTCCCTCTCACACTCTCCATTTTTGGGGGTGTTATAGTCAGACAGTGACTCTTTCTGGTGAACATGGGCAGCTGTCTGCCTGTCTTGCCACAGTCATGCTGCATAAAGCATTTAGAAGTGTCTTTCCAAACAATCAGTCACCCATGGACAGGCACAGTGCCAACTAGTCTTTATTTGCCTTATTGACTTGGCACATTGGAAGCACTGATAGAGAGATAAAAACATGGCTTCTCTTCCATTGGGGAGGGCATATAGAGCTGATCCATTGAAGCACTAGCTCTAGCAGACTTCAGCAGTTGACAAGTGTCAAGTAGGATGAATGATAGGCCTGAGGTCCAGTGCTACACAGGCTAGCTGTACTAATTGTAATGTAGTTAAATAAGGCTGTGCACTGACACTATCCTTTCACTGTGGAATTATTTTCTCTGCCTGAGAAGCCAATTGTGTGGTAATGATATAAATGTGGGATGATCTGAGATATATCATTAGTTCTGTTTATATTATTTTAACCGAAACAAAAATCCATTGTAACTGATAATTATAATTGACAATTATAATTTAATATATTTTGGGACGGTAATTGTATTTGAAATGAAAAATAATTGAAAATTATCCAGTCATGTAATTGTAACTGATCAATGTAATTGAACCCAACCCTGGTTCTATCACTGTCAAGGAAAGGCTCAGGTTGAACAGAGTTATAAAAAACTGCTTCTAGAATAATCGGCAGAGATCTTCCCAGCCTTGAATCCATACATATAAGCTGCACCTATTAAGAAGAGCCGGTCTCATCTCCCAAGACCCATCCCATCCTGCCCATGACCTATTTGATCCTCTCCCATCCCGTTGCTGGTTCAGGTCCATCAAAATAAAGGACCAGCAGGTTCAGCAGCAGCACTTACCCCCTAGCTGCCCAAGCCCTATAAAAACAGTACTGAATTTGTTTAAGAAAATTTGTTTTACATTGCATTAATAATTATGTATATCACTGTTTTAAAGTTTTGGTTTTTATGTAGAATTATTGTATGTGACAAAGCAATTTTAATAAGGGTACGAGAAAATAGCGATGGACCAAAACCATTACATTATTACACTGTCATCGACATCGCCTAGACTGTAGTAACTGTATGATAGGCTGTAAATGATACACTAAACTCCTCAATAAATACACTAACTTAGTCTTAGTACAGTCAGTTGGCCTAACACTACAAGTACAACACTCACTACATTTTTGCATTACACATTTCTTTTGGGTTGGCGGTGGCGTCGTTTCACTGTCAGCCATCATTTCGTGCTGCGTGACTTCGTTTTGTTTGATCGCGGAAATGCAAATTTGTCATAACGCTGTTTCCTATTGGTTACATTACGACCAGACTCAGCGAATGAAAAACCATGTCACAACATGCTGCATACATATGCTGCTACCTGTTGAATATAGTGGAACCTAAATTTGAGTGATTGCCCAACATGGTCACAGTCCGTAATATTTTCATCCCTCACCGTAATACCGTAATTTGAGGTGACTTTCCGGAATGATTCTGGACAATCCGGAATGGTAGGCAGGTCTGAATAACCTGACCCTACCTAAAAAAATAGGACAATCCTAATCTTTACATTTGATATTTAAATCAATGTTTGTTTTGTTACATTTTTGCTATAACTAAAATAACAGCAAAGTTATTAAACTCAGTCATGTGTATACGATGATGTGTATGCACTGCCAAACTCATTTGTATCCGCCCGTGTGATTGGCGAATGGCAGGGGTCATAAATTATTCACCCAATAAGTGGTCTTGTTACACGTTGGCTACAGATGGCAGGCAATCTCAACTGTTTGCATGATAAAACGCTAGTGCATATAATATTCCATAATGGATAGGCATCAAGGAAATTTTTTATACTGTCAAACATTTTATAGCATTGCTTAAGACCCTAGCTGCAGCAGTGGATCTTATAATACAGCTGTGCCTTGGGTGGAATGAGAGCAAGGACTCTGGACAGCATTCACATTGTCGCACACCAACACGTTGTTTACATCAGCATCGGTCATCGCCAGTCCTAATGATAATGTGATACACATGGTATCGGCGTTTAGTTACACATTTATTATGGTATAATGTGCCTGATCCTAGCAACACCAGCCTTTGCATTGAGCTTCAGGCACTGCCAAAACCAAGAAATGCTTTTGATGTGTGGAGGACAGCCAGCTGCGAGATGAAAATAGGTCGGTGACGTCTCAGATTTTGCATTAATAGCAGACTGCAAAGTGATACCACGACTAAAAATCTTCATTTAACTTTGCATTATCACTTCTTATAGTCACTATCTTAATTTCGTAAACGATGTGCACAAATAAGAACTTCGGAAAAGTCAACATGTGGACTTCTTCAATGAAGCGACCGACAGGCGCCTTGGTATCAACATATTCTTTTTTACAAAATCCGGGACATAACTTTTAAAATCTACTGGTCCACTTGGCCAGTGGATACAAAACCTTAATGTCAAGTACGGCTACAACAAAGCTACCAAATCTCACACATTTGGCACGAGTCTCACCCATTTAGCATCCCTCTCACGCCCTCTCGCATAAACCTGAAAATCTCACATATATTTGCCATTCCAAAAATGATTAATACAGTCAGGCTTATTTTTATGCACATGTTGATATATTTATTCAAATGCACGGGGCGATATTGCAGAGCATTGCCATTGATACAATTCGCGACGTTGTTCTTATCAACAGTCATTGTGTTTATAACTAATAGTGTTGCCTCTTAGACTAAGTTAGTGTTCTGCCGACAAACATAAGTGCTGCCACCTGTTGTCGAATTGAACCTCATGCATATTTCCTTTCTCAACTTGGCAGCTCTGCTACAACCTACGGCTACAGTACAGGCTACATGTAACATGCCTACAATAAACAAATGAATGCCTAATCATAATGGAAACGAAAGTTAACATTTTGTTAAAATGCAAATGCTGAACATTGTATACACGGATTCACGGTTCTACCATATATGGGCATCCGCCATCTTAAATAAGTTTGTTTTTCTTTGTTATCGTAACCACGTGCGTTTATTTACTTGCAACTCTGATCTAGGTCAAAATGGCGTCGGAACCGTGAATCCGTGACCGTGTATTAAAACGTGACTGTCTTTTCTAGTTGTTTCCAGTACTGGGCAACGTTCTATTAACTGACTGGTCTGTATATATTTTGGTTACAATGTTATGATCTTATGAGGTCTCACTCAACTAGCCAGCCTTTTTCAGAACATTATCGCCAAGCCGACCTTTCTATGTTGGCACTGAGGGTGGTCACTGCCAGAGTGCTTGTCGTCCTCAGTGGTTCTTTTACATCCTAAATAAGCAAATTGAGACGGGACCAACATTAACGTGATCTCCGAGTCACGAGGGATACACACTCCCCAATGTTGAGAGCCAGGTTTTTAAACTAAATATACCATACCTGCCCGGTCCGGGTATTGAACTCGGGGCGCCGGCATGTCAGGCGGATGTGCCAACCACTACACTATCACGCGCCCCCTGTCTACCATCAGATAGGCTAAAAATGGTTCAATCACGTGACATCACAAACTAAGAACTTCTAGAACTGAAGCCATGACTATGTATAACTTCTAAGTTTCAGGTCATAGACATAGACCTAGAATAGATTAGACTTTAGATAGGTATATCAGAATCCGCTAGGTGGCGTATTGCCTTCTAGCGGCCAAAACTGATCCATTTCTTGTGCATGAAAATGACGCCGGCGCGGCGCCGCGTCAGAGATCACATGGTCGCAGAAAATACGTCGCTGCTGCTATGCAAATGATGTCACCATGACGTTTGAGCATGGAATCGACCAATGGATAACTCTGTTACATATGGAGATACTTCTTTTTCGTTTTGAGCGCGGCGTTTTGTGTGTGTAGGTAAGTGAAGTTTAATGTTTTCTATGCTTGCTAAATGCGTAAATAAAATGTAAAGATTACGTAATGAAATAGCGATATTAGTGTAGATTTAAATATTAGCTTTAAAATGATATATGTTGCATAAGTGTACGTGCCTGCCGAGCAACACACCGACATGGGCAACTTTGGCGTTCTAGGCGTACATTTTCAACAGTCGACGCCGTATCACGCTGGCATCAGTAGGCGCTTTTGCAGCATTAATTAAATCCATATCCATCGCAACCATCACATATAATTGGTGTTATTGTTCACTTGTAACAGTGACAAGATCTATATACAATTAATATTTACAGTTTTTAGTTTGATATTAACATGCCAAAATTAAATGTTTAAAGAAAAATGTGTTCAAGCTGACTGAATCTGTGTCTGTTGTTAGTGACGCTTTCCATAGCATCGTTATTTAAATCCCAAACCATCTCAATCTATAAAACGAATTGCTTTTACTTTTGTACTTAAAGTTATAACTAATTATTATGTAATTAACTTTTTAATATTATATTAACAAATTTATTTTGTTATGTCTTTAGTTATGACATTTCTTTTTTCATACTACACCACATCATTTCCATCAAGTCTAGACAAGTGATTCAGTGTGACTTTCATGTTTCAGTGTTGGAAGATCAAACGGGTAGTTATTAAATTTGTAGGACTAATTAATAGTCTAATTAATAATATTATTTTTTATTATTAATTAATAATAAGTGAAATATAGTTAATTTTGTAATTAAGTGATTGTTTTTTTCTAATTAATATGTCACAAATAAAACAGTTGCAATTGTTGAAATAATTTAAATTGTAGTTGAATAGTTATGAATGGTGTTTATCTTTAAGTGTTCAAGACAGTTGTAAGATGATGGAAATTAATTTGTATTAATTTGTGCAGTTGTTGCTTGAATTTACTTGAAATTGTTGAAAACCATTTACATTATTGTAGTACAAAATTTATAATAGCATATATATATTCGTTGTATTAATTGTAGTTGAATATTTTGTTCTTCCTCGTCAGCTGGCATCTCTGCAAGTGGCTGGTATCAACATCTCTACACATCACTTGATATGCTTGCAAGTCCCACTACATGCAAAAAGACTGCTTTAAAAGTGAAGAACATTACCGCACACCTCAAGTTGCAATGAATTCTTAATAGCAAGTTTCACACAAATTCACTGTTGCTACCGAAACTTCAAATGAATGCTGCATGAAGCTGATTTGAGATGATCCTCTCTCTGCGGACAATATTCTGATGTGGCTCCTCATGCAAAACATGAATTATACATCAGTTGTTCAACTGAAAGTTACAGACATAATGCAAAATTATGCAAGAGTTGACAATAATTACTAGACAAAGATTTACAAATGATTTTTACCTGCAAGACGTTTTACTCGTTATAACTACATGACTACAAACATTGCTGAACTGTGTAGGCTTACAACTATTGTTGTACGTGCAGGACTTTGCATGTTGCTGTGCTGCCTGAATTACAGAACATGCTACTCTACATCTGCAGGACTTGATAATGTTGGACATGCATCCTTGGACATATGAACATTTATGCAATACATTTGCACTGCATTATATGCATCCAGTGTTTCATGAAATTATTCACGTTGCCGCTATGTTTGAATCTGTTATAATAAATGTTCTTAATATTCATTCTGTTGTAATGTTTATCCATATAATTCCCTTTAAATTGACCTGTTGTGGCATACTAATTACAGAAATGTTTATCAATTAGTCTGCGTGCATTTTATTACAAAGTCACATTGAATTCAGATTGTTGTATTAACAAATTGTTCATACTGTTAATCCTCGTTACTGAATTAAGTATTTAAAATTGTTCAACTAATTAGGAAAATATAAAACTAATTTTGTCATGCATAACTGGTAACATTTCAAGTTGATCTATTAAAAAAAAATTTCATTCTTAAGATTGGTATGCCCATTTCCTAATTAATTGTAGGTCAATCATGCCATTAATCCCCGTAAATAGGTCAAATAAGAAATTAGGTTAACTAATTAGGTCATCAACAAATTATGGATTTTAAGAGGTAGCAGTCATAATATATTACAGTCACTGTATAAACTGACTGACAGAGTTCAACCTATAACAGGCCTTTTCCTACCCGATTTATGTAATTAATAACGGTAAATAGGTTAATTATTAAATATAGGTCAATTAATAAGGTCATTAAATAACTAATTTCATAGTATGCTATAACAATATAATATATTAACAATCTTCAAACCTCTAATAGTTTAGTAGGCATTTCCTAATTAATTACATTCAAATAATCACAGTAATTAGGTCAAATATACAATGAAGGTCAATTAATTAGGTCAAGGTCAAATCATATCGATATGATTTTTGGGGTCACATAACTTCTTATTTCGCATAAATATCTTCAATATAACAATTTTATGGCCGTTTTCCTATATAATAAAATGCAGTACATCACGCTTCTGGGGCCAGTTTGTGCACAAGAAATGGACTGAAATTCAATACCAAAAAGTGTTGTTTTTCTGAAACAAAAAGTGGAATTACGTCGGAAATAATGAAGATATCACAACAATTCTAAAACTATCATAAACTTCATAACAAACTCTATCTTGTGGAACGATTTAATTGAAAAAATAACGTATTTGAATTTTTACCTGATGTACCTACTTTAGAGGCTAGACCTGGCTAGCTCCTCGCCGGTGTTCGCAGAAACAGTGTGTAACCGTGTCGGTATGCCGCGTGTTAAGTACTAGCATCAGCATAAAAATTCACACTTTAATCTTGGCAGCATAAAAACATCTTATACAACTTACCCCTCAGATGAATGTGTAGCTGTTATTTATATCAATCTTAAACATCTCAAGAAAACATCGCATTTGCTACCGGAAATAATTGTTGCGCCGGAGACATTTTAACTATAACGCACTGAATAAATAATTAATATTTGTAAATAAGAAACCACGTATTGAAAGCTACAAGTTTTTTGTTGTATGCATTAATTTTGTAAGTAATTATTTCTGTAATGCTGGAATAATAAAATATTTCTTAAATTATTGCAAAGCAGCACGCCGGCTGTAACCATGGCGCCGCGTATAAACTATAATCAACGACACCGCGCAATATCATGCACTGTGTCAAGTGTTGACAGAAGCGGCGGTCTGCATACTGTAGTCGCCTTTTAACATATGCTAGCCAGTGATATACCTACGTTGTTTGTCTACGAGTACGTTCTTGTGACCAGTTCTCAAGTTTGTTAGGTAGGCATTCGAGTCGACGTGTTAAAACTGTTATATGTTGACAGAAGCGGCTGTCTGCATACATGATTGATTGAATCGAAACTGTAGTCTGTAGACGTAGTCGCCTTTTATGCTATAGCCAGTGATATACCTACGTTGTTTGTTTAAGACTACGTTCTTGTGACCAGTTCTCAAGTTTGTTAGGTAGGCATTCGAGTCGACGTGTCATGTGCTAATATGTTACTGACAATGTCAATCATGTCATGTCATTTAGTAGACGTAGACTAGTAGACGTAGGCGTAGACGTAGTGTTTTTGATGACTGAAATCTGAATTGATAAGTTGTAAATTGACAATTGTGAAATGGCGACATGACCAGGGCCGGGGAAGTCAGGACAAATCAGGGACCATATGCACACATCAGGGCCCAAGGGATAGGCCCACTATATATATCATAATTTTCATATAACTGATATATGCTCCATTTTATGAATTTTTTACAAGAATGTAAGCATACTGAAATTTGTTGTAAACAAAATACTACATAAAATACATCGTCATCATACCACAATTGTGCAGACAAGTATTTTACTCACCAGCAATTCCAAAAATATATATTATTCTTACTTCAGGTTCTTACCTCAAGACCGGTCAATGATTGAGCATTGAGACCGTCCAAGATTTTATTTTCTGTAGTTGTTTTCTAATTTCTGTTGATTTTGGTGCTATCTTGATTTTACTGTTGGCGTTATTGTTTTTTCCGGTTTGTTTAGTCTACCTAGCCTAACTAGTGTCTGTAATTATGCCTAGCTAATGTCTGTAACAATTATGCATTATTATGATTATGCATTATTATATCTTAATTCCAACAATTGAAGCTGACATTGATAATTATGGAGGCCTTATAATTAATGTACATTTTGTCAGATAGCTGTTGTGGAATAGCGTTGGTCTTCAAAATGGCAAAGCTACCAAGCTACATCGCAGTGCCATCATATGGCAAAGACTTTGCTGCAATACCAAGACCATGGACTACAGCAAATGACCAATACACAGAAATGACAGAGGAGCAAATAAGAAACATCGACCAGGTTTGTAATATATATATGTTTACTGTCAGAACTTTGTTTATGAAGAAATGTAGGCGTTAACCAAATTATTACTTTTACAGATGACTTAAGCTTACTTGACTTAAATGCCTAGGCCAATTTGATTCCTCGCTATCCGCGATCCTGGACACCACTCTGCTGTTAAAAGCAGAAGTCCAGTGTCCAGCCTAACTTGGTCACTTCATCTCTTCCTTGGCCTTCCTCATTTTCTGTGTCCTTTAGAGAGTCTTCCTTGAAAGCTATTTTTATGAGGTTTTCATTTGGCATATGGCAGACCTGTCTTCTATATCTTGAAATGAAATGGATATAGAGGTGAATGTCTTCTCTCTGAAGTCATATAAAATGCCTATCTTATTTGCTTACCACTGGTGATGGTCAAATGTGTATTTAGATAGAAATTTGTTTCGTGCGAGGTAAATACTACGTCAAATGTAATATTCCAAGAAACTGCCATGTCCATTCAAAGATTGTTCAGATATGTTTGGGAAAATAAACCCCATCCAAACTTTGACTTGACTTTGAACATTGATTTTGACTATGTTAGTGTACCTTTTTCAAATGAGAGCCATTAACGTGTATAATTTTCAGACACCTGACCCATTCTTCTTCTTTAATGGGACAAGGACATCAGATAAAGATGCTGGTATCCGGCCACGCTATGCATACACAATGAGTCAACATGCCATGAGGGGCTTGCCAACAGACCAGCCACTGCTGTGGGTGGGAGAGAGATGGAATCGTAATCCTCCGTACGATCACAATACGTGTCGGGGACGAGCATCAGTTCGATGGGGCCCGGACAAACAAGGTAATTCAATTCTTTATTTCTGATTGAAAGAAATGCATACAAAACATGTACATAATGATTATAAATTTCAAAAATTTAAATGGAAAGGGATAAAGTAAAAGTGCATTGTCTGTTAGACACTTTTCCCCAACATCTTTGTTCCTTTGGAGCTTGTATTTGCAGGTCGAAAAATGCATCCGTCAAAAAATCAACCATACTACAGGCCTGCCACATATAGTATTATTAAGGCATTTCCAAATTTGCATTTAAACAGTTTGGCAACATAACTTCTGTACATCAATCGGGGACCATTTATTTACAATGAATGGTCCAGGTTTTATTCCAACCAACTACAACTACATAAGATGACAAGCCAGATATATTTCTGTTTAATGTACAACTGAATTATCGTCATGAAAATAATGTTGACAATAATAAAAAGTTAGCGTTATATGTTCCGTTTCATGCAATGCAGGCGAGAAGACCAGGAGTCATTACTTTGGTGAAGACGTAGCGAGATACACAACAATAGACAGCTACAGGCGTCCAGCGACTAACCTCGCTGGCCGTGTGACGATGGACTATGGCAGACCCGCAGATGGATACTACGCACAGAAATACCCAAGTAAGCAACGCAGAATTAATGTGAACTTTGACTGCTGGTGGAACCTCACTGTTAATGTCACTTTTGGGACTGGAGAAAAGTGACCTGAATAGTGAGGTGACCATATTAGTAGGACTAATATCCTACACTTTACTATACCTTCGCTCCGTGCAGAGCACAGGCCATCGAAGACGACTCTCCAGCACACAAGGATACCAGATAAAGGGCAACCTTCTCTATTTCTTTTCAGGTGTAGCCATTCCTTTGTACTTCTGCAGCCGTGTCTCTTTGCCATGTAGATTTATGGCCTTCCTCTATTTCAGTTTACTATATGTGGAAATAATTTTTTAATGAATGAAACTTTGTTTCAATAACAACATACAATGGCATACTAAAGTATCTAATTAAATAAATATATACAATTATCAAAAAGGGCAAGAAGAAGCTCCTTGTGTATTACTTGTTTCTCATGTTGTCTACTTAATTTCTGTGTTCCTCCAGTCGTGTTTGGAGTTATCTTCCCGTCTCCCCAATGTACTCAGTACCACAATTCTTGCATGGTATTTTGTAGACCAGTTCGCCATGTTCTTCTAGCTCTACATTGTCCTTCAGATGTACCAACAGGTACCTGAGGGTGGTGTGGGGACGCTTGGCTATTGCTACTCCATACTTCTTCAGTAATTGGTGTACTCTCTCTGAGACCCCCTCCACGTATGGGATGACTACTTGGCTCCTGTAGTTTCTGTCCTTTGTCTTTTTGTTGGTCTTTTTTTCTTTTTTGCTATCTGTGACCTTTTTCACATTACACGTAACAGGGTAGGTATTTGGAACTATTCGTGGGTGACCTTAATTGTGAGGTGGCTGCATTATCAAGGTGACGGTAAAGCTAGCTACCACTGTACTATATGTTTGGTGGTTATTCTAATTTCTGATATACAAGTACGGTGCATTTTTACATTTGGTGGTTATTGTAACGTGTGATGTACAGGTATTGAGTGTAACCTGCGATGTAGAGTTACGGTGTGCGTCTGATATTTGTCTTAATCAGTTACCTGGCAGTTCTAATGTATGCAGCAAGGAAACATGTACCATTTAATCATGTTTGCTTGACACATTTTTTGAATAATTGTTACTTAAAATCTATTGGTTGTGTAGTTTGTATATGTCACCCGCTAATACAACTGCAGTTGTACTATATGAGCTGGACTGGAACTGTTTCTAATAATTATTGCAGATCTGCACGATCCAGAATTGTTCTCTATTTTGTCGTATTTTCAATTGATAAGGCCTGCATTGTATATAAATTGTTTTCCTTCAGTATTTATCAGTTGACTTTTAACCTGGTTGATCTATGTTGCTTACAGCAAGAAGTACTTGGTTCAAATCATCAGTGCCAATCAACAACAACGGTCTCGTGGCTCCCATCACACGCAAGACGTATCGTGAATATGAGGAACAGAAACGGGCACAAGTACTTGCCCGGGCCGAACGTATCGGCAAATACCCAGAGTTCTCTGAATACACAAACAGATACCTGTTAAGAGCGAAGACTTGCTATTGAAACACCCATGGTGCTTCCTAACAAAGGAAGTGATGTGTTAAGCTGATTTATGGGTTTATCTGCTTTTGACAGTGCTGTAATTTACAATTATCATATTTTAATCACGATCACGATCACGACGAAGCGAATGAGTGGATGCGATGTAATAAAATTTAATATATAAATTAGTTGGGTTTAATTGACTATTCAAAAATTACTTGCCGTTTTTTTATTGCCTCCACATCTCTGAGCAGCTAGTCTATCTTTAATGAGTAACATTTGCGAATTCACACACCTAGTTATATGCTTTCTATAAATCACGATACATAATCATTCCGTATGATAAACACTGCCTTATACAAGCCACTAGGCCGGGGGATATGATGGGTGTGTACGTACATACCTCCATCCGAGACAAAATAGTTTCACTTGAGGAAAAAGAGTTCTGCACATGGTCTCAAAGGGGTGCAGTTGGAGGTTTTTAAGAGCTTCATGGGGTGCAGTTGTACATAGGTCTCGGGGGTGTGGTTGGAGTTTTTTTGGAGCCTTGTTACTTGAAAATGTAACCCTCCAAAAACACACATACACACATTACAGGCCTGTCATAATTTTGTATCAATTAATTTTTGTTGTAGTGTTATGCAATTTCTCAATAGTCCAAAGATCCCTACTGGCATCAACTGCCATCGCACGACTGCATCTGACTAGGTTTTCCAGTTCACAACCATGGGGAAATGAAAGGTGGAATGCCCTGAAAATCATGAGTAGTCAGACATACCGGTGTACTCTCATTTCTGATGTTCACGTGTATATAATTATTATTAATTTTATTTTATTCCAATCTCAATGAGCTTTTCATTGTATACAATCAGTAATTCCTCAGAATGAAGATACACAACCAAATACTTGACCATCCTGAAGAACTTTCTGAAGTATCACTCTTGGATGCGCATTCATTGTGTACCATAGATTGACATCCTAGAATTTATACTCTAGGACCCTGGAGTGTCCAATTTGTCCCCCGCCCCGGCCAGATTTAAGTGTCCACAGTATGAATGCAACACTGGTTTTTGTTTTCTGTAGAAGCCTTATACTTACAGCTGCCTGGGCATCTGCCTGTTATACTGCCTGACGCCTGTTCTCTCTGCTAACATGCTGTGATCAGTAGCTTTAGGATTCTTCACCAACTGTTTCTGGTATTTATATTTTCGTTGTTAGTATGCATCCTCTATACTCTTCCAATCCAAGGCATCAGAGCTACTAAGTCTCATGCATTTGGCGTCCATCTCATGCATGAACCTGTAAATCTCATGCATATTTGCCATTTCAACAAATATTAATCCAAACAGGCTTATTTTCATGCGCATGTTGATATATTTATTCACGTCCATATACGGACAGCATAACCTAAGCTTCCATAGAATCCACCACAAGGTTAGTCTTCTCACCATTACAATGACTTGTATAAAATGTTGTTTTCCGTTTTTTATAACTAATACTGGTACCACCTAGTAAAACATCAGTGCTGCCACCTAGTGTCCATTTGAGAAACTGAACGTCACTCCTATTTCTCAACTTGGCAGTTCTGAGGCACGTGTGTGTAAACATCACATTCTTGCCTGCATCACTTATCAGATGAATCTCTTCCGAGGATCTGAAAACATAGCTGATTGCTCATTGTTTGCTTCTCGTGTTTATTGGTGTACATTTAACAATTGAATGACACTTGATTCTGCACAGTATTACAGTATACATACCTGTATACACCCAGGTTGCATAATATTTTCAGGAACAGACTTCCAGTGTGTTCTGATGTATAACCTGATAAAACTGATGTTGTTTAATAAACTTGTACGTGTTACACTGCTTAATAGTCTTCTGGTTATTGACAACAATTCTGGTCAGCTTATATTTTTAGGCAGTTTGTTGATAATCATGATGCCATAGCTGTATAATAATATAGGCTGTGAATAAAGCAATAATCTTCCTTGCAAGCCAGCGGGTGCTTCTCATTTTTTCAAAGCTAGATATTTGTGTGTGTTTAAGCACTTGCCTCTCTTAAAGTTAGGCAGTCTGTTTCTCTACCTACCCAGACTTAGCCAGCATAGTAATTTGTAACAGCTATAAGACGTATGCTGTGTAGAACATGGGAAAAAGTAATTTTGTTGAGCATCGAAGGATATTGAGGTCAACTCGGCTGGCCCCAACATTGTTGCCAATAAGACTTGTTTTGAAACTAGATGTTTTGTTTACTATTTGTACATACTCCGGGGGGTATCTTCCAAATTGTGAATGCTAATTGTCATGAGGTCACTAAGTAAATTTGGCAGGCAGTATACCTTCAACAAACATAGTTATTATAGTGTTAAGAACATTATATCAATTAATAAATTAAAAACTAGGAACAGACTGCCTTTATTTAAGTTATTTTACCTGTTGTCACTGGTGGGATTGGTAATGATAGCAATTGTCTTGCATTGCTCTTTGAAGTTGAGCTGCTTCTTAATGGAATCACAGGACAAGAACAAGTGGGACAAAGGACAAATGACTCGGCATACATGCACAGTACTCCATAGGCCTACATACATATACATTGTATGCAATAAAAGCCAGAGGTAAACTGGTGTAGTACAACTATTACACTTGTAATTGTAAAGGCATGTTCTTATACAGTGCAATATCCAGTGATTGTGCCCAAAGCACTTTGCACATTACTCTCTGACAGACCTGTTCAGTCGAACACAACCGTTACGTCTCTGGGAAGCATTCAGCCATGCTGCAATTACTGCACATATCACCACTTTCTACAGCCAGGCACTCATTCATACAGCTAGTAAACTGGAGAAACACAGTGTGAACGAACTTGCCCAAGGTTCAAAGCAGTTATAAGAGGACTTATACCCAGAATCTTTCGACTGATACCTGGGACAGTTTGATGTTCTATCTACTGTGCTACCACATTCCACGTCTGTTTATTGTCAACACCTGCTTATTGTTAACACCATACTTATCTACACAAAAATAATTAGTGGATTGTGTCGTGTCAGGTTTTTCAATAATTGTTTTCTTAAAATTAGGTGAACAAATTTCAATAATTAACACACTGATGTTTAATGTGATGTAACATTTTCAATAAAAATATACTGGTAAGGAAACTTTTCCAAGGAACAGAACAGAAAAGAAGTGGATTTATTTATCCAAACTGTACAGGCATTCAATAATAATAATAATATGCATTTTTTTAAAGTTACATGGTACAGAGAGGATCATGGAGGCTCCTACTAAGACTTGTTGAAAGTCGCTAATGCAGGAGCCACCAGACATGATATTTTAGTTCAGTTTCTGTTGAAAAAAAATAGTATATGTTATACAAAACTTTAAAATGTAGTGATATCCATTGTAAAAAAAAACTGGATTGTTGTGTTTTAGTATGCAGCTGGGGTGTATGTTCATTGTGTGTGGTGAAGTGAGTAGGTGAAAACATATTGTATAGTGTTTGGGCATAGATGACACCATTGCAGTTGATTGTGTGTATATGTGCACGCATAACAATTCATGTTTGTGCATGTTTTTGTAATTTTGAATAATGTGATACTTTGCATAATTTACAAAACCCTGTAAACTGTTTGTATAAAGTGTCTATCACACTTTGGGAGGTATTGTTGATTGTATATGGTAAACTGTATTTAAAAATGTGTATGTTATTTAAACCGTATTTTAAAATGTGTATTTTTTATGGTTGCGTGCATGTGTTAGTTGCTATCTGTCAATGTTGTAGATATGTAGGTAATTTATTATGAATAAATTTATAATTACATTTTAATTCCTGAATGGCTAACATATCATTCACGTACTTTAGTAAGTTTAGTTTTTAAATAACGGATCAGTACGTATGTGCATAAAAATGCCTCAAAGTTATTATCCTTGTGGCCCTTTTCTGAAGTTGATTAATTCTTTGAGAGTTTATAATTTATGTGTGGTAAAGTTAATCCCAAGAAATTAAAATTGTGAACCTTTGTTATTTTGTTTAATTTAGGAATAGGTGTTTTAATAAAGTAGTGTTGCCTGCATAGGATATGAAATTGAACATTGTCATTGCGCCAGCTTGTGAAAAAACGTTAATATAAATAATATAGAGAATTGGTCCAAGAATGGAGCCTTGCGGTATACCAAAAAGGAGTGAAAGAAAGAAGAGCGTGATAGTCATTAGGATGTGACATGACAACATTTACTAATTTAGGGACAGAAACTGTAAAGTGAAATGTAAAACTGTTGGACTATCAAATAAGATCAGCTAGTAAACCCCCGAAAGGTGGCAGCATATGTTAAAACTGCAAGTAGCGCCATCTACTGGGTACAAAAGAGACAAATACTGCACAGTATTTTCGACATTCTGTTGTAGCATCTGGTCATTGACCCCTTTGTTTGTTACTGTCGCGGGCAACGACATAATATGTATTGTTGCTTTCGTCATAACTTTGAGAACACTGACGTAAGCACGAACTGATCATGGTGGTCGAGGTCTCTGACCTCTCGTCGTGCGTACGTGCACGCTAGCACGATCGCAGAGCGACGTCCGTTTTGAGCTGCACGAATCTTGGCGAAGTGGTTGAACCGCGTATTGGTAAACAAATGGCACGCTGTCAAGTTCCCGCACTGTACAAAACGCAGTTCGGCAAATTGGTATTTCGCACCAGTAGGTCTACTTGTCGGCGGGACTGTCGTGGAACATCGCTTACTGTGGTATACAGGAATTCTATGGTCACGTCAATCACTCAATGGCGACAGCATTTTGTGGAAAATGTCGACTTTTGAGGTATTTATTAGACACAATATTGTCGTTTCTCGACGATACGATAATGACCAAGGCAATAGAGCGAAGGAATGTCAGCGAAGGTTTCCTAGTTTCCTAGTTGTTTCCAGCACTCAGCAACATTCTATTAACTGACTAGTCTGTATATATTGTGGTTATAATGTTATGATTATATGAGGTCTCATTCAACTAGCCAACCTTTTTCAGAACATTATCGCCAAGCCGACCTTTCTATGCTGGCACTGAGCCTGAGGGTGGTCACTGCCAGTGGTTCTTTTACGTCCCAAATTGAGAGGTTGAATTGTTCCTTGTGTTCATTTGTTATTATTTTATATTTTTGAGAAAGTAAATGTGTTACATATGTTATGTAAATTGTAATGGAACAGTATGTTTTAGTCAATTTAATAACATGTTTTTTATTTCGCTATACATTAATTTATAATACAAACATAGTCATAGGCATATTATTAACAGCCTCACTCAAATAAAGTATTATAATTATTTATACATCCATTTATAGCCACTTCAATTTTTATTTTATTCAATCTGAAGTACGTATAACTTGAGTGTAGTCAAGTACGGTACATGTTTGATCTGCTTTCAGGAGAGGTGTTTGGTTGGTGCAGCAGACAGTGAAGCGTGGACTGACAGAGGGCCAGACCGCTACCGCACTACGTCCCTTCTACTTCGCCGTTCACCCAGACCTCTTTGGCAGATACCCGAAGGAACAGGTCAGTGAACCACATATCTCTGGCCAGCACATCCTTCTGTCCACAAATGCCCAGCCTTGTTATAAGCCGACATATTAATGCTGCATTCCACTCACCTCATGTATATCGGGAATATGGCTTTGAAATGCCTACTTTACTCGTACTTACTACCATAATGACCGTATGTTTTGGGACACTTACAAATAATTTCAGGTGTCCCAAAACACGGTGCACAAACAAATTCTCAGATTCACTGTCCCAGTACTTGGGATCAAACGAATCCTGATGTCATGTTGTCCCTGTAGCCCTGATGTTAACCTGGCTTTGTAACTTCACCATAGTTACCTCGTTTATTACCCTGCTACTAACTATGTTTTGAGTTGATGAATGGCCCTATATCCCCTGAAACAAATGTTGTTATATGTAGGTACTACATCCTCAGCAATGTGAAATGTTTAGTCTGTCTGGTACCTGGTTATCACACTTGTTCAAAGATGTTTTATTGAGAGACAGCTTGTACCATATTCAATTAACTTAATTTAATTAATTAACTTTTCAGGAAGAGGTTAATTTAGTTAAAAACTCTTGTATATATAATTAGCTTTGATGATGTTATGACAAAATCCCAAAAGATAAATGTGAAAAGTGGACACAATTTGGCAATACAGTATTTAACTTACATTCTCAAAATGTGTTTTCAAGTTTTCTATATATTTGTACAATGTAATTATGGTTTCTTGGCAGGCTTGAACTGTTAGACATTTGTTCCAGTGGTGATTAATTCCAGTTAGCCCCCTTAATTGATGGCTTTTTTGTCTTGTATTATAATTAGTTGTTAACTAAGTTGAAGTTAATTGTTAACTGAGTTGAAGTTAATTGTTAACCGAGTTGAAGTTAATTGGTAATTTAATTGAAGTTAATTGAATGACATTTAATTTAATTGACCTGATTAATGTGTGAGGTTAATTTATGGAAAATATCAGAGTTAACTGTAATTTAATTTATTTATTTTCCAAGTTAATTTTGTTATGCCTGTCGCACATACCCGCATTACCGCTCACCCCCATCTCGGTCACATATATGAACACATTTGTTATTAAATTACAGAATTAGACTGAGCCTTGGTGTGTCAAGTGGCAACAATTGTCCTAGTGTTACTAGGAGATGATCTGCCCAGCTATAATTATAACTGTACCACTGTATCCTTGGCCAATTTAAAGGGACTTTTTTTGGAATTAGCAGGAGTAGTAATGTCTAACTGGAAGTCTGCTGTGTTGACCGTGAGAAAGCAAGCATCGTTGAACATCAAAGGGTACAGCCGTTAACTCAGTCTGCCTCGGACGTATTGCCAATAAAGCTTGTTTTGTTTTGAAACTGGATGTTTTGTTTACTATTTGAACATTCACCCGGGCCGTGGTCGTGCCTTTCAAATTGCGACCATTGTGACGGGTTTACTAAACACAATTTGGTGGGCAGTATACCTTCAACAAAGTTATTATAATCTTAAGAACATTATATTAATTAATACAAGAAACTGACTATGTCCTTTTAGTGAGCCAGCCGAACCCTTTAGTTATTAGGGGCCTGGCAATGAGTTTAGGGGTGAACGGGTCCCCTGGTCCCTGAAAAATTCCAACCATGAGTTATTCTTTCAATTCCTACTAAACATACTGCAGATTAAAACATCAACTATATGTGAAGTCTTGAAACAATGCAGACAGTCGAGGGATCACACCGTTTTGTATATTACAGACAAACATTGGGGACTGCAACTAGGATTTTATATGCATATTGTGATGCTTCCTAAATGTATAAAGGCCACAGCAGGTAGCCAAGAGAAGGACGAAACATTGTTGCTGATGCTACAGTAGTTATATCACCCATGTTTATGTTGTTCATGTCAGAACAGCTGCGATTGTAATACGTTTTATTGATACACTGTTTTTTTATTTATCCATAGACATCGGGGGAAAATTGGTACACTCGCTCATCAGAAATACGAATGATTGGTGTCCTAATACATAGAGACAAAAATAATTACATTTCTAAAGGTGTCCCAAACATACAGTACAGAAAGAAAAAAAAAATTCTAGGTTTTTAGGGTTTTCCAAAACATACGGTGTCCCAAAACATACGGTGTCGCAGTGCATACGGTCATTATGGTATGTTCATCATTCTGAACATGATTCAATTTAGGAGTGATGGCCTGTACTTAATGAACAGAACAAAATATTGTGTATAATAAATTCCCTGAAATTATGATGATGATTCCAGGTAATGAAAAAGACAAGGTCACTTAAAAAGTGAAAATTGAACGAAAGAAAAAATATAACCTACAACACTCTTATTATAATCGTTCAGTGTCACATGCAGTAAATTGCACTGTACATGATATTCCATACCATTTTAATGGTAGTGTAGTAGCTGTTAGATTTATTTTATGTTGCAGTCTGTGAATGAAGAGTCGCTAAAGAAGCTGCAGGAATATCTGTGTACTTTACAAGTAGGTCGCCAGAAGGTGGCGCCAGTCAGTCTGGTGTTCTACATCCGAGACACAGCAGCAGAAACCAAGTCACAAGGTATTGGACCACTACCTCCATACCTTCCTTGTTGGTTTATGAGGGACACAATTAGACACAGCACACACGTTACTTTTAGTAGTTTTAATTAATACACTAATAATTATAAGTCATATGGAAACAGAATAGTTTATGTTGAATTGTGCGTGTCACATGGTAGACTATAAGCAGTGTTTTATATATATATATATATATATATTTAAAACACTGCTTATACCCTATTTCTGCACTTGAAAAGTCTATATATATATATATATTAGATAAAATAATTATAAATGTTATATATATATATATATATGTAAATATATATATAATATTGTTCGGACACAAATATGCTATTAAAACAGAAAACTTAACGCACTCTTTCATAAGAAAACCACATTGTAAATCTAATACTTACATGTTGAGTGCAAGCAAAATCTACACAACATGTCAAACAACTGCATTGACATAAAAGGAAATTATTAGTCACATGGCCAGTACAAAAGTACTCGCCAGCAGACAGTGTACTAAAATTGCCTAGTGACATCTCTAACGTGAGATCAAACAAGATTTAAACGAGGCAGAATTGTTTATCAATCACACATAAGATGTTGGCTGTTGCAGGTAGAATTCACAAGGTGCACATCCCTTTATTGTCGCAATGTGCGCACGCGACAGTCAGCACTGTGTTGAGAGTGTCCAACCTGCCCCTCGACTACATCAGCCAGATCAAGCCAAGTGAGCGACCCCTGCCCTGGCCATCAGTCATGACCTCCTGTCAGCGCCCCAGTGCGAGCTCGGTGTATGAGAACTACAGGGTGCCGGGGGCGGAGACCTTCAGGTCATCGTGGAAGAAACGAATCTCCTATGACACACTCAAGTAGGTCTTCTTTTTCTTCTCTTCTGTACTTCCGCTTACCCTCAATGTGCTGAGGGTACAGGTGGTGGTTGGCAGCAAACAGGGACAGTGCTTTATGTACATAGTGCATGGTAGACATAAGCAATTTCATTTTTTATTACGACTTACGATTTATTTTGTATTCTAAATACTCTGCTTATGTACCTGAAATATTCTTGAAATGCACTACACTTAACCAAGTACGAGTTCACAATTTAATACAGTTCACATGTGTATATATATATACATATGTATATATATATATATATACATATATATATATATGTATTGATGTGTATATATATATATATATGTATGTATATATATGTATTTATGTAGATATATATATATATCTACATGTTTGGATGGGATTGTATGTGTGCATGCACAGATATATGTATACATCAACCAGGATATTTTTGGACTGGTAAAAATGTGATCCTGCTTAAATCCCTGAACCCAGCCCTATTACACCCCAATGTGTTGCCCCCACAGTGGCTGGCTGAGCGGCAACCGAGGCAAGGCGCGCCATCTGCAGCAGACATTTGCTCCCATTCGGAAGGAAACGCACCGACTGAGCGCGGCCCTGAGGCAGGCCATGGGGGTGACAGACGTGAAGTGGGCGTGTGGTTGGGGTGTCACTCAGTTCCGGGCCTGTCTTCGCTGTCTCTTCAACCTGCACGAACAGTACAAGCACAATTACAACATCCGTGGTAAGTCTCGTCATGGATGTTTTCATCTTCCACAATTGACCTATCCATCACCATCATGTGACCTGTTGCCTAGCAACAAGATCCATCATGCCATCAAAAATGGATGCCAAACGTGAAAAGTTCGAACATTCTGTTGTATATTTTCTTGTCATTTTGGCCCCAAACATTTTCATTATGACATAAACATAAGGCAGTTTTTTAAGTGAGAACTGTGCGGGAATGTTTGGTCTAGCAGATGTCATGTCACCTTCTAGTAATGCATATTTATTACTGTTATCAACACTATGTATTAGCAAGGCAAAGCTTGATGGAAGTCATATGGATAATGAGTGACATAGGCAAACCGCAACATAGCGGATCCATCAATTACTTGATGGGACTAAAGTGCTGACCCCCATGTTGTCGCGGATCCATCAATTACTTGATGGGACTAAAGTCCTGACGCTCATGCTGTCGGCCGTTGTTGGGGATAAATTCCATTATGACAATGGGTTAGTAAGATTCCATTAGATGGTGGCCCACCCCCTAGTACATATGGCGCTTGGTCACTTCAGCAGGGGAAATTGAAATGTTTGCCCCCATTTCCATAGTGGGTAGAAACAGCAGAATTGCTCTAAGTGCTGCATTATGGAGCTCAGTGTTGCAGTGGCTTGAGCTTTGGACTCTTGACCGAGAGAACCCAGGTTCAAAACCTGTGCAGCGGTGTCGAACCTTGGGCAAGTTCGTTCACTCTGCGTTGCTCCAGTTCACTTAGCTGTATGAATCAGTACCTGGCTATAGATAATGGTGGATGTTTGCCTATGAATAGTCTTTGCGCATTAATTGCAGCATGGCTGAAAGCTTCCCAGAGAAGTCAAGATGGTGTTCAATTGAACTGGTCTGCCAGGGAGTAAAGTGTAAAGCACTTTGAGCAGTCCTGAGGACTGGATACTGCGCTATATAAGAACTGACCTATACATTATCCCTGTCCTTCCATCATCCTTGGCTTTCCTTCAGACGAACCATCCTGTTGTAGGGCACACGATCGTGTTTGGCAATGAGACGGGGGTAGACTTGTGGGGCAATATAAGTCTTGGCAAGGATGACATCGCCAACAACTGGCTGTCGGTGAGTAAAAATGCAAGTTTAAAACATAAATAAGTTTAAAATATATAGTGACTAACTACGTGACCCGACACAGCAAAACAGGTATTAAGTCGGCAAATTGTGAAATTGAGTTTGGTACCTTTTGGGATTCCACAGATCATAAGCTTTAAAGTGATATCTCATTTGTTGAAATAACTTTTGATTTATTGCTAAAATTGAAGGAAACTTAAAAAACAAAGTTTGGAAAAATGAAATCATTTTGACACATATTGTCTTTTCATTGATGGGTTTGCAAATGCACGCGTTTTATTAGTGTTGGATTATTTGTCGAGGAAAATAAACTTGACATTGAAATTTGAAAGATGAGATTTTGAGATACACATTTATGTAAAAATCACAACACTGATTGGGCAAGATCTAGACAGACATTTTGGGCTCGTCTGCAGAATAGGCCTGGTTCAGTGTTGCGGATCACAGGTATGTGTGTGTGTGTATAGGCACGTACACACATGAAACGTACACGGAGTCAAGAAATGTTTAAGAAATATATATGACCTGGACCTGGTAAAATAATATATTACAATTAAAAAGAATGTATAAAATTATAGAGTAATTACGATGCATGACAGCTTTTAAAATATTAAGATAATTACACAAATAGTTATAAATTATAATATATTAAAATTAAACTATTATATTATATAATATAAAATATATTAATAAAATACACGTTTATTGCCCCCCCCCCCCCCCCACAGCTGCTCCAGTCTGCGGAGCTCCACCAAGACGCTCTCTCCAGACTCCCCATGCTGGAGCAGCAGTTGTCATCTCTACTCAGTGACATCGTCATCGCACGCAGCACCCACCAGCCTGTCGTTATGGCAACCGACTACCAGCAACAACTAACCAAGTTGATCGCTACGATAAAGAACTACCATGCCACCAACCCAAGTAGTGTTGTCACCGGCAGTCTGCAAGGCCTGCAGCTGGTCGTTGAGTGGTGGGTGTCGCCAGGCATAATAATTTTTTGCCAGTCTTGAATTAATCAAAGGTGTGCCTTTTATCTCGCGGACAACTTGCATGCAAGTCATTCATGTCTGTATAATGTATATAGTGTGCAACATTGTTAATCCATATACTTTAGTCCCCTGTAACAACTTTTCCAGATTAATGCATTATGCACATAATGGGATATATTATTAGCATTTGGAAAACGTGTGCCATTGTTTATGGATTATCAGGGTGAGGATTATCATGCAGGTGTGTATCCATGATACACACAGGTGTGTATCCATGGTACACACCTGCTTTATTTATGCAAGCAACAACACAAGTCATGAATAGTGATGAAAAAAGGCCAAATGAATGACGTTTATTAAAGAGATTAAGTTAAAGAGAGAGAAATGTGGGCTCTGCATCCCAAGGCCAGGCCTGTGACTGAGCCCATACTAGTCTCCTGTATCTCTGGATGACAGATCCCACATTTCGGCATATACAACATTAGCAGTATTGTTATAGACATATAAAACAACAGTATGTAATCACAGTAGACCGTATGCACTCTACCGTACTAACCAAGCACGCCACATGCTACAATATGGATTTTGTTTGAAAGGAGAAGTGCGGTATCCCATTGTAATACAGGTTTGCATGAGAGGTAAGATCAAGCCAAAGATCACTCAAGTAGAAATTTGAATGACAAACAAAGAGCAAATACTTCCAATGCTCGGCAATTTCGGTACGGTACATAAACCACAGCAAATTTGGTACAGTGTGGGTATATTTCATAGCCAGATAGATAGACACTCGGTTGAAACACCAGTTGTGTAGGCCGTGTAACCAATGAAAAACATGTTTAAGCAAGTCACAAATACAGATTATAATTAAGAAAATACAGTGTCGGATTGTTTAATTGAGTATTTCTCCACTTTGGTTGCAGTACGACGGGACCACTTATTGATTCACCATCCGGCAGGATTCTTATGCCTGCATCCTGCCCTGGCTTCCTTGTTGTTGACTTCCTTAACACACACACGGACCAAGCCCGGGAAAAACAGAACACATACCACAGGCAAGTATAGACCCACTGTCGGCACAGGTCCAACATTCTCTTCTAGTAAGTCAAGCAAACAAAATATGTCCTCTGCTGTCCTAATCTACCAGTTATTTTTTGCAGCATTAAAATATCTTCAAAATAATGCATAATGTATCATAGTACTGTAATTACATCACTCACAACCACATGTCTTCTGGAGACTGTAAGGCATTGTTATTTTATGATTTTGTTACCAAAATAACCATTATGATATCATATTACACCTATACAAATTGCATGCAGTAGTAATTGTACGAGATGGACTACAGGGGCTAGTTTCAAGAAGCATTCTTAGTTACGCAATTACTTAGCGTCACATATTTGCATCCATTCCTGTTTGCTTATTTAACAAAAACCTGCATCATTTACTAAGACAATCATCTTAGTTAAGAACGTTCTGAGCGGCTTTGTGAAACTAGTGCCTAAAGAGTAATACCCGTTGTGTTACATAGAACCCATGCGAGACGGCAACAACTTGTGGAGACATGTTGTGGTCAGCTGGGCCTGCAGTCTCTCTTGGCTGACGAGAACATCTCCGGGGACCAGTTTGACAGTTGCTGCAGGCGACTGCTCCAGGCCCAGACAGACATCCAGACACATCTGAGGGATGGCCAGCTACGAATCTCTCACTTCTACACTGTCATGTCAGACGGAGAAATGTGTATTCCTTGGAACTGGAAGAGTGCATAGGATCTAAAGATGGCTAGATTCAACCAGAAGATGTACATATATAGTATTTATGTGTAAATAAATATACGCATGACTTTAAAGGGTCTGTTCCGTGACCTGGACTCATCCAGGGGTGGTAATTATTAGCGGGAAGTTTGCTGAAACTGTCTTGTTTGGTGGTAATATTTTGTTTTGTCAGAAAAACCTGCATGTTAGGGAACTGATTGGTTTGATCTTACACAATAGTTTGACGTGACACCATACATTGCTGTTAGTTTAATTAAGAACATGGATCTGGCATGATACGATACAGTTACATGTATTGTAAAATCCAAAGAATCTACCAAAATCGTTTTGGGATTATACAAGTCTATCGTATATTAAATCTGTGTACAAACTGTTGGTGAACACTTTTTTAAATCTCACTAGTCTTATGTGCTTACGAAACTTGTTTTAAGTATTTTACTTTTTATTCTAAATTTACTTTTTTCTTGTAATGTTTCGTCTGCTTTCAGTGAACTTCAGATGACTACCACAAGGTGGTGACACTGGTTCTGCACATTGCTGTCACTGGTGATGGCAGTGAGCATGACTACTGTGTCGCCATCTAGTTGGAGTTATCTATACAAGTTCACTAAAAGCAAACAATACAAAAAAGGTAAATTTGGTGGCAAAATATTAATAAAAATAATAGTCTGAATCTCTTTTCATATATATATATTATCTAGGTATATCTGTATATTAAATGTTTTTGTCTGACATTCCAGAACCAAGCATGACATCGATTTTATAAAAATAACATTAAATGTGATGGAATAATAAAACTTAGTTTCTTACAATTGTTGTCTATTTATGAAATATAAATCACTACGGTTAAAATGTAATTGTTTTCTATGCTAACATATTCGGCTGTTTCTTTAACAGTAATTATATTTCATTCTGATAACTATGCTCCATCTACAAAATAACATTTTATTCATTAACTTGTTAGCATTACATTAGCACAACAAAATCGAAATGCTTCACATTCTTCCGTGGTTGACTTACTAGATTTGCAGTGTCTTTTTCTACAGTTTAACCGAGACATTTTCAATTCAAATGGATCCACTTGTTTGTTATTATTCTGTACACCTTCAACAGTATTTCATTATACTTGTAGCAATACAAAAGTACACATTCATTATACTTGTAGGCTGTTGTAGCAATACAAAAGTATACAATGGTGATAACTGGCGGTAGGGTTGGCCCAAGAATAGATGAAAGCTCATAGATTTTCCAATAAAGAAGACCAGACATTACAAAACTGACTCATTGCAAGTGTTACATATTGCAACTAGCTTTATTTGGTTAAACATGTGATGACAATACAAGGATCTGACTCCATCTACACACCAGCCTTGGTCACAATCAGCCAACACGTCACGTCTCATTCACAGCAGATCAATAAGTGTACAAATATACGATCTAGAAAATAACGGCAGTCAAAGCTCATATTCTGATTAAATAAAATAGTACATTACAACACAACACATCCAAAACTAACGACTGTACTCGTGTTGTTTCACTCGACAAATCAGTGTAGAGAAAGTGATGCAGTAATTATGTAATTGTGTGCTAGAAATAAGTGCTTAATGATACTTTACATGCAAATATATATGTAGCAAATATTGTTACAACACAAGCATCGAGACAAAGCTAGGCACCTGAAATTAAAAACAACGTGCCATTTCTTAAAGCATTATCTCCATTTTGTTGTTGATGAATCTTCGAAACAACAAATCCCATGTAGTGAAATCACCGTCTTGTCCTGGGGCGGGATAGCGCAAAACAAAGTGATTGATAATTGTAAATAACTTCTAAGCAATGCACGCCCAGGTGTAATTACTGAATGCAATGCATAGATATCTAGCTGTTGCTACAGTTGATTAACATTACAGCTTACCCTTGAGTTGTTCATACCAGTTCACTTAGAACTGCTACAGCGATTATACGTTAAATGGCACCAATGCCCTCCTCTAATGTACTAAAACTACATAATATATATATTATTTAACAGCGTAGAAATTAAATTGATGTGAAGCAACTGCAGTATAGTGCCAAAGGAACTTATACAGGACACAGTGGTCAAGCATACTGACCAGTGTGCCACAGTTCCTCAGTGTATATGACACACTCTGGTGTGTTGTCGCGTCTACGAGCACACAAGACTCTTGGCCTTGATATTGTGTTGTCGTGTCTACGAGCACACGAGAGTCTTGGCCTTGATGTTGTGTTGTCACGTCTACGAGCACATAAGACTCTTGGCCTTGATGTTGTGTTGTCGCATCTACGAGCACACAAGACTCTCGGCCTTGATGTTGTGTTGTCGTGTCTACGAGCACACAAGAGTCTTGGCCTTGATATTGTGTTGTCACGTCTACGAGCACACAAGAGTCTTGGCCTTGATGTTGTGTTGTCACGTCTACGAGCACACAAGAGTCTTGGCCTTGATGTTGTGTTGTCGTGTCTACGAGCACACAAGAGTCTTGGCCTTGATGTTGTGTTGTCGTGTCTACGAGCACACATGACTCTTGGCCTTGATGGGGCGCAGTGCGTCGGCGTGCCACATGCGGATATTGTGGAGAGCCTGGTTGAGGGTGTCGCACCATGCCAGACGATCGCCCTTCGTGTCCGCTGACAGCCAGTGTCTGTAACAGTCAGCATAAACTTAAAATGCTTTGTACCTAAGGGATCATATCATGTTGATATCCAATATCAGACGGTATTACTTTCGTTTGGGGGAGGGGAGGTCAGTGGCAGTTTTGTCTGATGTCGGACATCAATATTTTATGATTTGGACCGACACTGTTATTACATTAATATCATAATATCCATGTTTACAAACTTTCATCTAGCGGAGTGAGAGACTGAGGCCAGATGAAAGTAATTTTGTCTGATATCAGACATCAACGTTCTGAGATGATCCTAACAAGTATTTCTATGCAACAATGTTAACATAACATCGCCCTAAAACAGATTGGAAAATTGCATCCATGACACTGCACAGTACACTCTGTTTCATACATTCTTCTAATATTACTTATATTTAGCTGTTCTTAGATTCATAGACAGACATTATTTTAGATTAATTTGTTTTGTTATGCAAAATTTATTAATTAAGTTAGTTAATTTGATTGAAATAAGTGGTATGTATACATCTAAAATAAGATTACCAGTCTGTCTATGGGGTATGCTTTAATTGTGCATGTTCCTGTATTTGAAACTGTTTTAATGAATCAATGGAATAAATGAAGCACAAGATATAGAGAAGGTGCACAAGGAACTTCTTCAAGAGACTGAGAAGCATGATAATATAGTGATTAGCACATCTGCATTCCATGTCAAAGTTCTGAGTTCAAAACCTGGACCAGCCATGATATATATTGGTTTAAAATCGTGGCTCTCAATTTTGGGAGGTCATGTTAATGTCGGTCGCATCTCACCACCAATACCTATGTAGACTATTCAGTAACTAGAATGCTGTAGAGTTCTGGAACCAAGTAGAACAAGAACAAGTGTGTTTGCTCACCGTGTAGTTGATAGTGTGTTGTTGCAGTGTGTCACAAGGGTGTCAGCTTCGCCCCGTAGCTGTCGACGCACAGTTCGCAACTCAAATGTGTTGGGTCGAGCACACACGTCACGCGGTATCAAACCAACGATGTCTGTGATGCACTGCTTCAAGTCAATTGTTCCAATCGGCTCCTGAAAGAAATGAGGAAACATCAAATATACGTTGCAAAATGAGTTCATCTACTTTTGGAATTTTTTTTATAGGAAATCAAAAGTAAACATATATGAATATTTTAACTAAATAATTGTGTAAGTGACTGAACCAACAGCAAACAGCTAGCACCATAATTTATCTTAGCTTAACTGCTGACTTGGTAGCATTACGTTACAAAATTCGCTGCTCTGACTATAGGATGTAACTTACATCATCAGATCCCCATTCATATTGACATTTAGGAAAATGTAGAAAAATATAAGAACACAATTTTTAATAAAAACAAAAATTTATCAAACATAAAAACAATGTCCACCTTCTTGTTCTCGTCATCAGGGTACTTCCAGAAGGACACAGTGTGGTTGCTCAGCAGGCACCACCTCCGATGCCATGCTCCAAACCCACATACATCCTCAAACATCGTCTGAAACAGCGATGCACAAATGTTACTTACAGTCGCTCAAAGTCACGACAGGATTCTGCTCAATGCTTGTGGTTTGACCGAATAAACAGGACATGCAAGATGAACCTTTCATGATAACATCTTCCACACACTAACCTCACATTCGTGACACAAGCCAAGTATAAGATATATCCACATGGACAGGCAGTCATAACAACTGTCTGCAATTACGTGCAATCACTTCCCTCTTTACTATTTTACTTGGAACTCAAGCACTGCGTTATGCACAACACAAACATTCTGCAGAAATACCGAGCTGGTTTACTAGCTAAAAAGAACCTAAAAGGGAAACTTGAGAGCATGCTTGTTTGATCTGGAGACAGTAGCTTTGATAGAATAACAGAAGCTGCAGGTTTGGAAGAATAATTGAATTCAGATAATTACAAGAAAAAAGAAGGTTGATAGCAGGAGAATGAATGACCCGAAGGAAGAGATTGTGCAATGTAGTGCAGCTTAACAGGAAGATGGGTACAAATGATGTGGGCAGGCCGCATGATATGAACAGATGTGGACAAACTACCCAAGACCTGAGGCAGAGAAACATCACGGCTGCAGGAAAAGACCACTGCATAGAGGGGTTTAAAAATGACAGAGGAAGATGTAAGTTGGAGAAGTCTGCTGATCAGAAGCAGAGAAGGACAAGAACAATCTTTTTCTTAGCAAGTTACTAGAATGGCAATATGTGTTATTTGGCGTAGGCAGAGATGTGAGGACTGACCAGGAAGCCTCGCTCCTCGATGGAGTTCTCCATAAGGCAGGTGAGACGCAGGTGGATGGAGCCTTGCAGCGGCGACGACATTGGCATCTGCAACGACAACAACACTCTTTTTATTCATAACAAATGTGTATCTTGATTTTTTATTCATTGACAATACATTAATCAGTTCTGTTACTTCATTTTTAGATGCCTTCTCATTTTATCTAGAATCATGTGTCTTCATTTTATCTAGAATCACATATTTTTTATTTTACCTAGAATCATGTGTCTTCTCATTTTACAGAGAATCATGTGCCTTCTCATTTTACCGAGAATCGTGCATCTATCAACTGATACGTTAATCAGTTATGACCAAAAGCCAGTATGGCCAATGCTTGATAGACACAATCATAACCACTGCTTGAATATAGCAGTCACAGCACACGCTCACTTAATATTTCTGCTAGACCATTAGTAAGAAGCATTACCAATTAGCAAACAAGGCTGTATGGGTTACATGGTATAATAATTGACATACCCGCTCGAGTGCGAAGTGTGCCTTGTTGAGTGCGTGCACTGTGATGGGGAGACATGCGATCTCGTGGAAGTTTGTGGAGCGTACAGCGCGCGGTCCGCCAGGACTCTGCATGCCAATGTGATGTCCACTCTTCATGCTGGAGAAGAATTTCTTCTTTGGCGTGTTGAATTTCTTCTTCTTGGGCGTGTTCTCAGTGCACACCTCTCTCGTCACCGACTGTTGACATTGATATATCAGTTCAGTAGTGGCTTCGTAAAGAGATGACTTACAAGTTCATCAAGTCAAACTAAATGTATAACATTACATATGGTATTCGTTCAGCAGTAGCTTCGTAAAGAGATGACTTGTAAGCTCATCAAGTCAAACTAAATGTATAACATTACATATGGCCGGTTGTTTGGTTGTCAGAGATTTTAATTTCATTTATTTAGATTTTAGACCCAATCAATGTTTTATTAATCTACTTTTAATTAATTTTAATGTACCTATTGTACTTTTCAGCCTCTATGGCTGCCAAGGAAATAAAATTATTATTATTTTCATCACGTTCCCCAAAAGAAAGTGCTACAGTTGAGTGGGTGATGATGTGAACTAATACAAAACACTATAAGTTTTTTGGACTTTACAAATAATAATCACTATTAAATATAAATAAATATCTGTCATATAGAAAGCTTGATGAGGATAGTGAAAAGAAGATGATCTATAAGATGGCCCGTGAGAGGGATGAGGACAGCAAGGATGTGATAGCTGGAACAGTGATCAAAGACAAAAACGGAAAGCTAGTTACAGACAGGAAAGAGGTGCTACAGGTCTGGGAGGAGTATTTCAAGGCAATGCTAAACCAAAGGGAAAACAGAGAACTGGATCTACCAAGAGCAGTTGAGGGAGAAGTAAAGGTGGAGGAGATTGTGGATGTTGAGGCAGAGAGAGAGCAGTGAAGATGAGAAAGGTCAGGCAGCAGGTGTTGATGAAATGTGAGTGGTGATGCTAGTGGTAGCTGAAAGAGTTGGAATATGGTGGACGGAAAAAATTACTGAACACCTGAATGAGAGAGGGGAAGTTCCCAGAAGAGTTGAGAAAGGGGCTGATTGTCCCAGTAAGGAAAAGAAAATAAGACATGCATGACCCTGGAAAATACAGAGGCATTATTTTGCTAAGCGATATGTTGAAGATGCTGGAAAGAATCCTGGATGGCAGAATATGAGCCGCATTGGAAGGGGAAGTCAGTGAAGTGCAGCAGAGTTTTAGAACAGGAAGAGGAACAACTAACGGGATGTTTGCCCTGAGACAGCTAGTTGAAAAGACATTGGAGGGACAGGAAGATATGGCGGGAGGATTCATAGACCTGGAGAAAGCATATGATACTGTACCAAGAGAGAGAGTTGCCGACACTGAGGTGGATGGGGGTCCCAGAGGCAGAGATCAGGATGGTAGAGGGACATACGAAGAAACAAAGAGCACGGTGTTATGTGGAGTATCAGAAGAGTTTGAAGTGAATGTTGACCTGAGACAGGGGAATGCCCTGAGCCCACTGTTGTTTATCGCAGTTGTGGAACTGATACACAGAAAGACTGGTATGAGAGATATCCTCCGAAAACTACTGTAGGCAGACGATCTGGCAGTGGTAGCGAACGGGGAAGCAGATGTCCAAGAACAACTGACAGAGTGGAAGGATATGTTCAGCAGACATGGACTGAAAGTTAGTTTGGAGAAGACGGAGGTACTATGGGGTGGGCAGCAAAACAAAGAGCTTGAAATACACCTGGAAGGGAAGAAATTAAAACAAAGAGACAGTTTTGTATACCTGGGTGGAATGAGAACGGCTGGCAAAGAAAGCAGATGCCCAGAGAGTGGAGGGGAAAAGGAGGCAAGGAAGACCTAGACTGTGATGGGAGGATTGTGCAAAGAGAGACTTGGAAGGATTGGAAGAGGAGTGGAGAACGAGAGCAAAAGATAGTGGGGAATGGAGACAGTTGGTGGAGAGAGCAGTGCAAGATGAGTGAGAGAAAAGAATCAAGGCCAGCCTCATACCCGACGACAGGGAATCAAGGCCAGCCTCATACCTGACGACAGGGAACCAAGGCCAGCCTCATACCTGACGACAGGGAATCAAGGCCAGCCTCATACCCGACGACAGGGAATCAAGGCCAGCCTCATACCTGACGACAGGGAATCAAGGCCAGCCTCATACCTGACGACAGGGAATCAAGGCCAGACTCATACCTGACGACAGGGAATCAAGGCCAGCCTCATACCTGACGACAGGGAATCAAGAGGAGAACAACATTAGTCATCCGTTGTACAGAATACAACAAAATAAAATAAGTACTTTCAAAAACCTCAACCACTAAGTTATCATCGTATCTCACCATTGAGTAGATTTCCAGGTTGACTCTGAAGTCCTGCTTTATGTCACTCATCTTGATCATGTTGGGGAAATCGAGACTCCCACGCACCATTGCATCATGGGTAGAGACCATTTGCGTGAACACAAGGTGGTTGCCGTTGCGAACAAGAATAATGAAGTAGTGCGTTGCATTGTCTGCAAGGAGAAATTCATTGTTAAAATATCATGAATAATTTGAGACGCATTCGAATGTATTAAACTCCACAACAAATGTAAGCTACCACAGAAATGTGGAAAACAACAAAAGTACACAGAAAAACAAAAAATATTACATCAAGTCTACATCACCTCCGACTTTTGGCTTTCTGAGTAAAACACTGTGCACTGACCTCTTGGTGTGCCGATCCTGGACATAAATTCCTGCTTGAGAGGGAGGGAGATGTCAGTGATGGTGAGGGAGCCTGTGGGACCCCCGGTCTTGGGGTGTGTGCCTTGCTTCAGCTGCTGCATCTCGGCCATGTATGCCTCCCGCCGCTTGCCTGCAACAGCCACTGATGATGGAGCCATGCACTCACAAAGTCCTATAGACACAACTATGTGACACAGTGTACGGTGACTGCCTACAGAAGGTCACCGGGTTCTTATCCGACCCACTCCAAAATGTGTCACTTCGAATCTCGCGAGATCTAGCTGCTAATCTCTGTGTACGACTTACGAGAATTAAGCGTGACATCTCAAGGCAGTTACGTTATGTGCATCAACATGTTTTTTTTCATTGGTTATAACTGATATAACACAAATAAGTGGTAGGGAGTTACTTATAAAAAAATGTACAATATGGATATCTTTCGCAAGTGTTTCTTCAGATTTTTATGAAAACGGCATGGACTGATAACTGACTGTACACATAACAGGTGTGAGCAAACAGCATGACTGATATTGCACTGTTTATTTGCACGGGTATAAGTAGGCGGTGTAACTGATATTGAGGTTGGCGGATAGAGATATTCATCCACCTGAGGCTGTTCCACACAACTACTTTTCTTACCAACTGAATCAGAACAAAATTTTGATGATCTCAGTAAAATGTACAAATTATTTTATAAAATGATTAACTTACGAATAATTGTCAGGATGGCATAAATTGTCAGGATGGCATCAATTCATATTTTTAACAAAAATAAAAAAATATGCTATACAGTTCATAAATGGACCTACATTTATCAAGTTCACACCATGACAAAGATACATCGATTCATGAGACAAGGATTCATGAGACAAAGCCCAAGTAGGCGGTGTTACTGACATGAGACAAGGAGTCACACAAGGCACGAGTAGGCGGTGTTACTGATATGAGACAAGGAGATACACAAGGTCCAAGTAGGCGGTGCTACTGACATGAGACGAGAAGTTACACAAAGCACGAATAGGCGGTATTACTGACATAAAACAAGGAGTCACACAAGGCACGAATAGGCGGTGTTACTGACATGAAACAAGGAGTCACACAAGGCACGAGTAGGCGGTGATACTGACATGAGATTAGGAGGAGTCGGTGACATTCAACAGCTTCAGCTGAGCCAGCAAACGTAGAGTTGGAGCCACAGCACTGGTTGAGAGCATTGCTCGTCTGCATGATGACATTCTGCTCTTGGTTGATGAGCTCATGCAGCTCCTGAAACACAGCCACCGTGTGATGACACTCTCTAAATGACAACGCTCTCTAAATGACAATGCTCTCGCAGTTCCAATTTAAACCAAGGCTGCCTGTTCTTATTTTTTTAATGTTTTGAATTCTAGAATAAACATGTTAAAGGACACTGACTAAAATGATATCTTAAACTACTAAATAACCACAATACATACTGATGAAACATAGAGAAGATTAAATGGTTGCAGTTGATCGTGACTCACCTGCAACCTCTGTTTGACCAACACTTCCGGGATGTACGGTAGCGCCTCTTGTGGCCGACTCTGGTGCTCGTGCTCGCTGCGGCGCACAATCGTCATTGTTGGGGCGTTCTTCGTCCTAGACGTACGTCAGACCATGAATCACTGACACATCTCAATGTGTTAGCACATTCTCACCGCTGGACTATAATTAATCCACTACACTAGATTTTTATATTTCTGTTCTCGTTTAAAATTGTTACTTTGCCTTTCAAATAATTTACTTACTTATGGCACCTACAATGATTAGAGAGATTAACTAGTTGCAGAATCATCACATAACAGAAACAACACGTCTGATACCGTGCGAACAATATTTAACAAATCATCACATCCACAAGATTATGTTGTGATGCTCTCTGCTATTTTAGTCTCTAATTTTCATTAACGACCTCAAACACCATGTACCTGTACTTGGTGATGCTATAGACCGTCCTCCGTTTCTCTGCTTCACTTTCTGTTGCGCTGTCTGTGCATGAACCACTGCCGCTAGAGGCGCCACTGGAGGTACCGCTAGTCGACTCTGGCCCAGCGAATGTGACATGTTTCGACAGTTGTTGCGTTACAGCTGGCACCCTCTGATTGACGTACTGGCTGCTGGGTCTCTCACTCGCTCCATGTCTGTACTGCATCGACGTGGCTGGATAGCCATTGCCCGCAACACTTTGCTGCAACATATGACAATGTACGAGATACAGGCCAGTGACCAGTTATGATTGATCAATGTGTAGGCTCCAAAGAATGCACTGATTAGCCATTAATAGGGTCCACACACAATGACTGATACCAAATTCAAGGCGAATGAAAGGCAAACTTCAAGGCTATTATTTTAGATGAGAATGAGCTGGCACCAGATCATTGCAGTAGAATTGCTCCCAGCCTGTACAAACCCTGCTCACAATAAATGAAACCATGGAAAGATCATTCTGGTTCTGAGGGATCCCTGATAATAATGTTGTTTTGTCCACACCGGTCTCACCTGGGCCTGATGGTCAGTTGGCCGCCCACTCCTGTGCCTTGGGGCGGGTGTTGGTTCGGTGTCCGTTGTTTCGCTCTCGTCGTTATCTCCGTAGTCGTCGTCGAGGGCCTCCTCCAACAGCTCGTCAATGTCCCCATTGGCACTCTCACCCGAGTAGCTGCAGTCGTCGTCGGAGTAGCTGTCCTCTGTATACTCTGTCTGAGTTGTGTAGTCGTCAGTAGCAGTCTCACTGCAAGCAGTCAACACCAGGATGTATCACTCGGAAGCTTCGCCGGTGTGGCAGGGAAATAGTGTCCTCGGTGATACGGTGGCAGTTTCTTTGCATTCTGATAAAGGTCCTTAAATTTTAACAACGAATTCTGTTTAACGAGGTTCCCCTTTTTAACCGAACACCACCTTAACTTTTCTGGGAACATGCAGTTACTTCGCAATGGTTATTTATACATATATATTCACCACTGTCTCATTTATACACATGTGGGAATCCACAAAAGGTGAGGATTCTACCCATGGATTATGTATATAACATGAAGAATGCTGCATATAACAAAAGAATTACCATAAAATTATGTATAAAACTACAGCAATGAGCTGCAAATTCGATAATACTCCATCAATTGCTGCACTACATCATAATCACAAACATCGCCTCATACCTGTAGCTGCTCTGTGTCTCACTGTAGCCACTCTGCGTTGACGTGAATGACCCCTGGCGACCAATGCCGGTACTACTGCTATAAACACTTTCTTGGCTAGTGGCAGCACCGAGCTTCTTCGGTGGTTCCTCCGAGAAGCTACTCTCGTCAGAATCGAACGAGTCACGTCGCTTCACGCCTGCTGTGCCTGGCCTGCTGCATGTGTACACTTCAGGTGTGGCCGGCTTCGACGTACCGCCGACCGGCTGCTTCTTTATCAGGTTGTAAATGCTCGGTCGACTGCTACCAGAGGGCGTACCCGACACCTGGCCCGCATTAACTTTCGGTGTGGCAAAAATAGACGATTTGACCACGTTTGTCAACACCGTGCTCTTCGCCTCGGTGACCTTCTCATTGCTGAAGGTCGTAGTGACAATCTTGTGTTCTTCGACGTGCGCAAGCTTCAGGTGGGCAGTGGCTGTCTTGGTAGTCAGCTGGGATGCCTTTTCACGACGGCGTTGCTCCTTCAGGTCTATAGTGGCTTTGTGGCCTGAGTCGGCCACCTCAAAACCCATGCTCTTTAGTTTGTCCTCAAAGTCTGAAATATGCGACGACAAAAACTCATGTCATGAATTAAGTTGTTAAAAGTGAAATACAAGACAAACTAGTAAAAATACTAAATAGGAAAAGTATTTAATAATAATAGATAAGTTATTAAATAGAATAGTAAAAAAGGCAACATCTGGATTATGAAGGGGCTGATGTCATTAATGTTATGAAGACAATTTCACAAAACTGAAATAACAGAAAAACACAAATTGGTGTCCTGGATCTTCTGCTATATTTACTCCATAACCAGTTTCTTTGTGGACAGTTCCAGTTGATAACATGTGTGCTGTATCTTAGGCAGAAAAAAGAGAAACAAAAAAACTGTTTATTATTGTTTCAAAAAATTGTGGTTGTGCATGGTGGATAATGTCCACCATTTCAGGTCCAGAGTGCTCTGATCATTCTTAACATTTTAAAAGTCTTTTGGTTGGATTCTGATGAGGTACTACCATACATCAGTGAAACAAATTTAGATTTCTGAAGGGTTTCACATTCACATTATTTTAGTCACATCATGAAATTCACTTGGCATTGTGCCACATAACAGTGAGTAACGAGATCTTATCTTCTTCTTTAATTTCAGGTGTAGATGTATCTTGGCTACCATCTAAGACATTTTTTAATTTAGTTTAAGCACTTTTGTTTTTGGTGTCTATGTCCTCCTTTTTTGGCCCAGTATTGTGCTTCACCTGATGTAGCACGTGTCCTGGGGTAGACAGCTTGTGCTACAGTTAGTTCTCGTGGCACACCCAGAGGTTATGGCTCGGTTGACACGCGAGTAGGGCCATCTTGCTGAGTACAAGTGTTATTGTTCTAGGGTTTTAGTGGTTGTTGTTGTTGTTCTAGGGTTTTAGTGGATGTTTAGTTTAGCTGCTGCTTTTGGTGTTGATGGTACACTTGAAGTCATTAATTCTTTCCTCATTGATACTAAACCTTATTATTCTGAATTATTCGTCTTTTCACTGACATCTTTCATATAATAACTTTATTTATATTTTACATGTGCAGTAATTATTATTACTGTGGCCTATTCGAAACTCTTATATTAGTAAGCAGGGCTTATACAACACATCAACAACAGTGTGCTTAAAACAACTGCCTCTCGTGATGCTCAAAATGTATAGAAATGAGTCTTGCTTAGTCATAAACTTGTCCGTTAATGGTGGAACCATGCAAATGTGTGGTGTATAGAATTGTTAGGGTTGGACTGTTATCTTCTATACATGCACCTACCATGGTTTCTGTTTTATGGGATAACATTCAAATAAAGCAGTACAAAATTAAAGGCTATAAATAAACATTGTCCTAATCAAGACATTACGATGAAATTACACAAAAAATCATTAACACAATAATTATGTCCATTAGTTTTCTTCTAACAAGACCTACGAGAACATGCAGAATAAGAAAACAGGAAACAAGTGTGACTTGTTGAGGTAGGGGAACTCCATGCAGGACTCATAGGTAGCTTGCTAACATGCTGTGTGTTCTTTCTGACAAAACTTGTGCTTTACATTGATGAACAGAGCTGATTCTGTGTATGTGGAATGATCCTATGTTGAAGTGTCAAGCATAAACAACGTTTAATACACACGACAATGCCTCATTTTCCAATTACATAAACAAATCCAAAAAGTTGCAACTCAATCTTCTGAAAGCATTTTGAATTTGTGATACAGGAATACAGCCAAAACATCCGGAATAGAACCCAAATTTGTTGTAAGGCAATGTCTAGTAAATAAACAAACCGAGAAACTGGAATTTTTATACATTCACAAAATTCACATTTTGTTCCAGAAACATCGTGTATTCATATTAACAATTCCATGCCAAAGCAATGAAGGGTGCAAAATGAGTGATGCATGCAAACAGAAAGTAAAAGTAAACATACTGGGGATGGCAGTAATTGGCTCAGAAGGCTGAGCGATGCGATCGGGTAAAAATTCCTGCTCAACAAGCTCTGTTAGACACACGAGAAATGTATGAGAGACAGCACTACCAGGTTATACCTGTGTTCGAGCTGTCTAACAAGGGCTAAAGAACAACAATAAATATTACTTGTTAAATCAGCACATACCAGGGATGAATTATTGACATTCCTAAACCAGGTAGTTTTTGCCATGAAAAGAAATCATTGTGAATACTGTGAGTGCGAACTGGAACACAATGTTCTAGTTGTTTCCAGCATTCAACAACATTCTATTTGTGTGGCAACTACGTAGCAAATTAAAATATCAAAAAAAAAGTTTCAAATTGCATTTTTTAGATTTTCCAACATAATATTATAAAACAAAATACAGATGCTTACGTAGACATTGAACCAAAACCTTCACTGTTGCTTCAAGCAGGTGTCTCAAATTGGGCATTTGGAAGAATAGATTTGACATTAAAATGAGTTTGCAACTACTAAAAACTATCACGTCACAAAACAAAGTATTTCCAGAAGAAAAACAAGCTAAAGAAAAATTGTACAACAGCAGCAAAGACACATGGAAGTTTAATTAGCTTATGTGGCGATGATATCGTACCAGCACGTAGCTTGTTCTTTGCGTCCTCACGTTTCTCCGGTACGGGGTTTTTTCCTGGTGAGGCACTGCATTCTGGGGTCTTCACTGGGGACCATGTCTTCTTTGGTGACCATACCTTGGGGTTGGAGCGAATGGGTTCAGTAGTGGGTGGGGGAGGGGGCACAGGGACCTGCAACAGGGCGGTATACACATGTCATCCAAGTCAGCTTCACATCCTATAATAATTATATTTTATTATTAAATTCATAAAGATAGGAGAAATGTCAAAAAGTATGTATATTACAGTCTATGTGTTTTCACCGTGCAACGATGCGGTTATGGCACTCAGTCAATTGAAAGGACTGGATTTCGACCAGCCATTTCACAACTTGGGCAATTTCATTCACCTCACACTCCATGTGTCTTTCATAAGAGAGACCCTTCTATCTAGTGCCTATGCAAGGGAGAGTAAAAGATCCCACACAGAGAAATAGAAAAAACTGTTGACACTTTTCACAATCTACAAAAACCCACTGAATTATTTAATACCAAAACACTTGCTCTAGTAATAGTGAAAACACAATGGGCGCTTTCTCTAGCCGGGCACTAATACTACATCAGACCAGACATTATTATACTTAGTCAGCCATTCCACCTACCAAGCACAACAAAGAAGGACAGTGTTGCAGCGACCTTACCATATCTGATGTAGGGGCCTTCCTATCGTCAGCCAGGATGCCGTTTTTCCAGCGGTTCTCCAGCTGCGTCAACTCTGCCTGCTTCTGTTGCTTCATCTTCACTGCGATCTCGTTGCTCTGCCAGCTGTTCTGTAGATGCTCCAGTCGCTGGTGTATGCTCTGCGTTGCTGTGCCGACCTTGCCCGGCGACATCACACTAGACTTCTGTGGGGACACAGCTGAGCCCACCGAGTACTGTTCGACAGCGGCGGCTCGTTTCGCCATCACGTCCTTGAAGTCGTTGCCCTTGGTAACGGGGCTCCGTGGCAACCCACGCGCAACAGCCGAGGGAGCCTTCACCGCCTGGCCCGGTGTCACTTTCTTCGCATCACGGTTCTCCTTGTCGATCTTCTTCTGCCAGCTCGCCTTCGTCGCTGACACCGGCTGAGAGGTGGCAGCACCTTCACTCTCCTTGTTGGTCGTCTCTCGCCACGCGGCAAGCCTCGCAGACACTGGCTTCGCTGTCGGCTCGTCCACACTGACACGCGGGGCTCCGAGGGATGGACTGCAGGCAGTTGTCTTGCCTGGCACGATGTTTAACTTCACTTCACCCACGTCCTCAGACTTACCCAGCATCACCTTGATCTCGCTGACAATGTGTTTCTTCTCAGGAGACTTGGCAGGGGTAGCTGTAGCAGCGAGACTTCGACGGGGCGGCTTGGCAGGTCCAACTGTGCTCTTTGGGGTCTCTGTCGCCTTTGGTGGTGCCCAAACCTTCTTAGGTGGCTCTTTCGGTCTAAAACAAATGATTATAATTTAACATTTGCCTTTTAGGGCAGTTTTTTCTGAATAGCATGACGGATGTTGGCATTAACATACAGGGATTCCCTTGGACTGCGGAAATGCGTCAACGACACGTTGTACACTGAAACGCTGCATTCTTTTCTGCCGTATGTGCCCCAAAGACGCATACAAAAACGTGTTTGAGAAAAATGTTATTAACTAGTTTTGTTTAAATTTAACGTCGATGCGATAATTACCTCATTCCACATTATCACAGTCATATTTTCACTATAAAAATAATGCGTCTTAGTGCATTTTGAGGCCCAAATAACGCTCCGATTTGCTTCAGTCTGCGTCCGAACACAGACAACGGCCGCACGGACAACATACTGAATATGAATGATTTAAATCACATCTTACATTGATGACTGGATATTTAGAACAGTCTAATCAATACACCTGTGCCTTGCCTAACCATTGCCTGTCATTGACTAGGTAGGCCCACACACCACACACTAGCAGTGGCTAACAGAGCTGGTGTCAGCCGATTTTACCTGATTTCCAACCCGACATTTCTCTCAGTAAATGTGAGAATATTACATCAAGACTTATACTGCAATAAAGTTTGTTATCTTATCTTTCAGAATGTGGTGTTTTGTTGTTCATTGAATAAAGTATTTACGTGCGCCAGGCACTGGGAGACAAATGGCTGGTTTTTGCAAGTGTGAATCGCGTCCGTGAAGCCGTTTGTGCGGTACGCTGAGAATGGCTTCTAAAAATACTTTTCGCGCATTTCAGTGTCTGTGTGTATAAAGAAACAACGGATTCCAACGATTTCATTGGTGGGTTTTATGTGGGGATCGCCAAAGGATTCCTTTTCTAATTATGGGATAGAAATAGATGGAGTTGTTTCTGGCTCTGTTGTAGACAAACTAGCAATAAAAATCACTCAGAATTATAGCAAATGAAAGGTGAGCGTTAGTATTTTTTGTGGCGTTCACTGTTTTTAAGTATAAATTCATACTGTGATGTGTATCTATGTGAAAGTTGGAGCCCGAAACGTCTGTAGCGCAATCGACCGGATCAGGCGTAGCCAATGACGGCAACCGGCTCTGCTGTCATCGAACTTCGATGATGAAGGATTCTGATATTCGCCGTCTAACAGGTGTCTAATTGTGACATTTTCTTTATTTAGTGTTTGATCGAATTATCTTTTTGTATTTAATTTTCGTATGTCTCGCAAATCTAACGATCTAACTGTCCGCCGTCCACTGTGCCGCCGTGCGTCGTCCACGGCGGTCTGCCGTGCGCAGTCCATCGTGCGCCGTTAGCTGCCATATCTCAGAAACCGTTCAGCAGCTATTTCTCTAATTTTGCATAGACGTATCTTAGGGTAGTTTAACTATATTCAGATGTTTTGCAATACATGTTGCAGCTATTAATTCCAAATTCAATCTGTATTATGTCATTAATTGTTACTGTTTAAGTGTTTTTAAGTCAAAACGCATGCTATGTATATGTACCTTGTGAACAAATAAAGTTTTATCGTAGTTCATCTCTTTGTTATTTCCACTCTGGGGGAGGGTGGTAGGGGCAAAATGAGAACTTATACAAGACATTTTCTGCAATCTTGCTACATGCAAGATTGCAGCTCATCAACTCTCCTGCAAGGCCTAAATAGCAGAGTATCGGGATAAAATTCAACAGTATTTTTATCAAACTGTCATCCTTAGGTTTGAACAGTCACCCTGAAGTTTTTTTTGCATGTCAAAATGGAATCGAAGCGATGGACCAAAACCATTACATTACACTGGACCAAAACCATTAATAAAACGCGGTCATCAACATCAGCCAACACTCTAGGCTCTAGCCTACTCAACTGTAGAATGATCAATGATAGACGGGGGTAGCGACAGGTCAAAACCATTATACTTACGCTGTCACCAACATCAGCAAACACTCTCTATCTAACCTACTCAACTCTAGAATGATAAATGATAGACGGGGGGGAGTGGGGTAGCGACCGACCAAAACCATTACATCACACTGTCATCGACATCGCCTGCACTCTAGTGACTGTATGATAGGCTGTCAATGATAGACCAAACTCCTCAATAAATACACTAACTTAGTCTTAGTACAGTCAGTCTAACACTACAAGTACAACACTCACTAAATTTTTGCATTACATGTTTCTTTTCGGTTGGCGGTGGCGTCGTTTCGCTGTCATCCATCATTTCATGCAGCGGGACTTAGTTTTGTTTGATCGCGGAAATGCCAATTTGTCATAACGTTGTTTCCTATTGGTTAGATTACGACCAGACTCAGCGAATGAAAAACCATGTCACAACATGCTGCATACATATGCTGCCACCTGTTGAATATAGTGGAAACTAAATTTTAGTGATTGGCAAATATGGTGACAGTCCGTAATATTTTCATCCCTTGCCGTAATACCGTAATTTAAGGTGACTTTCCGGAATGATTCCGGACAATCCGGAATGGTAGGCAGGTCTGTGCACTGTAAAATTTTGTCATTCGACGCCTGTCAAAATTGAAGATTTTTGTATTTTCAGGTTCTGTATCTGATTAAGTATAGTCTTGTGCAAGCTAAAAAAAAATTATGCACAAACTAGGTACTGATGGTAATAAATACTGCAAATTATGGTGTTCTAAGTCTTCATTTTACAAATCTATGGGGGTGTAAACATGGCGAATCGTTAAATGTGTCAAAATATACAGTTTTGAGACATTTTCAACCCTTATTTTTCTCAGAAACTATTAAAGATATTGCAATAACATTTTGCAAGAGAACTCACGTTAATGTGTTCTATTAAATGGTTTAATTACTTTTTAGATATTTTGAAGTTGAAATTTTTGTTGGTTCTACCTACATTGACATTATTTTAAAGCTTTAGATGAGCAGGAACAAGGTTTGTTGCCATCGATACCATATTATCGTCCATCCTCAACTTTCAAATCTTGCCGAACAAAGTGCAATCCGTTCAATATCTATACAAATAATACCCATCCACAAATCTACACTATATGCACACTATAAATGCATCTATGTTTACTAAATATTATAATTGGAGTATTAAATAACAAATAATTTGTTTTAAAAGCATGCTTATAAATCATGCCTCCGTCACCCAGGGTCATAAACTTTGAAAAAAGACATTGCTATGTTCTTGTCTTACTGTGCATAGTATAATTTAATTGGGCTAATTTATTTGGGTAATTTTTCTATAACTTATAATCTAATTTCTTCTCAAAAGACTGTACCAATGGAGCCTCAACCACAAACTGTGTGAGGCTATGCCATACATATATGCTTTGGTGTATAAATTAGAATTTTAATGCTTAATCAAAACTGTTCTTTGAATATTTTAGGTGGTGCTCTCTCATATTTCTCAGTTAGAGCCGCCCTTTCCATGTAGCAGTAGATGGCAGCATAACCATCCCACTAAAAATGGGGCACACCTACCCACTGTATCTAGTTTTGTAACGTTATATATTTTGAAGAAAAAAAACAAATTTCTGAACATGTTGATATATTATAAACCCAGAAATATGTCATGCAGGCAGTCCTGAACAGAATTCAAATAAGTTCAATAATAACATGATTACATACCTAATATTAAAAAAATAATATTCACACTTACCCAGTTATTTAACCCTTTAGACCTTAGAGTGTTTCGGTGTAAAGCCCCTGGTCCCTCAGAGAATTAGGTCACATTCTGAAAATTTTGGGGAGTGTCCGTTTTTGTGGCGTAGCTCTTGTATTATTGAATTTCCATTATTGCAAGTTGTAACTATTTTAAAGGACTTAGAATGCTCTTCACATTGTGTGTAAATATGCTTTTGTATTAATAACAATAGTTGTCCATATCTCAGTAGGCGGCCAGTATTTAGGTATTTCACTACAACATGTCATATTATGAGTCATAACTTTTTTATGCTTCATTTCTTACTGCTGTTGTGTGTATTTGAAAGATAATTTAATTACTTACATTTTGGTATAATTTTTTTTATTATATCTAAAATATATGTTGCACATACTGGAATACAATGGAAGCATACTTGACAAATTTGCAAAGCTGAAATTAAATATGTGGTACATCACTGTATGGAGTCTACCTTAAATGCACACCATGTTGCAGTGCTGTAACTTATATGATACTAAAATGTAATTAAAACAATATTTTTGTACAACATATGTTATTGTATCATAAGTATTTTTATGCGGGACAACACTACCAAATAAAGTTGTGACTCCGTGACTCGGAAACGTGGCTTGTTTGCTGATAACACAAGTCAGATGTATGTTTGTATAAGAGCTTAATAGTAAGCCAACTCTTTATGTATAACTAGATTACATAACTACAATAATATACAATGTCGATACCTAGTTATACATGTCATAACAAATACACAAAACTGACAGCAAAGGTGGGGTGCCCAAACAATATGTAGTAAAACAAAACCCTGTCGGACAATAATTTCTACACCGAACATAACGATTGACTGCTGTGTAACTTTTTTATGATCAATATTGTACTGCTACAACTTTAATTTATTATAAAGAGCAGATAAATGCCTACACAATGATACCTGCAATGTTAAATCCTGATGGCTAGAATGATATATACTTCATTACTGTGGAATGGGAATGTCTGGTCAAAGGCACATGTAGCTGTCAAGTGTCAGTACTACACCCCGGGCAGCCTCGGACAAAACAACAAGTGAACAACAGGACAGTCCCACAAGTTATAACACTTACCAATCACGAAATAATAGAACTACATCGTCATACAATGTCCTAATCGAAATATAAATAGCATATTGACTTCGTGCAAAAATAAGGAATACAGAATGTGGGACTGGTCTCGTAGCGTGTTTACAAAATGGGCGTGAACGACCAGCTTCCCTGACAACAACAACAATCGTCCAGCCGAAGTATCGAACAAAGTCGCATATAATTTGATGAACATCGATGTCTGAATCACTTTATTTGATATCACTGTCATCACAGACACACGACTTAGGCAGACAAACGACTAGGACCAACAGACGCCATTTTGTTCTCTCAAAAACTGGAGCAGCTTGGAAAAACGCATGAAACTTCGATAAGTCGAATAGCAACGTACACCAGAAATAGCCACAATCCATTGCCAATATGTTAATGAGACATTTTGAATGTGTTTCAAAAGTATCCTCCAGAGTGCGCCTCTGGAATAGATGAAACTATGAAGCTAATCTTTTCGGACGGGTTTGGCCGACTTGAGGTCTAATGGGTTAAGCAATTATACTATCATGCAAATTAATTAATAAAATTGCAATCAACTGATTTGGGGCACATAGTTTTATCTGTGATGTGCATGTCTTTGTCTAAAGCGATCCCTGAACATATTATGATAATATTATATTAAAGCCACCTAATAGTCGAAATACAAAACAGATTTCTGAATTATCCTTTTTCTGTAATTACAATATACATTTTACAATAGTTTTAATAAATATATGCCACGCCACTTACTGTCAAACTTTATAACTGTAAAATCTTTTTTTGAAACCTGACACTGCTAACAACCAATCGCTATCAAGAACATAACGTGGAAGACTCACGTGAACGAGTGGTGCGACAGATCGTCCTCATAGTTGTTGATGGTTTGTGCAAGAGCAGTAAATCTACTCTTGCGGGAGGCGGGCTTGCATGTTGCATCATCAAGACAGGGCTCTGTTGCTGCCAGGCTTGATGTCACAGTGCGGGTATCCACGTCCACTTCCATGGTCACTGCATTCTCTGCAACAAACAAATGGCTAACGTTAACCACTGAATGGTGAGTTCATTGTTTAACACCAGACATGCCGCCAGGGTAAATGGATCATCTGATAAGTGGGTCCACATGTGGTACAAAAACACATTATTATTAGACAATGATCACAACATGCAATACTGACTAGCTGGATTCATAACTTCTGAAGAATAATTTGAATTGTGACATTATGAAGTAGCTTAATCCTCTAACAGCAACACCACACGAGACCATAATCATTATTTAGGATTTTTACACTCTGCAGCAAGATAAGTGAACAGTCAGTTGTGGCTGAAATTGACTTGCCATCAATGCACACGTATTGACATTATAAACAACTTAAAAATGGGAAACTGTACAAACAGCACAGTATTTGTGTTTCCCCTGGTATATAACAAGCCTCGCCGTTTTTCTATGCCGCCTCTTAGCTATTTCATACGCCCCTTTTTTCGTTCTTTCACGATATATTTAGCGTCGGCGAGCGGCGTGTAATGACACCACAAAGTCACTTATATTCCTGCAAAATCACAGATTTGTAGCAACATCATTTAGCCATCACTGGACAACGTGAAATATATCATTTTGTCAGTTGTCCAATCACTGAATATTCCTGCGGGATCCCCGGTGTCTCCAATGGTGACACCTTGTAGAGTTTCGACATACTAGAAATCTAGACATTCATGTAAAATGGCGCCCAAACGGTAACTTGCGATATGGTTTATGATGGTGGTGGGAGTGAAAACCGTGCAGGCTGATAGCACTACGTCACTTATATCGAATCCGGACTCTTTTGAAGCCCAAATAAAAACCATGCATCCTAATCCTATTCACTAGTTGGCATTTGCATCAAATCCGGACCCGGTTTGCGCTAGTCTGTGCCTCTGCGGCCATGCGTTACCACAGTGCGTGCAAAAAGAGATATATATATATAGCAGCGTATGTTGATACAAACTGGGGTGCTATTGGACGTAAGACGCAATATTCTTAAAGGTAAACATGCCTAGGATAATGTTGAATGATGTATCTCACTGAGGTATTAAAGTTAAACAAAACTCATGCAGCAAAATCAATGACAAAGTGGGTCCGGATTCGAAGCAAATGCCCACAAGTCTATTCAACTAATGTTCTATGCGGTTTTGTTTTAGCAAAATAAGGAATGTGATTCGTAAGATATCTTTGTGCTAAATATATAATACATATTCCGACAAAGTTGTGCAAACAAACTTATGGGAAAGTTGATTTCAGTGAAATACTTACGAATATAAACCACCGAAGTTCACATCTCATAAAAAAAAGCCTACTACCCAAAACCGTGTATACTAACGGGTTATCAATAACTTGGGTTAGACAGTGATATGTTTGCACAACAATTGGATGTACTAAACGACTTATACTGTTTTATAAAAAGGACACAATTTGAGAAACATTCTTGTGATTAATAGAAACACACTTGCGGCATTCTAGAAATGACTGTTCAATTAACTGTATAGCATTCTAGCAAACAAATAAAATTTAATTTTTTGAACATAAACCACCAATTTACCATAATATTATATTAAAATAATTTAAAGGTGATGATGAAAGAATCGTCAGATGATACCACTGGATGCTTCCCAGAGAAGTCGAGATGGTGTTCGACTGAACAGGTCTGCCAGGTACCAAGTACCAGTGGTCACGTGGAAACCACACCTCAACATGATGAAACAATCATGATTACTGACTTTTATCAATCATGATTACTACATTTACAAGTAGTGTCTTGTTTTATATATTCCCCTCTATATTCAAGAGTAAAGGTTAAAACATACCTCAGAGTACACCATTTTAAAGCTAGTTAAAAAAATCTCTGGAGGAGCATGCGGACACCCCTAGCAACCAACTAGGCAAAGCTTCGCACACATACCCCACCCCTACCACCCAGGGGAAACACTGTTGTTTACAGTTAACTGTGAGGAAAATCACCTAAACCATTCAGTGGCAGCATCCTCACTAGTGCCCAACCAGCATCTGTAGTTGCTGTACAGGAAACCAGTACTTACATTAATTAAAATTGTACAACATTGTAAGATATTTTTATAAAGACATTTGTTTTTACAACGTTGTGTAACTGACCAATATAGCTTAACCCAACCCTGGCAGCAAGAATGCATCTATAATCTAGTACATACAACAATTAGATATGATGATACATGTATGCACTTCTTTGAACTGGTCATACTCAACATAAACATTATTAATTAACCTTACACACCATGATTGTTTTGTAGCGCAATAATTTACTGTGTAAAGTGCTGCATAACAACCAAATCTTGTCAGACTGTCGACATGGTTCAAAGCGTACTGACTAGGATGTTGAAGCAGCTACTCTACCTGACTCCTCCATCCACTGTCTACGGGCGGAGCCGATCTGCTGGAGTCGAGATTTTACGCTGAGGACAGCCGGAGTGTCTGGCTTCAGCAGCTGCTCAGTCTCACGCAGACACGGCTTCTTCTGGGGCGAGTCTACAGAAGCCAATGTCACATGTTCAGGCTTTTTATAAATACTTTGTCAAACATTGCTATTTGGTTAGTTTATGAATATGAAACGTGTTGGTCAATGGAACATCTCTTCTCTGCTCTATCTCGTTTGTATGGCGTCTCATTGCTCACAAGTCACAACAGTGGAAACAAGGTCAACATTTATTGAGGGGCTAAAAAAAATCTCAACATATCAAGAATACCCCACCTACTACTCGATGGTAGAACCTGTATGTTGCCGAGATTTGCTCAAGATGGCCTCTTCCCGAGCATATCTTATTGGTATATGGACCACTTAAGAATGTCAGTACTACACTAATATGCATCCATTTCATGTAACAGAAACTAACCACTAGACATAATTATAATTCTACTGATCATGACTATAAAAATATTTATGGATATTATGTTATAAATGTATATATATATACGTATTAAAATACAATTGTTAATGTGTGGCTAGCAGATGCTTGTATAAGCGACAAAAAAACACTTGGAGAATAGTTCACTGAATACATATTTAGCAAGCCTTTAACTCCAGGAACAGTAATTTGTTGTTACAAACAAGTACTTTGCATCTTTGGAATGCACATCTTACAAACCATCATTGATAGTCCGGTCACGCAAATTCTCTTTTTGGCTGACAGACAGTGGACTCGACCGTTTCCTGCTTGGCGAAGAACCTTCAGCCATCTTTTTCTCCAGGGCCTCTCGCCGCTGTCTTGTACGCTCCAACAATCGCTAAAACAATTCATCTGCTATCAAAATTCAAACAAATGCAAAATTACTATGAAAGCAACATTCCTTGAGAGAATCTTACACCACAGTCAACACAAAGAACTTGTTAAAAAACATGTCTGTTCTGCATCAACTCCCAGCAGGTATTCATTCATTGGTCACCCAGTTACAAGTAAAAATATATTGACGAAAGATTGCTCATTGACCCTAAATACTACGTACAGATTTTCCCCACTGCCGAGAGAGTAAACAAATTTGTCACTGTGTATTTGCACCACACATGGCCAAAATTTCAACTGACAACAAACTGTCACTTCACAATCTGACCAGGTTCAAGAGGCAATTAAGTTAAGAGTCTGACGAGACTGTTTAGACAAAGGATTTTCCGTCAGAAATTAAGATAAATAATAACGCAGTGGGCACACATCTTTTAGCAGTTAATTTTTGGTCACATGGACGACGTCTAAAAAAGATGTAATTTAGACATCTATCAGACGCCTACATATTTACGTAAGAAATGAAACGCAAAATACGAATATTTCGTCGTAAACCATACCCAACAGTGGCTCCTTACGACGTAAATAATTAGAATTAGAAATAATCTTTCACTGGCAACCTAAATTTAACGTGTTTTAGACATCAAAATTTACCACTATTGCCCACTGGGAAGTAGGTTAACTTGTTGTTCCTTGGGGTTGCTAACCAATCCAGGCCATTGCCCGAATTTGATGTTTTGACATAACCACAAATTTGAAATATAATGAATACAAAATTTAAATAACAAAAGTAGTTTGCTGATTATTTGCATTGTCGTCTATCTTATATACCTGTGTTAAAACATCAACAGATTATGGTCAAATTACAAATATTTTAAAATAAAAATGTTAAGTGTTTGGCATGTTTGAATTTGTAAGCTTCCGGTTTCTTTCAAATCTTTGCGTTTGACTTTGTTTTGGAAATTTCTTGTTGAAAGCGTATAATTAGTTTGAATATTAAAACGTGACAATAAATATATATGACATTACACGTTGCTACATATCTCAATTAAACGTGATAACCTTCAGTAGGATCTGAACCTCGGAGATAAACAGACACTGAGTCTGAGACAGTTCAACTTCGAGTATGACGGACGTAAACATTCAATTTCAAGACAAATAAAGAATGCCAACGAAACACCATATAAAAGCCTAATATTAACTACACTACTAACCTCAGTGTACGGATCCATCTCCAAAATCTGTCACTTTCACGTTGTAATTATCGTTAATTTATCCGATTACTCCAGCAACATGCCGATAGACCTGCAGTTGGTTGGTTGAAAATTTTAAATTTGGCGGTTGGAATCTCGCGCAGTCACGGGATTTTACAACGACCAGCGCCACCTGGCGAATATTTCGTCATCACATCTCTCTGGTTCCATGATTTCCCGGTAGACGCTAATTGTTAGCATTTTCGATTGGAGATGGATTTTTGCTCCCTCTTCACGTATACATGCATGTAAACATCTAGCTGATGTCAAGCTTGTTAAAAACCTAATTCTAACGTTAATACAGCTCAATATATACTAATCGTGCAAAGCAGTATAGTTGGTCAACTACTTGTTCTTGAACGGATCGACAACCCCTTACTTTTTGCGCGGGTTAATCGTTTGCTCACCAAGGAAAAATTAAATGTGGTCTATATCTACATACACGGGCGGATCCAGAGAGGGTAGTCTGGGGGGCCCAAACACCTCCACTGGCGGCCGACGCAAATTCATATTCTGTGGTCTGAGCCGGACCTTCAGCACGACCCCGCTGTCTCGCGCTGTCCGGTAATTACATCGGAAAACGGGGCGGCGGGGGTGGGGGGTGCTGTTGAAAAACATTCGCCGCCGCGCCGCCCTATCTCCAGCGTTATTGCAACCTAAACGAGGACATATACATTCCAAAGGTGTAGGGGGCATTGTAACGGGGACCACGCTAAATTCCAGAGGTCTAGTGGGGCATGCATGTGCCCCAGTCCTCCTGGATCCGCCTATATATACTCATTAATATTGGCAATTGGCGGAGTCTTTTTTCAGGAAATTGACCACAATGGGAGTTTAGAGATTGTTATGTAACAATTAAGGTATGGCAGGGACTGAAAACTCTGTCTGGTGTTGAGTTCGGCAAACGTTTCATATAAACCCCAGAGTCAGCGGAAGAGAGTCCCAAGTTCGCTGAGGACTTGAATTCCTTCTTTGGGCGTTTTGACCGGCATGACTTATCACGTGAGCGTCAGGAGGCGGTGGACGACATTGCATCTCAGCTCACTGAGGGTGATACATCGGAAACAACTCCTGGTGACCTTCACAAGGCAGCTGGGCCTGACAACGTCAGTGCATGGTCGGGTCCTGAAGGAGTGCCATGCTCAGCTGGGTGCTGTGTTCAGCATCCCTTTCAACTGGTCTCTGAAGCAGCATTGCATACAGATGACTATAACGATTTTCTGTCGCCAAGAAACCGCTGCCATCTGTTCTCAACGACTTCAGCTCAGTGGCGCCAATCTCAGTCGTCATGAAGTGCTTTGAGCGACTAGTAGTAATACATCGTCATCTCCTGCAGCATGTTGGGGATAAACGCAATCGAGGTGTGGATGATGCAGTCCTCACTCTATGTCATAGTGCGTATGCTCACCTAGAAAAGCCTAAGTCGTTTGGCAGGATAGTCTTTATTGACTTTTCCTCGGCTTTCAACATTCAACCACACATACTGATCAGTATACTTGTCAATGTGCATGTGAACCCACACATCATCTTGTCGGTAAACAAGTTTCTTACTGAGCGTAAGCAAATAGTGCGCTATAATGGTGCTGTGTCGAGCTCACTCTTCACTTTCACAGGTGCCCCCCAGGACTCGGTGAATTCACCTGTTCTATTTATTCTTTACACAGACGACTGTCGCAGCAGCCAGGAGAGCGTCAATTTCACCAAATACAGCGAAGACACAGCTATCGTCAACCTATCCGGCTATGATCAAGTGTGTGCGTGTGTTGTAGCTGATTTCTCAGTGTGGTGGGGCAATCATTTCCTAGACCTGAACGTACGTAAAACTTAAGAACTCACAATATAGATTTTAGGAAGAATCCTACTCCTCCCAAGGGACTATTCATTAACGGAGAGTGTGTGAGGAGAGTAGAGAAATACAAGTACCTCGGCACCATCATTGACGCCAAGCTCACATTTGATCAAAATACAGCGGTAATTAATAGAAAGTGCCAGCAAAAGCTGTATTTCTTACGCAAGCTCACGACACACAGTGGCGGCACACATGTTCTTCAAATCTCCTATATATGCTACATCGAAAGCTATATCTTACATTTGGGTTCCTTGTGTGGTACGGTGACCTGAGTGTTATGCATCGCAACACTCTGGCACGGACCGTCAGGGTTAGTAGCAAGGTGGTGGGAGAAAAGCAGACCAGTTTAGAGGATCTGTACAGGCCGCAACGGGCAGAGAGAAAGGGAAGGAAGATCTAATCAGACCTCGAACATCCCCTGTTTCCATGCTATAAACTGCTTCCTTCTGGCCGCCGCTTTCAACTCCCTCACTGTAAACTGAATCGCTTTCAACTCCCTCACTGTAAACTGAATCGCTCTCAACTCCCTCACTGTAAACTGAATCGCTTTCAACTCCCTCACTGTAAACTGAATCGCTTTCAACTCCCTCACTGTAAACTGAATCGCTTTCAACTCCCTCACTGTAAACTGAATCGCTTTCAACTCCCTCACTGTAAACTGAATCGCTTTCAACTCCCTCACTGTAAACTGAATCGCTTTCAACTCCCTCACTGTAAACTGAATCGCTTTCAACTCCCTCATTGTAAACTGAATCGCTTTCAGCTCCCTCACTGTAAACTGAATCGCTTTCAACTCCCTCACTGCACACTGAATCGCTTTCAACTCCCTCACTGTAAACTGGATCGCTTTCAACTTCCTCACTGTAAACTGAATCGCAGTCGAAACTCATATGTTAACTCGTCAATTAGACTAATGCATGAGTAACTCCTTCGTTCCCTCCGATATAATGTTTATTACTATTTTTATATTGCATGCACGTTTGGTTTATTTGTTTTAATATGCTGCTACACTCGAAATTTCCTCCGAAGGGACAATGAAGTAATGTGATTGATTGTAATCCCAGTTCTGTGCATAGGCGGATCCATGGGGACTAGGGACACGCACGTGCCCCCTAGACCTTTGGAATTTGGCCGCCTATGCCTGCGCTAGAGTGGTGTGCCCCTAGACCTTCGGAATGTGCCCCCGTTGCGTGCCTCTTGTGAACGTTGCCGCGAAAAAAATCGAAAGCACCACCTTCACCCCTCCCCTGTCTTCCGATATGACGATCCGACAGCGTGACAGCGGAGTCGTGCTGAAGCTCCGGTTCAGGCCACCCAATGTGAATTTGGTTCGGCCGCCTGTGGAGGTTTTTGGCGAGCGTCAAGGGATCCAATTGGAGGTTTTTGAGGCCCCCGCCAGATTACCCTCTACATATCCGCACCTGCTGTAAATCCACTGCAAGTGACACATTTATCCCACGCGTTTGGTCTTTACGACTTGATCTAGTACTTCCCCTGGCAAAGGACGGTGAAGAAAGTATCGAAAGTATACACCGCCATACATGGGATACTATCACAGGCAGGTTGCCGGCAGTGACATTGCTTTAAATGCCTCCTAAGGTAGGACAAGGAGTGACTTTTTTACTTTGCTTAAAGGCGGTCCGGTTCAGTTGAATGTTTGATGAAACTCAACGGGATACAGTTGAAGGGTTTTGGTGAGCCTTAGCCCCCCAAGAACGAGACGCCAGATACCGTTCAAGTTGACGAAGTGTTTGAGGTTGGGTGGTCGCTTGTAGGTTCCTTCAATGGCTTCCCCGCCGTCTTCAACGTTCAGTTACCGGACATTGTTTTGATCTAAAGTAAATGACTGGTTGACTGCTGGTGGTGCATCTTTTCGTCATTCGATGTACCATTTCGTTAAAAAAACCTGAAAACCAAAGAAGTGTTGTATTGTTTGTTTCACGTAGTTGTGCATTCAAAGGAGGGGTAGATAATGGAAACGGTCGAAGCTAGTAACGTCGCTATGCATGGGCATATCCAGATATATATATATAATTATAAATAAGCTGTAGTAGGTTTTCTATAACATATTTTACTACGCTCTTTAGATTTCCATATAAATAAATAAATTCATTTACAACTCAACATATTATTGACTAGTTGTTCCTAAGCCTAGTGGCCGGGCTCTGGGCACATCTTTACAACTATATATGTACCCATATGAAAGATATATGGACTGGGATAATTCAAATAATAGCAGAGCTATTATTATTTTTATAATTAAATTATATAATTTGATGTGAAAATAAATCATCCTCATATTTATTGGTCTAGCTTTCTTCAAGAACACTCACACACTCATGTTGGCCACTGGGGTTGAACATTAGTGGCTTCAATCATCCGTCTCCAGATCTCTCTGTCTGCCAATGCTGTCTTCAGCTCCTCCGTCTCTAGACCCACATCTTCCTTTAAGCAGTCGATGTAAATTGCTGCTGGTCTTCCTGCCTTGGTTCCCCCATGTGTCGGTTGCCACAATATTATCTTATATGCCATTTCATCTTTATGCCTGTAGCAGTGTCCGGCAAATCTCAGTCGTTTTCTTGTTATTTTATCAGTGACGTTACACATTCCTCCATATAGTTCTATGTTCTATAGTTTTTAGTTATTGTCCATGTTTCGCATCCGTATAGTAGCATAGACTCTACTGTTGCAATAAACATTCGCTGCTTGATTTTGCGTGGGAGTGTATATTTCCACATTAGGTTTAGTTGGTTGAGTGCTCTCCACGCCATTGCCTTCTTGGTTTTTATGTCTTTGTCTGTTGTGCAGACTCAGGAGCCAATGTATTTGTAGTCTTCAACCTGCTCTAAAACAGCTCCTTCCTTGGCAACGATGCTGGTGTTTCCTAATTGGTTGAATGCGATATATTTGTTTTTCCCAGAACCAAACCTTGCACACGATGTTTCCACTCGTGTTCTTTAGGAAACCCGTCCCAATTACGATCGAGCTCTTGTAATATAACGTCCAATCCGCGTTGACAAAATTAAACGCGTACTTTTTCACTTCACTTTCCCATAATCCGTAAGGATCGTTGCCATGGGGCACCACTGACGACTTTTTAACAAGCTGTCACCACGTTTCCCTGTTCTCCACAGCCCTCTGGGAGTCGGCGAACTCCAGTCCTGTTCACTCTTTGATGCCGTTTTCCCACCTCTTTTTCTGTCTACCTCTTCTTCTCCCTCCTCTCACGGTAATTTGCAAGATGGTCTTTGCGAGGCCAGATAATCGTGAGACGTGGCCATACCACTTCAGTTTGCGTTTCTTGACCGTTGTAAGGAGGTCTTCGTATGGTCCGGTGGCTTGCTTGATCTTGTTGCGAACGTTTTCGTTAGTAACATGGTCTTTGTATGATTTGCGCAAGATCTTCCGAAAGCACCTCATTTCCATGGCTTGTATCCTCTTCTGTAGATCTGCTGAGAGGGTCCATGTTTCACAAGCGTATAGAAAGATGGACATGACAATTTTAAGGGAGCGCATCAGCCTTATTTTTGAACTGACATTGATGTTACTGTCGTTCCATATGGGTTTCAACCTTGTAAGTGCTGCCCGCCTGTGATGATTGATCCCAAGTACTTGAAGCTTGTTACTGTTTCAAATCTCTGTCCGTTAACTTTGAATTCTGTGTTGATGCCTTGTGTGTTGTTTGTCCTCAGTTTTTTGTCGGCGCTGATCTCCATGCCGTATGCTGTAGAGGTTTTGTCGAGGCACTCTACCAAGTTGATTAGTTCTTGTTCTTCTCCTGCTAGGCCGTCGATGTCATCAGCGAAGCGAAGGTTGATGATTGCCCTGCCTCCAATGCTGATAGTGCCTTGATGATTTTCCAAGGCATCATTCATGCTCCTTTCCAAACAATCAGTGCGTCATCCCACGTAATAAAACGTCCGGCCGCGCGGACTTCTGTAGTCTCGTTTAACCGACTCTTGCCTGGCTGCGTGACTTCGCCGGGAATTAAGAGAGTCTTAGTTTTATATAATACTTTAAATGTTGTACATGACTGGCTATAAACTGCCCTCCGTCTGTTGTGTGGTACTGTACTTTAAATATATCAAGCCGTCACTGATTTGTATAGTCACAATTTATTTGGAATGTCACTGTGGTGCAAATGGATAACTCTTCTTTTCTTGAGCAGATTTCATGTGACAAAATTTATGTAGGATGTCTCATTGGTTTATGACAACATTTTCTATTTCAATGATCATACATTGGAAAATGCCAGTGGGGCAGATGGATAACTCTTCTTTGATTGCATTGTTTGATGTATACTTGTGATCATTCGTCTGGAGAATACAGATTACCTTGAGCGTCTACATGTTCCGTATCTGTATACTCATCAAAATAATAATTAGACGTGGTACATTAATTTGCTTAGATGTTTGTTCAGTGAAAAATCGCATGTGGCTGCATGTCTGTAAAATGCTCTTTGTCTGTTGTGTGGTAGATTAAGTTCATAGCCACATTTTCTATTGATATAACTTTTGTACTGTGAATGCTGTATACGTAATGGTGAACAGAGTCTCAAGTGGTACTTATCAATACCAGATATAGCCTGTTTTGGTGGAAGGAAAATTAACGACTGGTTCACTACTCATGGGTTTCATTCAGTTGTTTGTAATGAGTATTATAATGTCATGCCGCTAATAGCATCTCGTTGCTTCGTTAACTCCGAACGGATATCAGTTTCACCACCTCCCTCGTAATGGTCGGCGCGGCGGAGGAGTCGGAATTATGTTAAAATCGTCGTTTGGTGTGCTCTGGTCAAACCTTGGCTCGCCGAGTCCTTCGAATGCCTTGGACTTGTGCTTCGTTGAGCGTGTATTCTGTTAACTTTGCACATGTTTATAATATATCGGCCAAGTTCTAAGCCATTCGTAGAAGAATTCCGAGAATTACTTAAGCATGTCTCCATCAAAAAGACCGAACTAGTTATATTAGGTGCTTTAATGTTTGCTATGGTAATGTCAACGACAAGAACGCTTGTGACTTAAAATTAGCTGCAATTATTAACGTTTGCAACTTGACCAGGTCCGGGGGAATCCCATCACTGCCTGGTGGCGGCCAGGCTGTCGAAAGCCTTACTCAGTTCTTCTAATGTTGGCTTTGCAACGAGCTCTTCCATGGTCGGTAGACAATCGATGGCGTCAAGAGCTGAGGGAATGACAGTGTTCTTTGTGGAGTACAGCTCAGAATAGTACTCCATCCATCTCTCTATCTGTCTGCCTCTGTCAGTGATTACTTCCCCGCTGGTGGACTTGATGGGGGTCATCTTGCTCTGAGGGGAGCCAAGGGCTGTTTTGATGCCGTCATATATCCCTCTGATGTTATCTGTCTGAGCTGCCGTCTGAATGTCTTCGCTGAGTTGTAACCAGTACTCGTTGGCGCAGCGCCTGGCAGGATCTGAAGGGTCTTCTCATTTGGTGAACGCTTGTGTTTTACCAGACAGGCACGCTTGGCTTAAATGACGGGAGTCATCTCACGTGACTTAGTTTCGAACCAGTTTTTCGTCTTCAAGATCTCCCTCCCAAAGGTAGCGAAAGCGGTGCTGTGAATAGCGTTCCGCAGATGCTCCCATTTCTCCGTGGCAGAGTCTCCGGACTGTGAGGCTCTCAGAGCATCCGCAAAAAGTCTTGGCAAACTGCTCAACTAGCCCAGGCTGTGACGTCTTGCTGACACTGATGCGCGGTTTCCCCTCTTGCTTCGAGCAATGAAGTTTCTTTATTTGCAATCTGCATGATCTTGCAGCATACCAGAGAGTGACCAGAGTCGCAGTCTACACTGTGATACGAGCGCATGAGGAGCACGAACTTACAGGATGTGCGTCTGACAATGATCATATTCAACCGGTGTCAATGTTTTGAACGAGGGTGTCTCCACGAGACCCTGTGCTGAGGCTTGGTCTGGAAGTAGGAGTTGGTTACGCAAAGGTCATGATAGGCGAAGAACTGAAGGAGCCGTTGCCCATTTACGTTGATCTTTCCAACTCCGAAATGGCCCAGGCAAGAGGGCCATGAGTTATGGTCAGCGCCCACTCCGTTGTTCTTGTCCGGGGATGTTTCTAATGATTGCTGCTAGGTTTTCATAGAACTCGGCTTTAGCCCCAGGTTCGCAGCACAGTGTGGGGGCGTACACGCTGACGAGGGTGACACGGCCTTGAGTGGTATGAAGACGAATAGTTAGCAAACGCTCTGACCCGTTGTCGATCGCCTGATTCCACCACCTTCAGCAAAGAATTATTTACTGCACAGCCCACTCCATGCTCTCTGGGCTCAACAGGAACCTTCCCCTGCCAGAAAAAGATGTAGTATTTCTCCCTCAGCTTACCAGAGCCTGCCAAGCGTGTTTCCCGGAGAGTGGCTATGTCCACATGAAGTCGTTCATCGTTTATCATAGTTATCTTCATCAATGTTCTGGACATTTTCGAATAGGCCTGTCAGCATTTTCCGAATATTCCAACATCCTAATTTTAGAGTTGGTCTCTTTGCACTGTTTTGTGTTGTTGTTGCCTTGTACGGTGTTGATATAGCGCCGGTATCCGCCATAGAAGCGTTCATGGCGCTTGCACAGTATTTGACCATTGATGACTTTAAAGAGGTGTTACTTATAACTGGTGACTGCTGCTTCCCGTGTTGTGTCAACGCTGTGAGGCGAAGCTGGAGTGTTCTCTCCACGGCGCAAGCCTGGGCAAGACAACATGATGAACGACCTGTTGTCCATGCAGCGGGTTTCCCCTCTCCACGCAACTGATGGATCTAAAGGAACGACAAGAGTCGATGCCGTTTGGCACCAGCGGCGTCGCAGGAGTTGCCAGAAGAACGTTAAAGTCAACGTCGAACTGCCTTTGGGACTCAGACTCCAGATTATTCCTCAGAGTTTACTCCCGAAGCCTTTCCTATCTATAGGTGGGTATAGCCGCAAACCAGCGGAAGTTTAACGAAATGAGGAGCCCCATCTACCCGGATTTGAAGTTAGAGTTTTCCATTCTCCTTTGGTACGTTAGCCCACGGCACGTTATTCTGTATTATTCATGTGCAACCCCCCCCCCCCGAGGGAATGCTCCCCCATCCGCCACCCGTGGGACGCGCAAAGGCTAAGTACCATCAGCGTAACCTAAAAGAAACACAGAACATATTTAGGATTATTACATGTATTTTTACAGAATTGCATAAATTCATATTGTCTTATTTGCATAAAAAAACAACTACTCATAAAATAACAGAACATGTAACGACTGGTTCACATATAAACTATATATGAGGGCTCGCCATTGACTTCTGTCAGTTGCTGCGCTCTCGAGTTCTTTTGGACGGATGCCACTGTACTGAAGGTTGGCCTTGATGCAATCCTTGTATCGCTTGCGGGGACGATCTTGGTGCCTGTGACCTTCAGAGAGCTCGCCGTAGAAAAGCTGTCGGAGGATCCTTGTCACATCCATACGGATGTTATGCCCGGTCCCTAGGCTCTCATAATCATCACCTCGATGCTAGTGGACTGCGCTCTCTCTAGCAGCTCAAGGTTTGTCACCCGGTCTTGGCAGCGGATATGGAGTATAGACATAACGTTGCGCATTTGGAAAGCTTCCAGCTTCTTGATATGGCGCCTGTAGTGTGCCCATGTCTCGCAACCATAAAAGAGAGATGAGAGAACGACGGCACTATATACCAGCAATTTAGTTGACCGCTGGATGTGGTGGTGACTCAACACCTTGGTGCGCAAGCGATCAAGTGCCTGGCTGGCCTTGCAGATTCTTGCGTCGATCGCTTTATTCAAGGACCCGTCACTTGATATGGTGCTGTCAAGATATTTGAAGCTCTCCACTTCCTTTAGCTGTGTGCCATCGATGGGGACTGTGGGAGCAGGCGCTGTGGTGTCAGGGGCAGGCTGGTGGAGGACCTGCGTCTTACCAAGACTGATAGTTAGGCCAAACAGTTTAGATGCCTCTGCAAAATTAGCTGCATATGACTCTCCCTGTGTGCCACGAGGGCACAGTCGTCAGCTAAGAGTGCCTCGAGAATGAGTCGTTGCATTGTCTTGGTTCTAGCAGCAAGGTGGCGGAGGTCGAACAGTTAACCATCTAGCCGATACTTCAGGTACACCCCAGTGTCCAAGTCTCTTAATTACGGCATAGTTCAAAACGCACGTAAATAACAGGTTGAAGAGGACTGGAGCAAGTATACAGCCTAGCTTCACTTCGTTTGAAATGTCAAACGGGGCTGAGGCTGCGCCGTCTGAGAGCACTTCACCTGTCATGTTGTCATGGAATAGCCGGATGATGTGGACAAACGTCCTTGGGCAACCAAGTTTTGTCAGTATTGTCCACAGCGCTGTCCTGTTGACAGTGTCAAAGGCCTTGGTCGATTCAGAACGATGCGGGCAATCATCTTCCCAGCAATGTTCTCGTAGAGGGAAACAATAGTAGCATCACGAAGGTCCTGTGGCATGTCTTCAGCTTCCCAGATGCTGGTTATGATGTCATGAAAGGCCTCAAGTGTTGCTGGACCCGCTGCCTTGTAAATGTCAGCTGGGATCCCGTCCTTTCCTGGAGCCTTTCCTGCACTCACCTGTTTGATGGCTTTTTTCATTTCGTCGAGAATGGGAGGAAGATCAAGGTCTTCTTTGATGAGTTGCTGGGATGTGGAGTCAAGGGCTTCTTCACTCACTGTTGAAGGACAGTTGAGGAGGTTGCTAAAGTGTTTTTTGATTAGAGTGGTGTCATCTGCTGAAAGAAGTGGAGTGGTGCTGGGCCTTAATGGTCCGTACACAGACTTGATGGCACTGAAGAACATCTTTGCGTTGTGAGTTTCAGCGTAATGTTCCACTTCCTCTGCTTTCTTCTGCCACCAATTATCCTGCATTTGACGAAGGTCTCTCTGCGTTTTGCTCTGCAGGCGCTTTGTTCTTTTCATCCACCGTCTTGCAGATTTCTTCGTTATTTTCATCGACCCGTCCTGGTGTGCCTACTTCTTCGGTCGAGTTGAATTTGCCGAGTCCGTCACCATCTGCTTGAACTGGGTCCACTTCTATGTGGTGTTGCCAGTAAGATGTCCGTGGGACATCAGCCTGTCACCAAAGTCAACCTGGAATTACTCGCGGTAACGCTGGACAAATAAATACATATAGTTGTACTGATTAAAGTGCGTATTTAACTATAGTATAATATAATTTGTTGTTGTTTATGCATCGCCATATCCATCAATGTTCACAGTGCTGTACATAATACTAATAGATAACAAACACAATTACTCACTGCTGCAAAATAAATAATACAAATACATAATTAAAATGCAAAAAACATCACGTCTGTGAGTGACAGTGTGCATTATATAAGTATCAGGCATAATTACTGAAAATACAAATTGCTGGTCATGTCGTTGTTGCAAACATAACCAAACTAGACGACCACTTTTTGCTAGTTTCAAACAAAGTTCGCTCGAAGGAAGGCCGCCATATTGCAACCACTGTATTTACTATGTAAACGATTATCTTTTTACATTTTGCAGGATACAGTTTCGCCACAGGGATGTCATTTTCTAATAGCTATTTGTTTTGGAAAAGCGCAGTCCCTGCTATGTTACGGGCTATGATGGTTCTCGCCTTCAGGGCTTACTTAAGGATAGGGGAAATGGTACCTCGATCAGGCAGATTGATGCACGGTTGCCTTAGGTTCCGAGATGTAGCGCTGAATGGGGACCTAATCACTATTTCCTTTCGTCATTTTAAGCATAGCGGTAGGCAGGGTCCTCAGTCATTGCAGGTCGATGGACAGTGTATTGCTGGCACTTCAATTTATCTAGCAAAATTTCTCAGATAATTTTTTCTTCTTAGGGGTACAGGTGTGGCTCCATTATTTGCATATGCGGATGGTACGCCTATGCTACGTCGCGAGTTCGATATGCTTCTAAAACGTCTACTGGAGTTTTGCGGGTTAAGCCCGAGGGTGTTTAAAGGGCACAGCTTCAGAATTGGGGCAGCAACATCAGCTGCATTGCGAGGTGAATCAGATGCGCAAATTAGAGCTGCAGGTAGATGGTCGTCTGATGCGTTTAGGAAGTACATTCGCATATCGTAGGGTGGCACTGTAGGAACATAGGTTTTTCAATTAGGTTTTATTCTCAGGCAGTTACGATGGCTCTGTGATGTCGGGTTTTCATTTAGGTTTTAATTTTACTTTGTTGCAACTACAGGGGATATGGCACAGACTCTGTCAGGGGCGGCGTCTGTCGCTGTATCTTCTGGTAAAAGGGGTACACAATGGGGATATGACCGTGATTCTGACAGTGGCGGAGTTAACAGTTGTATCCCTGTTGGGTACTCCCGAGTTAGGAATACTGTGGTAATGGGGTCTTTCAATTGGGTTTAATCTACTTTATTGCAGCTACAGGGGGTATGGCACAGACGCTGTTAGGGGCGGCGTCTGTCGCGGTATCTTCAGGGATAGAATGGGTGTTACACAACAGGAATATGACCGGTACTCTGACAGTGGCGGAGTTAGTGGTTGTATTTCTGCTGGGTACTCCGAGTGGGGGGGATTAGTTTGGGCTCTGACAATGGTGTGGTCTTTACCTAGCTTTTCGAATGTTTCTTGGAAAAAAGGGGGTACACAATGGAGTTATGACCGGGATTCTGACAGTGGCGGAGTTAGCGGTTGTATCTCTGTTGGGTACTCCCGAGTTGGGGGATTAGTCTACGCTCTGGCAGTGGCAGAGTCTAAAGCTGGGACATGAGTAATTTGTATTATACTTGCTTGTTATTATTACCTGTAGCTTTTGTAGGTTTTAAGTCTTATTTGGTGGGGGTCGGTCACAATTTAGGTGACCTGGTGGCGGAGTGACCCCCACCCATATGGTGAATGTCGCATATTAGTCAGTAGTCATTTACTTATTAGGCATATTATTATCAATGGTGTGACCACACAATACATTTGCGAATTATACATATTGTCTTAAATTAGCAGTCAGGGGCCGGCATGCTTGCTGTGATTATTTGATTTTATTATAGTTGTGTACAATTACTAGTGCTGTAATAAATGTCATTAACTTGGCCTGTTTCAATCTATACTTGACTTGTGTTGTTTTTCTGCATAAATAGAATGATGTCATGCAGATGTGACGCGTTACTGCCTCAATTCTGGCGAGTGCTATGAAATAACAGAACAGAAGACTTAGCATATATTCAATATTGGATGCGTGGGCCCGACCGGAAGCCCAGCAGCCACCTCAGGAGGGCGCACACTAAAAGGCGGACCAACAACGGGCAGACCAGGCGGACCGGTGTACCGGTTTGGAAGGAGGTTCCGGTCTGAAAGTAAGTTCCGGTTCCGTTTTCCGTATTACACATGCTCGCGCAAGCGCAGTACATCAAATGTGACCCGCGGTGAGCAACGTGACCTCAGGTGACCGATCAACTTTGACCCTTGCTCGACGCATGCGGCGACTGAGTTACATAATTAATAATTTTTCGTTTGGTGTAGCGACTGTTACTCCACTGACCTACTTGCCCCCCCCCCCTACAGTGCTGAACAGTGAACATACATCTGCGCGTGATTATACACTGTCTACAGGCGCATCTGACTTACAAGTAAATCACACACAAAATGTTAGCTTCATATATGCCAAATTGACAGAGATATGTGTCATTTATAAAATGTTACCCCCAGGATCCCCACCCCCGACGAATTAAACAAATATAAATCTACGATCCACCCCCAATGGGCCTGCTAGATTACATACACAATTCAGCTTCATACATGCCAAACTGACGGAGATATGTGTCATTTAAAGTGTGGAGATTTGTGTTTACCACAAAACCCGCTGTGCGTATAAACAGCGCTGAAAACTGCAGTTGTGTGTGACGAAGTCATAAGATACACAACGCTCTGAGACAATGACATCAAAATAAAACAAATTTTTTTTGCAAATATAATTACAAGTTGTGCTAATTATAAGGTTTTGTTATGTATACTAACAATTACAAAAGTAATTGTATCATTAACGTAAACTATAATATAATTGGGTCCACATAGTTTCGGCAAACACCGTGTTTAAGCTGACTCAAAAAGGCGCTAACCTTTAACATGTACAGTGAATACGCAAAACGGAACCGGAACTTACTCTTAGACCGGAACTTACTTCCAGACCGTAAAGCTTAGCCAGCTGCGGGCCGACAGTAGGCGCTAACCTTTGACATGTACATGCGCAATACGCAAAACGGAACCGGAACTTACTCTCAGACCGGAACCTCCTTCCAGACCGGTACACCGGTACACCATATGTTCCGTCTGTACATGCATTGTTGTCTTTTGCTAGTGCATCTGTAAACATTGGGGTATCTCTCTCTATTTTGTTGAAAATTAAAAGAATGATAAAGATAAACAGTCTACTTATTATAAAAAATATATACTGAAATAATTACTACACAGCATGGTTAGGTATTCTGAGGCTTCGCCGTCTTTTGAAATTATGTTTGAGTTATAGTAAAGGGACATATTTCGTTGGAACTCAATTGGATTTGCTGAAAACAATAGTCACATTAGTACAGCGGTTAAGAGACATGCTTGTACATGTTTTGACAAAAGCATGAAAATTGGCACACGTGTAGATTGTGATATATAGAATCATTTCAAGCTAGAATTTTGATTTTTTAAATGGCCGCCACGGAAATCCATTATCCAGTTATATCGGCTTCTAAGCAACATAAAATCATGTTCTTGGTGTCTAACCCAACATTTCCAGAGTCATGGAATCCATTTCTGTCATATTCAGTATCCAGGGATGACGGCCATATTGAAATTCAAGATAGCCGCCATGGAAATCCATTATCCAGATATATCGGTTTCTAAGCAACATACAAACATGTTCTTTGTGTCTAAACCAACATTTTCAAGATCAAGGAATTCATTTCTGCATATGCTATATCATCAGATGAAGGCCATGTTGAAATGAAAGATGGCTGCCCTGCGTATGCATTCTACGAACATAATGTTTGCGCCTCTTGAGGTTGAGGAATCCATATGTGGTTCATGTATGAATAGGTATATATTCACGAGTGTGTAATTTTTTGTTGACAGTTGTTTCTGAGCTACATTTTTTTTTTCTTCAGAAACCACATGTGTTCTCAGCAATAACACTAGGCCGATGTAAACATCAAGTCAGTCACCCATAAAGAGTGACGGTTGTGCTATAAGTTTAATAGAAGTCCGTAATCCTGGGAGAGGTGGATGGTGACAGGGCCAGATATATTACAGGCATTTAAATGTAAGGTAGTGTTTAAACTGCCAATTAAAAACTCAACAAGGCATAAATGTTCTACAGTATGTTATTTGTCTTTGAATTTAGTACAAAACAACTTTGCTAAATTGCAGATAGCTCCATACCTCGACAGTGAGCAGTGCATGTAGTGCAATGTGTGAGCAGTGCATGTAGTGCAATGTGTATGATGCCCAGCAATAATGTATCATATACATTACTTCCCAGTTGGCAACTGTCGGAAGGGTATATATTGTATGTGGTAGGTATTTTGCTGACAGCCTCAAGCAACTAATAAGGGAACGCAGAATATATGGCAGAACCACTCAGAGGTTGTTTCATTATTTGCTACAATGTACAAGGTCATTCGTTTCCGGTGGATAGGTAATCATCAGCACCGAAGATCAGATAGTTGTGACCACAGTCCATAAAGCTACCAACGACCTGCAGTACCTTCAGCCATGAACACACGAGGAGGCGGACATCGACAGCATATTACTCCATGTAGCACAATGTGTTCACCAAGGATTTCCCAAAGTGGATATCCGGTAGTGTTTATAGATGTGGTTATTTTGGCCGTAAAGCATTCCTTGCTGTTGAAATAAATGAACGTTTTGCGATTGAAACCCACTTTTGTCCCATTGCAATCCATGCCATTGTCAACGAACTGTGATATCGGAAACCTTAATGCTATGCTTTGTCCTGAGTTGATTTGTGACATAGTCTCCAGTTTCTTTGGTCGAGGGAAGTAGTTGGTTTGGTTAGTATGAACTCCATTCCCTGCTGTTACATATGTCTTCTTCGCCCTGTCATCACAATCATAAAAAGTCGACGCATGTACACTAAAAGAGATACAGTTAATCGCCGAATTTACGTTAAGACTTTTGCATTTAGTAGGATGAAACAAGGAAACAGCTGTTTGCCCAGGGATCTGGCACGACTTGGAATATCCCACCAACAAAACATGCATCGCACCAACATGTGAGTAGGGCTGTTTGTCAAATTGGTTATGTCATGTCACAAGCTCTTGTATCAAATCTCCATCTGCCTGGTCTTGGATACTATAGATGGAACACTCAGTATGGAAACCATGCTGAACTTAAACTCCTAGAGGCACCGATGTAATACCATGGCCTAGTGCACTGTGGTTGCAAATCTAAGTGTAATCCAATTTAGATATTATTTGTCATGTATATGTATATTGTGATGTATATTATAGTTGAGAATGTAACTGAGTAAAAATTTTCAACAGCCTGAAACGTTGTAATCGTGAAGATTACGTACCATAAACCAGGTATGAATTCTTAAACCCAGCACACGTTTAGATCATGTTCCTAGAACATATATATGCATGGCAGCCATCTTAATATTCTGTGTGAGTATCATTTGATGGTTGTAGTATAGTTATATTGATTTACACCTGTATTACCAGATTAAACACAAAGAGTCTGTTTTGTGTTGCACGTAAGATGAATTAATCCAACATATATGATTATATGGATGTCGGCCATCTTTAATTTCAATATGTCTCTCATCTGGGGATACAACATGGATTAATTAACCCTGAATATGTTGGTATAAACACCAGTATCATGTTTCTATGCTGTGTAGAAGCTTAGATATTCGGACAGATGATTTCCATGACAGCCATTTTGTTTTTCAATATGGCCGTCATCTGAGAATTATTATGCTCGACTGAACCACCTATGGATTCGTCATATGGAGTCCTCAATATCAAGAGGCACTGAAATTATGCTCGTAAAACGTCTATGCATGGCAGCCATCTTGAATTTAAATATGGCCGTCATCAGAGGATATAGCATATGGCATAAATAGATTCCTTGACCCTGAATATGTTCGTTTAGACACAAAGAACATGTTTTTTTATGTTGCTTAGAAACTGAGATATATGGATAATGGATTTCCATGGCGGCCATCTTGAATTTGGATCATCCTTGGATACTGCACTTGACAGAAATGGATTCTTTGACCCTGGATTTGTTGGTTTGAACACCAAGATCATGTTTCTATATTGCTTAGAAGCTGATATACGGCATATGGCGGCCATTTAAAAAATCAAGATGGCGGCTAGGTACCATGTCGATAGCGATGGATACCTAGCTTTATATGATTCTACATATCATCAACTACATATCTGCCAATGTTCATGCTTTTGTCAAAAATGCACAATTCGTCAAATTTCTGGCTCTTAGCCGCTGTACTACATGTAAGATGTAACCTAACAAAATAAACCAGCTGTTTTGTTGTGCAGATAATACAAATAAATAAACATGTGCGGTGACTGGTCGCATGCAATCTACTCACTTGACATATTATGACAAGTTTGTTATCTTTGCATCAGTCCATTTCTCTTGCATTCTCTGTTTTAGAATATTAGGATTATTAAATAATTTTGAATAAATGAAGAAATTGTAAAATGAATTTAACGTGTAATTTTGTGTCGAGCATTGCAATAAGTTCATAACATTGCAACAAACAATACATTTGTTTATATTTTTTATTTGTCATGATGTGCACAATTGCCTAAATAAAAATAAACCAAACCAAATCAAGGGTAGTTAGATTATTAATTGCACAGATGTTGCAGCTGTTCTAATCAGTTTGTCAAAGGGTTAGCCGTTGCTAAAACATTCATGCTTTTAATAGCTGACGTTGGTCATTATAAAATAGAAAACCGAAATCACAAGTTTTCTGAAATGATCATTAGTTCATTAATGTTATAAATGGAATTCCATTCTACACACAAGCACATGCATGCACATTACACAATCGATGTTTACAAATGAATGAACAAAAACGCCTACAACAGGCAACGCATGTAAAAAAGGAGCGCAGCGGTCGTGCGAATCCTTGTGAATGTGTGTGCGCCCTCAGAGGTCAGTCTACAGTTAATTTTCCCATTGGTTGCTATGTTAGCGTTTTGTGTGTTTATAAGAAAACGTGACCTACAAAAATTCTTAAACTCCTTACCTGCAGTTATCATCATCTCACTGACATGCTGCTCGAGTTTAGTCAAAATATAATATGTCTAGCTCTCGTAAAATGCCTGTATGTGTGACACCCGTCAATATTTATGAATGAATCGATGCAGGCAGTACTCCGGCTATAATAATAATAATTGCTTTATTTACAGACGTCATGCAACATACTAGTATATTATCATGGTTCTACAGTTGTGTTATAAACAACAGTTACAATGTACAGAATGAAAATCACCCGTCAACAAAATGTATATACAGAGAATTGAACGAATATTTCCATATTATAGACATGTATTTTACGTCACTATTAATAATGCTACGAATCAGTATGCTTTTTGAGAACTGCAGTCGGCATATAAATCTAGATGTCAAATTTCTAATAACAGCAGCACAGTTAGTTAAATTATTGTTAACAAACATTTCACTAGCACTGTCATAACAGTATCTGTCAAACTATAAGGGTCAAATAGCCCAATTGCTGCCAAATATCCTTCCGCTTAGTAAAATCAGCTAAAAATACACCATTTTACTGTCAACAGCTTCTACAATCATACCTGGAAATCTGACTACTCAAATGCACTTATGTCAGAGCATGTGAATTTTGCAAAAAATAATTTATCAAAAATACACTGCCTTTTTTTCGAAACAGGAAGTCTAACTGGAGCATGACCCCCTCGCGGAGCGTGGATAATCTAGGCTAGGACTTTTGCAGTTAACCGGTACTCGTTTGCGATGTTGCGATAGAGTTTGAGACGTGTTATGAATGGAGTTACTAGCTGTGCAGTAACTTTAGAAAGATGCAACACCGCAGTCAAGTTAGTACAATAATTTAAGGGACAACTGGTAAGGATAGTAATTTTGACAGGGATCACACAACGCTGTAAGAAGTATTTTATGTTCTTCCTGTGTGTTTACAAGTGACAAGCGCAATTCAAAATGGCGACCGTGATGAGGAACCGTTCCGCGAACGGCGTCGCCAGTCCCATATCCCCGGTCAACAGCAAAACACACGGTATTATGCGGGCCTTGGAAGGTGGGTTGATGCTCACACGCTACTCGTTCAGGCGAAGGCCCGAAAAAAGAATGTTTCAAGTTAAATTGGAGACGAGACAACTGATTTGGATGCGTAACGTTGGTAGCAGACCCGAAGGATCCGGTGAGTATACAACTTTCAATTCAGATGGTGTCAGACCCACTCAGGGATTGATTCATGAAAATGTTCAGTTCGTACTTAAATAAAAATTAATCGACGCATACTCTTTTCTAATTAATGTATGTGCAAGTCTTGTTGATAAATTGCAGAGTGAGGAATCTAGCCTAATCATATGACATATAAGTCATATTACTTTATTATTAGATTCATTCAACACTGGTTGAACATACCCACATATAAATATATACTTTTTATAACCACACAAAACAGAATCATGTCAGGCTTCATGCATCATATTAATTCACTTATTGCACTTTTAAATATACAGTGTTCAAGCTTGCATGTTTGCAAATCACCTTTACACTTTTTAACAATTCTGAATCTCAGAGCTTTCAATTTGACCGCTTTCAAAATAACTATAACGAGAACTGCAATGTCATCACCAAACCGAGACAACATACCAACTCTGCCACAACCTACTACTTTTATAGTCCTATCTGGAAAACCATTACAACCTAAAATGTTTTAAATCCAGCAGCTCCACCAGACTACTAGTCATTCCACCACCACACAGACCCAGTACAGACATGATGACAACTAAACTCACTCTTCTGCTATGCGTCATACTGTCAGGAGATGTCCAAGTAAACCCAGGTCCCACAAAATGTCACATGTAAAAATCAATAAAATCCAATGGACCCAGCTTAACGTGTAGTGACTGCAACAGGACAGTGCACATGAAATGTGCTGGAATATCCAAACATGACTACAATAACATCTACAGAAACCTAAACACACCATGTTCCAATTGTTAGGCACCCTGTGGCATTTGTTACAGGGAAGTCCTAAGATCCAGTGTTTGGACCAAATCCCAAAAATGCGTCAACCCCTGAACGATCAGGAAAAATCCCAAAGTCCTGGAAAACATGAAGAAGGTTCTTATAGGTCCTCTTAGACTTCTGGCTTTTTGGCTGTACTGTCTTTTATGCCAGCTATCATGTTTATCTTCCGTTCGTATTGCATGCATTTCCAGGATAGGAGTCCGAGTGGGGCAGGGTAATCTTATTTTATTGGATGGTTTTGCCACAACTTGTCTATTTCACCTTACAAAAGACTACCGGTGGAGCCTGTGCCACAGATTGTGGGAGGCTATTCCATACATATGTGCATCAGTGTATACTTGACGAGTGTTTACCCTCTTATATATCTAATTCAGTCCATGAAAGCCACAACATTGGATGAGACTGCTGCTGTGTATTTCCCTGGTAGGATTCTATATATTTCAATCATATCTCCTCTGAGGCAGCAGTATGCAAGAGTTGGTAATTCCAGTCTCAATAAACATTCAAGGCCTTTGAATCCTGGAATTAGTTTGGTTGCTCTACGATTGAACGTTATATTGGTGTGTTTACGAGTGTGCAGGTGTCGGGTGTGCCTTGTGCCTTCTCTGCTTTTTCTTCCTAACTACTCGCTCGCCACTCCATCGCTGACTACCACTTCGAATGCAAGTTTGTAAAGCTTCCTCCTACTCGTCAGGCTACGATTGAAGTCATTGGCGGTCACAGTTCAATACAATCTGAGACTTGTTATGTCTCGTACCTGTAGTACTTACTGATGGCGTACAGACTACAAAATTCCCGCGTCTGATTCAACTGGTGTGACAAAGTAATAGGCCAAGCCTAGCTGCCAAGTAGACCTGACCTGCAAGCTGCCTCCCACCATTGTATCTCACAGTGAGATCTACCCTGATTGCTAACTATTTTTCATAAACTTTATGGTAGTAAATCCAAGTGCAAACTGTTGACAGTATTGTGTTGTTGTTATCAACAATGGAAGTTCACAATTATCAAATTACTATGTCTGTCATGATGATACTGTTCAATTTTATGCAAGTATCATCAGTGATCTCCCCAGGACTTGTGAAAGGGATGGAGAGAATAAGTAAATTTCATTCCAGTTAAAGGAAGAAATGGTAACCTACTGGTATATCATATGTGCAGTGTACAAGTTCTCCGAAGATGTCCCCCTACAAAATTATATGTTCTCAAAATCATTTACTGTCAAAGTTCTGAATGTAATTTAAATATTAAATAAAAGTAGCATATCTTGTTTTATATGTCATTTTAATAATTTGAAGTTCAAGCAATCAAACAAGTTCAGACAGTCTAGCATGAAAGTCTTCGGCTATGCATATATGGTCCAACAGCATGTGGCTGTCCAGTTTAACTCGGTCTCAGACTTTCACGTTGACTCTTCTCGGTTTATGCCTCCAAATCTGACAAGCTGTGTCAAAGTTGTCTGGATCAGGCCCCTCGATTGCAAGCAACATCAGACTGTTTGGCATTTTTGTTGACATACTGTTTCTAGATTTAGTTCTGATTTTGCCAGGAGTCAAAAAGCCTCTTTCGCAGTCAGCTGTTGATACTGGAATCATTGGCCAACACTGCCAGATTTGGAAACCCATGGCCAAGTGAATGCTCTGTTCACAGCAATCTCATCATCTCAGTTGCTGTCTTTATAGTTAGTCTTAGTGCCAACACCAGCGGCGACAACCTTGTCGTCATCCATGTCACTGGTACCAACAGCATGCTCGTCATCCACGTCACCGGCGATAGCAGCACTCTCGGCATCCACATCACTGGCACCAGCAGCTTTTTGGTCAACCAATTATTGGCATCCACTTCACCAGCGTCAACAGCTTTCTGGTCATCCACATCACTGGCAGCAACAGCTACTACATCGACAGTGACATCACTTTCAAGCTTTTTGTTAGCAAAAAAAGTGGGTAGTTTTCACTGCCGATACACCATTTTGCATAAGGATATGCACAGCAGCGGCTGCAGGAAAATCCTGTGCATTAACGTTATGAATGCCTATTGGATGATTCAACTGTAATGACATCAGTATCTCAGGAATTATTTTTATTAGCTTAGCGACATGGAAAATGAGAATTCCCGTCGACGCGTCAGAAGGGAAGCCATTTGTAAACACGTCAGTGGGCGCCATCAGTGACGCTTGTGTTTTGAATGGCAAACTAAAGACAATAACCCTGCCGACTCAGGAAGTTCAAAACAATAAGCATGACATACTCCTTTGAACGGCGACCTAAATGAACCGGATGTTTCTATCATTGCCAACAGATGGCGGGCGTACTTGTGATAACTCATAAGGGATGACGTCTGTTATTAGCGAGACCGTTGATCATTTATCGATCAAAGTACCTCGACATCCCCTCTGCAAAAGATCAACAAAGGTATACATATAGGGGGCACTACTCTGTAGCGACCAGCAGCTGTTCGTGCCTCGTCTTATTCGTTGGATTCGTATTTTATGACGCTTTTATTGTGGTCGCTGGATGTACAGAGATTTTTGTTTATGCAAGATTTATCGCTAAAATGGTGAACTGGACATGTCTGCTATTTAATAATAATAATAAACTTTAACTATACACCATCAAATCCGCGACTAAAGGTGTTTGCCTGTACGTCAATGAACGCTGGTGCAAAACTGTCATTGTGCATGAACAGCTCTGCACCCCATACATTGAGCTGTTGACTGTTTCACTATAACCACTGTATCTAATTTCCTCAATTCTTTGTGACTGTTTATATACACCCCAGAGCCAACGTGGACCGAGCCACATAAACTGGACGCTTTGTCCACCGATGCACCCAAGTTCATACTGGGTGATTTCAATCAGTGCACCCTAAACAAAAGTCTGCCTGTCTATCACTGGTACAGGTGTACATCATGTGCCCTACCCATATGCACCAGATGATTGACTTGTGCTACGGTTCAGTGCCCAATGCGTATAGGTCATAGCCAAGCCACCAATTGGTGACGCCAATCACAATATGGTTCACTTGGTTCCTATTTACAGATGTCTTCTGAAGCAAGCTAAATGTGTTGAAAGACATGTGAAGGTATGGAATGGAGACAGCATAGCTAGACTATAGGGCTTTTTTGACTACTAACTGGGATGTTTTTTGGGATTCCTGTGATAACCTGGATAAACTTACCAATGTTGTGACCAGTTATGTTTCATTCTGTGTTGACACTATTATACCCGTAAAGAAGTGCAAAGTGTACCCTAACAACAAAGTTGAACAAACCTTGGGTTTCTAAACAACTGAAAAAGTATTGGATGACAAGAAAAGGGCTTACTCTCAGGCAGATTTAGCTGGATGAAGGGAATTTCAAAGGAGTGTCAGATCAGAAATTAGGAAAGCAAGAGAGAGGTACAAAAATGTAATAGAACTGATGTTCAAAAAAGGTGGTATGAGAACAGTGTGGGAAGACATTAAGACTACAAGTAACATGCAGCGATATAGACAGAATTCCAATCGTTTATCTCCCTTGCAAAGGATATGAGTTCTTTCTACTGTCGTTTTGACACACACACACGATTTTCGTTCTGTCATTGACAATATTAGAAGTTCAACCAAGACAGATAGTAAACTAGAAATTGGAAAAGAAGATGTGTTAAAAGTATTCCAGTGTACAAATGTGAGGAAAAGTTCTGGTTTTGATGGCATTTCTGGTCAGGTTTTGAAGCAGTATGCTATTCAGTTGTCTGGTATATTCCACTTCATCTTCCAGGCCTGTCTTACCTCACAGAAAATTCCTATCTTATAGAAGACGTCAACTATTGTCCCTGTCCCCAAAACAGCTTGCCCTGTCAGCCCAAACGATTTTCGCCCAGTAGCATTGACATCGCACGTAATGAAGAGATTTGACAAAATTTTCAAAACCATGATCATGAACCAAACAGTCCATCTTCTAGACCCCCTGCAATTTGCATATCGGCCTGGGAGAGGGGGTGGAGGATGCAGTCGCTACTCTGATAAACCCTGTAGTCTGTCACCTTGAGAAAGCAAAAACCCATGCCAGAGTTCTTTACCTTGATCTGAATTCTGCTTTTAATACTCTGCAGTCTTACCAGCTTTTTCAACAACTTATTTTTGAGTTTAAACTTGAGTCTGACTTGGCCCTATGGATGCTTGATTTTTGGGTGGGCACACACCAAAAGGTTCATGTGAATAACACCATGTCTAGTGTGAAGGTTGTGTCCACAGGCTCACCCCAAAGATGTGTTTGTTGTACGTTTGTTATACTAATGATTGCAGGAGCACCCATCCCAATAAGTTGTTTATTAAATTCTCAGATGACACAGCTTTACTCAGTTTACTGTTTAACGATGAGGTTGGCCACGGTCCTGTTGTAGATGATTTTGTTGAATGGTGTGATATCTCATATCTGTGCTTGAATGCATAAAAAACCAAAGACATGTGTATTGACTTTAGGAAAGACCCTCAATTCCAAATTGACACTGTCATCCATGGAGATAAGGTGGAGATAGTTACGAGTACATACTGTATATCTTGGTATGATCATTGACAGTAGGTTGAGGTGGGACTGTCACAGTGTGGCTACATGCAAGAAATGCCTGCAGCGTCTACATTGTCTAAGGAAGCTGCGTTCTTTTAATATTGATAATACCATTTTGTCCATGATTTATAGTCGTTTATCCAGAGTGTTTTAACCTCTTATTTGTTGGTTTGGCAACGTCAGTCTAAAAGGCTAGTCGCATTCTAGCTGACAACACACATATTTTGTATAAGGAATATGTCTTTCTGTCCTCGTCCAGACGGTATAGAACGGTCACATGCAAAGCAAATAGGAAACGGTTGTCATTTATTTATACGTCTGTTCGGCTTTTAAATGATACATCTCTTCTGAGCCAGACTGTTTTGTGTATGCATGTACCGGTAGTTGTAGTTGTACTGTTGATATCATGGTGAATGTGTGTGCGAGTGTGCACACATTATTTAGTAGTGTTGGTGATGTTGACATTTATTTATATGTATTTACTACGTGCATGTACATTATATATATATTATCCGTGATGCGATGATCACAATTATGTGGTTAGGTTTGTCACTATTATATTTTAAACGCAGCTTATAATTATGTATTTAGTTGTTTTTGTGGACGCTGCACACAAATTTCCCTTCATGGGACTATAAAGTATTATTGTATTGTATTGTGTCCCTTCTAGCACTCAAAGTGCTTTCTGTGCTCTCATTCTTAATTTCCCAAACCAATCAGATAAAAACTCAACATTCAAAAATGTGCAACACATCTTATCGTCTTTTTGCTTCTCGCCGGTGATAATGAGGTAAACCCAGAGCCACGTCCCAATAAATATCCGTGTCTCCTCTGCCAGAAGGCAGCAAAATGAGGACAACATTGCCTTCAATGTGACAAATGCAGTGGTTAGTATCACGTAGACAGCATGGACATGCCTAGAGAAATATTTCAAAACTATGCCAAGACCAGCATTACTTGGATATAGTCTGAACAACACAGTCCATTCAATGGGAACAGATGAAACACTAAAAATGCACCATTCTGAAACAAGTATCACAACTATTGGGGCATGCTTCCGGTACTTTGCTCCTCCACCACTGTCTTGCAAGTCTTCCTGTAGTAGCTGCATCAAATACAATTGATTTCAGATCCCAGTTATCTAACCTTTCACATTCCCATCAGATTCTTTCGACCGAGAGGTGGCAATATTACACAACTCTCAATATAAATTTTACGCAGTGTACAGAAGTTCACTGAACTAGCTGTACTTTGTCCCATTTGTTTTCATGTCTTCATTGCGAGATCCAGATGCCCAACTTCAAAGAGCAATTCCAGGAAACTCCCATGATTACCCATCCGGCTAATGTGGCCATCCTATCCCACAAGCCAACAGTGTTGTTATGATTGGCCCAAAAGTCAAAACCAAAATGCATTAATCTGATAGGTCATCAATTGATTTGTTAATGTGCCAACAAACAAATTTATGTTTCTTTGGGATGTGCCAGATGAATTGATGTAGTCAGTCATTCCTGGCGCACAAGGATGTTCCAGCTGTTCAAATTACAGTCAGAATTCAATCTCAAGAAAGTCATTCCATTATATTGATTGCACAGTGTAACTTTCCAGACGAAACATGGTGGTGACATTTAGAACTAATGATGTGGGGAACTGGTTCACTGACAAGCCCACTGCACAGCGATTGATGGCATATTTTCACACATGCACGCATGCACACGCACGCACATACACACACACACACACTCAAGAATACTATTTTGGTGGTGCATATATGATATTGTCTTTATTTACGACCAGCTATATTTATTTCAATCTAATTGGTGTCTGGAACAAATAATTAAAAGATTTATTAAGTTAGGCCTAAGTCTAAGAAATTTGGTCAAACACTTTCCTGTGTTAACTGGCGGATCAAGATGTTTCTAACCCACTTATTTTGTTCCAAATAATCCACCAGATAGCGTGGTGGTATTGGGAAGGGTGTATTGTCCATGACATCTAATGACGTTTGCCTTAAATACACATACTTTCACTTTACACATCCAACTACTTTTTCTGTTGAGTACATTTTCAGTTTGCACGTGTTCACTCAGTCATCAGACCTAATAGCAGTCACTGGCAACAGTCATCCGTGTCTATAGATTGGGGGTAGTGATCAATAGCATGGTTGTTTTGACAGGAACAAATAGTCACAGTCTTGTAGTGTCTATGAGTATGAGTATACTTGAGTCCGCTGAACAGCTAACTTCAATGTAGATATCAGATCCGGTCAATTTCCTTCCTAGTTGTCAGTTTACTTCCTCATTGGTAATTCCTAATCGTTATTGTATAATGCTTCTCATTGTGTGTTAATTATTAATTAACCTCGTCGTAATGCATCAGATTGAGACTGTTTTGGAAATGCACCGTGTGACTTTATTACTACATCAGGAAGAACAGAACCCGGATGATTAGGCAAGAAACATCTATCCCTTGTGGACATCAATATAACATGCAATCAACACAGTTAGTATTAAATATATTTAATATGTAGGTAGGTAGGTAGACTTGTGGTGAAGTGTGTAATTACATACTTTGTGAGTTTTTAAGCTATCATTTGATGTAAATGAAATATATACATGTTTCAAAATTGACAAAATGATCTACATTTTAAAATTAACAAGTATTTAATTACATTTTTTGAAATTTTCTATAATGTATAGTGACATTGACCGATGATAGGGGCAGTATTTTATGAAATAGGCCAAGTGTCAAAAATCATTAATTTTATGGAGATTTGTGAAGATTTGGTATACATGCAGTACCACAAGTGACTTTGTCACTGAGGCACACGTCTTTGTCAGGAGGACTAGGGGCTCTCCATGAACAATCTCAAAATTAAGACTCAAAAGACACGCGCGATCTAAAAAGCATTTATAAACGTGATGGATTTTTGAGGGAAGGACCTTCTGCTCCAAGGCCTTCTGGGTATGATCCTGGTAACGGTGACGCATTTTGCATAAATTTAGATTAAACAACCAATACTACCTATGTGATTATGTATTGACATGTGTACAGCATGGCTTTAAACATTAGTACAGTAACATTGTACTAGCTGAATAAGTCGGAAGTTTTGAATAACAACTACTGGTATATAGTTTATTATCGTTTTGTTAGAATGAAAAGCACCAAGTTCTGTATCTTTATACAGGATGGACAGACAACAAAGAACTATACTGCGACAGCCGTAAATAATACTGGCCATTTTGTTGCCAGTCTGCTTGCAAATGGAATCCAAGCAAAAACATTATCATGACTACCCTGTTTAGCAGCCACTGTGTCAGTCCTAATCACTGGCCTCTCTGTCAGGACAGTGTCTGGTGATGGCTTTGCCCTGGGAATAAAGGGATGAAGTGATCTCTTCACTACAACCCCATGTCCCATGGTATTATCAGCAAGACTGGAGAGCCAGTTTAAGCTCATTATCTTGATGGGATGATTCCCAGTTTGGTTCTCAGCAGTAGGTGTCAATCAAAGGAACCTCCTCTGTCGAGTGTGTACACAAGTGGATTCCCCTGTTTGATGCCCTGGGTGTCAGAAACCAAAACATGTACAAGGAACGCCTTGATTATAGCAGTTTTTGTGTCCATGACATTTTAATGGTGAAATATGCATTGCTCAGACACCATGTACCAATGCATGCATCAAGGTTGAAACAATATTTATACAGATTTGAGTTGTAACTGTAAATCATATAAATTACCTACAAAGTGCTTGCGAAATGTTAACACAAAATGTGTTGACAAGTGTCCTGAATTGCCAGTTGGAATCATATACAAGCACAGGCTCCATTGCTCACTTCAGTCCAAACAGCAGCAGACAATCTCATGCAGTGACGAAATGACACCAACCTATAATAACATAAATACGTGCTTCAAGAGAACACCGCAGTATTTTGTACAATTAACCAAAACCAACAGACCCATCCAGCAAGTGAACTGTTTACGTGTGCTAGGTGTGACACTATCCCAAGACCTCAAGTAGCAATCACACTTAGACTGACATTGACTCCCAGCTTCCTGTCAGGTTGGACATGTTACTCGGTTGATTATTGCTGAAGTATGTGTGTTGGGAGTCGTTTTTACCAAATGTGGCTAACACAAAGACACCATCACAGCCAAACTAGTAAAAATTCTAGAAATTTATTGTACATTTAAAACAATGCATTAGAAATGGAAATTTTTCTTTAGGTACATATAGAATTGTCTGTAACAAATTTGATAAGAGACACGAGGCACAATCACACAATATTTCATAAAACGGTTTTTCTGAGGTACATCTAAGCATCTTCATGATGGGAGATTTGGAGGGTGGCAATACACTGTAATATTGTTTATTTTAGTTGTAAAGATACAAAGAAATGTAATATATAGACAAAATAAATGCAGTGCAACTAACATAATTCATAAGATACCTGCAAGGGCTTATAGAGGAACCAACTGTGACAGTAGAACCTTACTGTTTTACAGTAAATCTTAATTAAAACAATAATGACAGTATATAACTATTTAACTATTAAACAGTTTACAAAAAAACTATTTGACTTTTCAACTGATCAACTAGTAGTGACAACTACCCGGCAATCTAACTACCCGGTAGGTTTGTTTAAATCCAAGTGAATTTTTAGTGTGGATAAACATTTCTAGAATGTAGATTTTAAAAAGTAAACATAATTAATCTAAAATTGCTGAGAATATCAGAATGAATTAAAGTTAAGATTATCAGAGTAAATGACTATCTTATTGGCTGTTCTGTTTAGCACAACATTACAGAGGTGCTATCAATGCTGGTAATGAAGGCTGGAGGGAGATTTTATGCAGACCTTTTTTGTGAACATGGCTCACCTTGGCCATGAGCAGTGTTATCTGACTTATCTCGATCATCGTGTTTTGGGAAACTCCACATGCAAACCCCAGTGATACAAAGTACTGCTTGTTATTTATTATTTTAGTAGTAAATCAAACAGTTAGAGCTAACTTGAGATGAGCTATGGTTAAAGAAAAGATGCCAAAACTGTGATGTGTCGTACAGGACAATTTTCAAATATCATTTAAATATAATCTAATTAAAAATATTTTGTGACTAATATTATTACTTATAGGTTGAATTTAGAGTATGTGAAGTAAAACAAATTTGCATAAAAAATAACAATATTATGAACACTTTCAGCCTTGTGTGTGTCATACAGGACATGGCACTAAAATAATTAACAATTTAACACATTTCACATCCATACTATTAAAGTAATTTTTTTTAAATGTACATTGGATATACCCCTAATGAGTTGACTTATAGCACTTAGTAACTTTAAAAAGCTCGTTTAAACAAAACATGAGTTTATGAAAGTCGGATTCACCATGGAAACACCATGTAATTTTTATATATAAAAAAAAACAGATTGTCCCAGACACTTATATCTGAGCACATGAATCACCTATCAATATGTTGTTCAGAGCAATTTTCAAATTTAGCGTGCAAGGACACGTTTCCATGGAGTCGCCTATCAGAAGGTTTTAGCGCCTACTAGGTGAAATGCCTTTAGACTGGCATTGAAGAGAATAAATATCAACAGCATTCTCTTGTAATATGATACATAGTTTTCTAATGGAATCTATTGCTTATCAGATCATGTGTCACTTTAATTTTCACACAGATTTCTCATTAGACAAAGCCGCTTTGCATGGCTTCTCAGCATACAGGGAGACAACAATTATGCTCTAGATAGAACATGAACATTTGTGTTTCAAAATTTGCCCTAATGGACAATGCAAGGGCTCAAGTTGAACAATATTTACAGGGTTTAAACCAAGTGTTTAATATAATGAATTGAATAAATGTGTTGAATGTTTGCTACCTGCAAACATCCAAAACAGTGTTCACAATTGGAACATAATGACTGCAAAATGTTTCAATTGTAGGCAAAACATAAACGCGTTAGTATTAAGCAATATTGCGGCTAATGGCAAGGTCTGTTAATGTTTGGTACTTTGCAAGATTATGCCATTCAAGCACACTTCCAGCTAGTAGCTACAAGCCGTGGTAGCGGAACAGATAGCCTCATGTTTAAAGTTTAACGAAATATATGTACACATATATGTACAAGAATAAAACTAATGAAATATTTCATCCAAACTCTTTAACAACTTAGTTAGTTAACTTAGAAAACATTTGTAATATATGCTAAGTCCTATGGACATTTACACAAGCTCAGTTTGGTCATTTATATAAACTCAGTTTGGACAATTACATAAGCTCAGTTTGGTGTGCAAGGCCATGTAGTTGTTGGCATGTAAATAAGGTTACGGTATATATACATATACATATATATATATATATATATGTATGTATACAACAGGATGACTAGTGTTAATTGTTACCAGGCAGTCCAGGCTGGTGCTGTCATTTGGAACTTCCTGGTTAATCCACATTTGTGTCTGATTTAGTTGTCCGATAATTACCTGCTTTGTGCTGTGGCTTATCGTACCGGTAGTGCAGATATTGCAAGTTCTAAATTGAGTTAATAATAGCTCATGGACTACCACGGAACAGCTCCTGGTGCCATATGGTGTGTAGGCATAATGACCTTGAACAGTCTTCTGACACTTTGGCAATTTTGTGTAGTTACCCTACTTTAAAATAGTTAAAACTTGTAGAGGAAGAAAATTCAGTACATAACTTGTTATCAGAACACACAAAATTACTTATTTAATCTAGATCAAGGTCGTACATTCAGACATGTTAAATTGCAAAGCCAGTGGCGTCTTTGTCTGTCAGCATATCAGAGTGTCGATCAGTGTCAACTGTTGGCTGGGTGTGATTTCATCTGGGACATACTCAGACCCATCCAAGTCTTTCTATTGCTCGGTTTCACCTCGTCCTCTCTATCTCCCAATTCTCTCCCGACTCCCCCTCTCATTCCCCCCAACTCCAGTTCCCCTAGATCTCTTCCTGTTTGCCTCTACCTCTTCCCATTCACTCCTACCTCTTCTGTTTTCATGCTTTTCCTCTTCACCCTCCCCCGCCCACCTGCTGGCTCCCCTCCTACTTACCTACTTCAATCTGAATCTTCCTCAATCCTGTCTCCCCCTCACCCCCCCCCCCCCTTATCTGTATCACTCGGCCATGCCAAGCTGGAGAAAGTTGATTGTTGTACTAGATCTTTACACACATAATGTCTGCACTGCGTTCAGAAAACAACTGGTCACTGGTTTTGCATCAGGTGTCAGGTTATTCTAAAAAAACTAATAAACCGTTTCTCTGCACTTTAGAAGCTTAACATATTAGTACAATGGGCCGCATTAATGGAATCATTTGGGGCCACAGCAATTTGATCGTGTTAAATAGCTGATTCCCTTACACTGCATGTTAATAGAGCTGGTATAGGGCACGATTCTGTCCCAGCCAATGTATTTGATTCTACTGAATGGCTGATTGTCATTCTGTTAAATCCACAATTCTGTTAATCTGAGTCTGCTGTATTTTAATCACTTTTTATTAGTTCTGGGTAATATAAATTCCTGCAGACATGCCAGAGCCTAGCTGGTTACAACATGTCTGATGTACATAACTGTTTACTCAGAACTTTCAGAAGATTCCCACCCAGAAAATTAACTAGATGGCAGGTGGACAAGGAAGCCTTTTGGCTTATCAAGAGTCCAACCCTTTTTTTTATCTATATGTATCCCTCCATTCTGAGGTATGTCTCAATTTTATTTTGAAACATTCATGCTACTAGCACCCACACAATCAGTAGATAATCTGTTCCAATCATTTACAATCCTTTGTGAAAACGAGAACTTTCTTATATCTAATCTACACTGCTCCTTTACTAATGTAACTTCATGTCCTCTAGTCCTTCTATCTGTCTTAACTGAGAAAAAAATATTTTTATCAATATTTTCATAGCCATTCAATATTAAAAAAACTTCTATCTGATCTCTTCTCAATCTCCTGGTCTCTAGTGTTGTCGAACCACATTCTTTTAGGCGGATTTCATAACTAAGATCTTTTAGTCGCTAACGTCTGTAGTCTTTCTAACATACCTATGTCTTCCTTATGATATGGCCTCCACGCTTTTATACAATATTCTAAATGAAGCCTAACTATTCTTTTGTACAGCGGTATTATTACTTTTGAAGCTGCAATTCCGCACTGCTCTGAAATCTTAAAATCAGCATTAATTGTTAACCCTAAGTCCTTTTCTTATATATTAGTACTTAGTACAGTACCCCCCATTGTATATTGTACATATTCATTCTCATGGCCTGTGTGGAAGCATTTACATTTCCCAGAATTGAACATCTGCCATTTTTTAGACCATTTGATCAACTTGTCAAGATCATCTTGTAAATGCTGTCTATCTCCATCATGTTTAATGCTTCTAAACATGTTTGTATCATTTGCAAATTTTGACAACTTGCTTGTTATATCATCATCCAAATCGTTGATATATATTAAGAATAATATAGGTCCCAGTACTGATCCCTCTGGTACCCCACTCAAAACTGATTTCCAATTTGAAGCCTCCCCATCAACTACTACCCGTTGCCATTTTTTTATCCAGTTAATTGTACCATCCCCTATTCCATGGGCCTTTTGTTTAAGCAGTAATCTTTGATGTGGCACTTTGTCGCAAGCTTTCTGAAAATCTAAGTAGATGATATCTACTGGTGATCCCTCGTCTACCCACTTAGTGATGTCTTTCAAAAAACAATGTATTTGTTAAGCATGATCTCGCTTTTACAAACCCATGTTGAGATGGGTTTATTAAATTATGTTTTACAAGAAAATCAACCTAATAATTTGCAAATCACCAATGTGAAACTCATTGGTCTGTAGTTCTCTTACTTGTTTCTCGAACCTTTTTAAATAACATTTGCTTCTTTCCATTCTAAAGGAACCACTCCCTTGTTTAATGAAAAGGTCCTGCTTTTGATATCATGATGATATCAGTAGTTTAGAAAGCAGATATATTCTTTGGACTTCCTTGTTCTGATATAAAAGCCTGTGCTCTTAGCGCCTTGGGGGCACATCCTTGTCCATTCAAAATCAATCTAAACCTGCATGTTTTGAGCTGCCTGATATGTGCTGGGCTGTATAAGAACATTTTGAATTTTGATGCTGGGCATGATAACAGTGATGAGAATATAAAACATATTCTGTCAACTGTGTTGCCCACATGAGACCCAAAGCACCCTGTCTTGGTTGTATTTACAGCAAGAATCATTTAGAATACACTGTCTGGGGCTGTGGTTGATCTGGTTACTGGCTGAGATAACGTGATATGTCATGACTGAGGCAAGGTAGATTAAGACTCCATGTCTAGTCCACAATCCTACAGAGTTCATACTGAGTGGAGGGGTCAGTGTGTACCTGGGAAGTGTTTTCTTCTGTCAGCAAGTTAGCTAGTTAGCTGACAGAAGAAAACATTTCCTTTATTTTTCTTTAAAACGTATTATAGTTAGCAAGTTTAATTAAATAAAAATAAAAATAACTGAAAATCAGGTATTAATATGCTTAGTATCCTATAGTTAGAATTAGTATACATATTTCTAAAGACAATTTTACTGAAGCTTTCAATATCCAGTCACTGTGTTTTACCCAACAGGCATGCAGGTTAAACACTTTGAAGTTTGTATCATACATATTGTAGGAGCATAGTTATTGGCAAGTGCATACTAAATAATATATAATTTGTATAGATCAATAGAACATATTAAAATTTTGTATTTGTGAAAAAATGTAACTTATTGGTAGTTTAAAAAAACATGTATTTGAGCCCAACACACCATAAACTGATTTTGGGAGGAATTTGAGTTTTAATATGAATTTGTCTTAGATATAAAAAGCGACATATGATACGTATTTTCTTGTTTCATAGGTGCAAATTTTAACACAATCTTGTAGACATTGAAGAGAAAATACAGTTAATTCTAGGCAGTTTTCCGACAAATCATTTTTTTATTTACCGGTAATTTTATTTGGATTTATATTTAGTAGCCAGATAGATGACGATACTCGATCATAATAGAAATGCTGCGGGTTGGTTAACCAAGTCAGAAATACGTATTTCTATCACAGTGCATAGCAAGAATTTTTATACAGGTATACCAGTAATCAATTTCAGTGTAACTGGCTATTTAGTGATGAAGACTTGGGTTACTAATACGCTTAAGTGGGACACAGCAGTGCAGTGTACTAAACTAATAACCGGTGGAATTCTTATTTCTTTTTGAAACCCACACAGTTGCACCTAGACCGTTTATTGCCCGAGTGTGTTGTGTTGTGTGTGTATGTAGTAGCTGACAGTGTTGAGATTGTGGCCGAGTGGTTTATATGTATTGATTACATGGCTGATACTGTGCCAGGGATGTGAAAGTTGTGGCGACCAGGGGAATGTTCTTGGATTATGCAGAAGTGCATCTTATTATATTATAATTCTTGTGAAGAGGCTATATAACAATGACAAAAAAATTGGGTTTCCATTCTCATAATCAAAAATATCAAGAATTAACTTCAATTTGTCTGTTTTTTAAAGAATTATACCTGGTACTATGTCTACAGTGGTCTGTCTTTTAGGCTTCCCTTGCTGAACAGTGAGATTAAAACTCATAAATATATGTTAATTTATATTTTTTTAAAGCGGAAAGGTAACTTTTTGGTATTATGTACCTTTAGAATAATAACTTATGATGCCATATTTGATACATCAACAGTTAAGTGTGGTTGAAGTGTCTGATGTATGGATGATCACTGACTACAGGATGCTCAACGTATAAATCATGTCACCCAAAAGGCCATATGAATGATGTGACCGGGATGTGGCACAACTGAGAATGTGAAAGAACAGCCTTTCAGGCAGCACTAGCAGTCTGGCTGAATGAGTCCAAGAGAGGCTGATTCAATTGGTATATGAATGAGCAGATTTATTATGAAAAAAGCTGACTTGTGGAACACTCAGCGATATGTGTAGGAAATAATGTCACTTTTTCGTCAGTCTAAACATAACAAATCAAAACTTAATCTGGTGGGTTGTATGTTTTATGTGTTGCAGTTATGCAGCGATTCTTGGAATGTTTTCATATGCTTCAGACATTGATTGATTTGATGATATACATAATTAACTCAAATGGATGCTTTATCAATATATATATAGACATACACTCACATATATATATATATATATATATATATATATATATACATATATATATATATATACATATATATATGTAAAGAAAAATAGAACATTCATGAGATGCCACTGTTGCCACAAATTCACCATTTCCACACAAGGCCTAAATCCATGCAATACAATTTCTTCCCAGGCATCTACAAGCTGTCGGATAGGGCCTTTGATAGAAATAAAGTGAACACAAAATTGAAGTACTCCACTGTAAATTATTATTCGCACTGGATTTTTAGATGTTTTATCAGTTCACACCTCTAGTGCTTTATTACTCTGACACGAGGCTGGTACTTTTCAGGATGATGAAATTCTGTTGATTGAATAAGCGTGGCATTATTCAGACAATGTGGCCTGCATGTTTCAGTTAACCTTCACGAAGTGAAAGAAATCCGACCCGGTAAAAACTCGAAAGACTTTGACAAGTGGCAGGACGACACGAAGAGAATCGACAGTAGCTTATGCTTCGTGCTTTTCTACGGTCAGGAGTTCCGCCTCAACACCGTCTCACTTGTCGGTAAGACCAGTCGAACACGTCTCATCACTCCTCTTTATCGTTTGTGTAACAGCTGCGGATAGATCATCTTTTTTAGTATTTCATTAACTTTCAACATTTCACTGTTTTTCACAATTTCATTAATTTTCATTATTTATATTATTTATTACCATTTCATTATTTGTCATGACTATCATTTTCCTTCATTTCATTACTTTTTTATGATTTCATTATTTATCATCCATATCTTTCTTTTTCCATGTGCAACAATGTTAGCGCTTTTAGTGTTGTATGCCAAATGAAGCTTCAGATTTATCAGATTGGCATAAGTTGTTGCTTTTCATGTAACTGAACTGGTGTGGAATTTTTTCGTCAAATCCTAAAATTGTCTTAATTTACCAATCACAGCTTTTCCCTAAAATAAATTTGAAATGATGAACAGGAGCAGTGTCTGAAATTAGGGAAAAATGAACTGCTTCAGATTTTTTAAACTGGGTCTACTGAATTTGAACTGGCCCAACTAGTTACAAACCACATCGTCCATTTACATTTCCCCACATTTCTTATTCACCCAACGCGACTACCTATCATTTGAATTGTATGATATATGTATATTGGACCACTAGGTTTCTGCCTTACGCAAGCATAATATGCAGTTTTCACCAAAAAATTTGAAATCGTTCAGCAACGGATCTGTATTATTAATTAGAACCACAAATTTCATCAATGGCATGCAAATGAAGTGTCATATAAATTGTTTTTATTGAAATATTTATAATATTCGTAAGATGATAATGACTTCACGTGCCAAACGGAAGCACTCGGTTTCTGCCTCATTGTGTTCAAAATCATCACTGTGTGACAAATCACAATGCATTCACTGTATAAACTCCACGGGCTGTTTGTTAACTTTCCTGTGGTGATTAGGGTGAATAGATGCTTACAATTTTGTCCGATAAATTTTAATGTTACGGTTGTTACGTCACCGTCACTGATATGTTGCACTGTAGTCACGTGGTTTGCGTTCGCTATCAAAAACCTGTTTGCCTCGTTTTAATTTCAGACAAATAATTTTGCTGCAAGTTTGTAGATGTCCTTTGCTCATTGTGTCCGATATATCTGACTAAAGGTGTATTTAATATGAGATCCAGCTATATAATCGTAATGAGGCAGAAACTCAGATAGGGCAGAAACCGAGTAGGTGACTATACATATTAAGCAATAATAATGTTAACATTAAATATGGGTAGGCCTAACTAAGTTAAATTAATGTAAAACAGATATATCAATAAATTTTGGTTTGGGCTAAAATATACACAAATGTATGTATGCACACAATGATAATAATGTGCAAAATGTATAATTAGTATTTTATTATCAAACTATATTAATAAAATATTGTTGTAAGTACTATAATTATATAATGACAATTCAAAGTATGGAGTCCAAATCTAATTTGTGTGTTATTGTACATGGGCTGAGCACAAGACCAATGACTTAGTCCAAAGACAGATCACTGCCCCGGCAGGCCCACAGGAGCCACTCCTTGCAACAGTGAAGAAGAGAAAGCTGGCATGGTCTGGCCATGTCACACGCCACGACTCCCTTGCCAAGACAATCAAGCAGGGCCCTCTGGAAGGCAGCAGACGGAGAGACAGGCAAAGGAAGACCTGGATGGACAAGATACAGGAGTGGACCGACCTTGACGTCCAAACGCTACTGAGATTTGCGTTAGACCGCCCCGGCTGGAGAGCATTTGCTGCGTCTGCATCCCTTGTGTCTCCCCTATGACCTGACAGGTCTCAGGATGAACTTAACTGAAATTGTACAAGTGTATACTCAGATGCATGTATACAGTATTTGCTACATCTAATTAACATTTGTGGCTGGTGTGACGACAGCTAGTCACCAGTTGAGTTAATGCGCATTGCTAATTTCATAAGAAGATTTATGGCGTTACGTTTTTCGTCACATTAGTCCAGGGACTAATACAGGATAATATTTGTGCCCGTCATGACATGCATCATGTGCCCGGAAATTGTTACCAGTCCAAATAGTTTACAGTGCAGTTGAGAGAGCAAAAAGGCCTCAATTTCTGACCCATCCACATGACGGGTTGATCACACACATATATATATATATACCATATTAATAACAACACTTTGTCACCAATAGAATAACGTTTACTTAACTTAACAAATCAATGTGTCGCCAACAAGAGCCTGCAACAGGACAATCTTCAACATAAGAAACAGCCAAGCAGTTTAGAGTAAACAAATTCAATTGTGGATTGGTCACATGCTAACGATGCCAAACATGACAACACGGCAGAGGTGACGACGCCGAACGCAACGACATGGGCAGAGGTATCACCGATGACACAGGCACAGCCACTGGTGCAGTCTTCACTCTTTCCACGCCATCGTCTTCTCAGTGAACAATGCCGTCTGCCAATGGCAGTCATCATAATTGTTGTTGGTTCATCATAAAAAAAAATGCGTAATGTAATTTTGATATTTCTTCGACAGCGGTGGCATGGCGAAGACAAAAATGCTATATTGCAGTTTCAGTTGATAGTGTCACATGCTTTCAGTTAACCGGACCCCTCTAGGGAAATAACGAAGCTCATATGTTCAGTATATTGGGCGAATAGTGGGCCAGTATGCGAATTCTAAATAAAGAAATCATCTGTAAACTCGGCTGAAATGATGCCGTCGTAATTTGGCCGAATTGCATGTTACAAAACAGTTTTAGTGAGTGAAGTTAATGCCACGTTAACAAGGTGTAAAATATGGTCGGCGATTTGTTTATTGGCAATTCAAACACCGGAAACTTTCTAACAATAATGCCGACACAAGTCTTTGTAGTGCCAGTTTTTGACTGACAGCAGTAATTAACAATCTATCTGCACTGTTGCATTAAAACAGTATCCATTTGAATATTTGCGTCAAACTATACACACGCCACGGATGTGTAGAGTATTTCCAGGAATTGCCCTGTGAAGGCTGTGCCAATGTCAGAGAAAGGCTCCGCGCATGCAGCGCCCGTCACACAGCCCATAGTATAGCAGTAGGATGGGTCATTACACAGTTGACGGGTTTGTACCCGTCAAAGTTCTTACCCGCTCCCTGTCTCTACTCAGCCTGTCCAAATGACAGGGTGACGGGTCTCTGCATTAGTGTATGCATTAGTCACTAGATAAATTTGGATTTAAGCCGTATTTCTTTGTAAATACAGAATAAAATCTGTGCGTAACTCTGGCCTAGAGCAGAGACAGCTTCCAGCCACTGTAAAATTGTGTCCAAGGGAGGTGGCATGACTTTAAAATGGCGTCCCATCTTAAAAACCTGGACTGCCGTGATGAGGATTGGAGATTGGACTAACTATTGATCAGAATTAGTACCAAAGTTACATTTACAGTCTCCTATAACTGAGTTGTGATGAATTGTTCATCGGATCCCCGATGTAGTCTAGCCATGATTGCTGCTTGGAATATGTCTCAGCGGCGTTCGTGAATCGGCGGTGTCAGACAGACAACTTGCGCATTTTGGCATACTGAATCGGTGGGACGGATTTTGAATTGGTAGCCGCCAATTAAAAGGCCTTCATTTCGAACACTGAACAGAAGTATGGAATTGAGATGCCAACTTTAATATTGAAGTGTAAACTCAGAAGCCAAGTGAGACTGGCAGCTGTGGTCTGTGCTGCCTCCAGTGATATCTCATCACATGTGGTGTCATGTCACAGACTAAGGGAAGTATAGTCAGATATGTGAGTGAATCCTTGCCGCGAATGACAGATAATCGATCATAAGGCAACATCTCCTATTTCAGTTTTTGTGTGTGCTAAAAAAAGAAAATATATAGAGTGATAATTGGGCTACAGCAGACACTTTATATATAAGAGAGGAAACTTTGTAATCTCCGTTTTGGATAAGGAACAGTTTAACCAAGTCGTGACATGCTCCCTGAAATAAGCGTCCACTCATTCCACGATACATTACATTAGAAAAAACAACCTAAATTTAAATATATCAGTGTACACAATACTACATACTTGCCCGTACCATGCACATTTTGTGGGGAGTGATTGTCGAGAGGGTGGAGTGCCGATCAACGGAACCAGGATTTGAATCCTGGTACCGACCACCGTTTTGAAACTTGGGCAATTTTGTTCACCTCACATGGTCTGTGTCGTTCGGAAGAGATGCTATCTCTGGAATGCTTCCAAGAGAAGTCGAGATGGTGTTCGATTGAACAGGTCTGCCAGGAAGTGAAGGTAAAGCGCTTGGAGCAGTCCTGAACACTGGATGCTGCGCTATATAAGAACTTTACTTTACTTTTACTACAAGCTGTTGGTCCCTTCTATCTGGTGTCTATGCCAGGAGAGGTAAAAGATCCCATGCAGGGTGTAAATGTGTAACCTGTAGTAGACTCACTAACTCTAGAGAAGGATTACTGAACATTCTTCAGGATAGTTCGTTTTCAAATTCGAAACTTTCATTTTTCATATCCAAGAATCATGTTAAATTACCTGGTAGAGGCTTTCGTTGACGTGTCACGTCGACTTCATTAGTACCTATGACGCTGAATGACGTCATCGTACACGTGAGGCAGTTCAAACAGAAGTTTGGGGTAGCCATGGGCAGTCCAGTGTCCCCCATTGTTGTGAACCTGTACATGGAGGACCTGGAGCAGAAAATCATAGCCACAGCACCAGTCGATTGCCAACCGAGAAACTGGAAGCGATATGTGGACGATATAATTTGCCTGGCACACACAGGAAAGGCAAAGAAATTACAACAACACATGAACACTGTAGACCCCACAGGTAGCATCATTTTTACACGGGAAGACGAAGAGAACAACAGCATGCCCTTCTTGGATGCAAAGTTCACCAGAAAGGAAGATGGCAGTGTGAAGTCCACAGTGTACAGGAAGAAGACGCACACTGGCCAATACCTGAATTTTGCATCCCACCACCCCAAACATCAGAAGTTGGGAGTTGTCAGAACCCTTATGAACAGGTGTGAGACAATAACTTCGGAGGAGGGGGACAAGAAAGAAGAGGTGGAACACCTGAGAGGAGCTCTAAGAGTATGTGGCTATCCGTCGTGGGCCTTGAAAAAGGCGACAGATAGCAGTAAGAAGAAAAAGACTAAGGACAAAAACTATCGGAGCCAAGTAGTCATCCCATACATAGAGGGGGTATCGGAGAGAGTACATTGAGTACTGAAAAAATATGGAGTAGCAACGGCCATGCGTCCCCACACCACCCTCAGACACTTGTTGGTACATCCCAAGGACAAAGTACAGCTAGAAGAACAGGGCGAACTGGTGTACCAAATACCGTGCAAGAATTGTGGTGGGGAATACATTGGGGAGACAGGAAGACTACTAAAAACAAGACTGGAGGAACACAGAAAGGACGTAGACAACATGAAAAATGAGAAATACACAAGGAGCGGAAAAAAAAGATTGATGTCTACCATCAATAAATCCGCCCTTACAGACCATGCGACAACTGAAAACCATATCATAGACTGGGAGGGAGTGAAAATTGTTGACAAAGAACCCAACAGAAGAATTTGGCAAATCAAGGAAGCCATCTGGATCAGAAAAACCCAAACACCCATCAACAGAGACGAGGGCAATTACGAACTGCCTCACGTGTACGATGACGTCATTCAGCGTCATAGGTACTGATGAAGTCGACGTGACACGTCAACGAAAGCCTCTACCAGGTAATTTAACATGATTCTTGGATATGAAAAATGAAAGTTTCTAGAGAAGGATATTCTGAAAAAACCCTCAGTGCAACATCCTAGTAGGACTTTGCTGAGTAAATATCCAGATTCAAACGACAACATACTCATGCGCTAGGCAAGTCTTTGAATATAGTACACTTGCACCAAGAAATCATAATGATTAACTCTTTCCCTAACATTCTCATGAGCTCATAAGATCAGGGGACTGTTTCACTAACATTCCTTTGAGCTCATGAGATCAGGGGACCGTTTCACTAACATTCCTTTGAGCTCATAAGATCAGGGGACTGTTTCACTAACATTCCTTTGAGCTCATAAGATCAGGGACTCTTTCACTAACATTCCTTTGAGCTCATAAGATCAGGGACTCTTTCACTAACATTCAGTTGAGCTCATATGATCAGGGACTCTTTCACAAACATTCATTTGAGTTCATAAGATCAGGGACTCTTTCACTAACCTTCTTATGAGCTCATAAGCCCCATTTTGCTCTTTAAAATTGAATTTGCTCCTTAACCGTGACCTTGTGTACTGAAAACTACCAGTGTGTCATGGGAATAGTGTCAGTGGTGATACTGTGGTGGCTTTTTGCATTTTGGAAACGGTCCTTAAATTGAACTGTTTGATGATGTGTTTTCCTTGTGAGCTCAATATCTTAGTGAGCAGATCTGAAAGGACACTTGTTGACAGTGCAGAATGTGTTACAGCGGCCAGCAAGACGGAGTATGAATTGTGGTTGAATGGCCTCGACATCCTCGTCAAAGACACACTCAAGTCTTCCTACCCACTGCAAGTGGAAAGGTGAGTTCATCTTCAGCAGCTTGAGCCATGACGGTGTGACAGTTTCTTATAAAATGTGGCATATCCAGTGTTGGTAATGGTTTTCATGATGAGCTGTTTAATGTTAAATGTGACACTGATGCACATAGTAAAATCATTTAATTATTTTGTAGATGGCTTCGGAAGGAATTCTACAACATGGAGAGTAGACTGAATACGTAAGTTGTACTTGGTGTATTTGTGGCCCAATCAGACTTACAGCAGAACCATGCATAGACATAAGAACAACTGTATTTGTATTATGTAGAAATAAATGTGTTGTCTGACCTTTTCTGCACATTGCAACGTTGTAGTTCACAGCATTGTGGTTTGCACTGCTTTAGCCTACTGCTACTATTGCTGCTTTAATTGTTTTAATGATCATCAGTTGTTACTGCAATGACAACTCAAAATGAATATTTATATTTACACGTATAGCAGTTGTTAGTGTTTGTAACATCATAGTTAACTAGTTTATGCCAACCCAACAAACAAATGGTAGCAGTTTTCACTATTGCAGTATTTTGAATTTATGTCTCTAACAGATGAATTCCTGACCACTCAATCTGTGTACTGAAAAAATAAATAACTAAATAATTACCTTGTGTCTTTTGAAATGTATCCCCAATTGGTAGATGAGAGGCCAGTAGTGAAAGGAAGCAGGTGATCATAGACAGGGGCAAGTAGACCTTGGCACCTGGTAGGAGATACACTTGCACTGCGACCAAGTCAGCATATTATTATATAGATGCTTTATTATGTGACACATTTTTCTGATGTTGTACAACTTTGTCCACATTTACAGCTGTTGTTTTACCTGGTGTTAATCTTAGGGTAAACCTGAGGGATGTTAAAGGCTGGATGTCCAGAATCAACTACAAAATGTCCACCAGCAAATTGCGTGAGAAATACCAGGTAGGTAGTTCAGTGCTCAATTCTAGCTGATGCCTGTTGCTTGCACCATGCATAAAGCTGTTCTCTGTTTTCAGTGCAGTCTCTGGTTTATTCAAGTAATTGATTCAACATAATAATAAACGACATCTTGAAGTAAGTTTTATTGCACCATCCTTCAGTTTAAAGTTAAGTATTCATAAAATGTTAAAAAAAAAAAATGCTTTCCAGTGACACTATTGATGTGGTGCCTGAATATATTCTACATCAACACATATATATTTGGAGTGCTTATAGACAGTTCTTGACAAACTATATTCAGAGAATAGACACATTATTTGTTACCAGCACTTAAGATCCCCCAATTCAGTGATGATGGGCAGGTATTTCAAAATGACTGTTCGTGTAATTAGACTATTTTCATGGTGGAAAGTCACATATATATATGTCAGATGATCTTTGAATTTTGTAGATGTTTAATGTGTGTGTTTTTGTTGCCAAAGGAATTTGCATAACAGTTTATCCTAGTAATAAGATTATCAGAGTAACATTGACATATTACACATCTTTAGCAATTTGTAATACTAGTTATGTGCATGTGAAAATTATAAATGTCATTCTATTAGGTAACATAATGTACCAAAAGTATAATAATATTTGTTTTCTGTGTTCAGAGTTCAGATAGCAGGATTGCAAATGTCTTTTTTTAAATTAATAAACGACATTGACCGTGATCAATCTGGAAGTACAGGGGCGATCACCTGTGATTGTGGTCATCTAAGAAAGGTTATACTGTAATGGAATGATGATCTCATTGGTATGATGGGGCACAGTGGTGCAGTGGCTAGAGCTTCGGACTCTTCACCGAGATAACCCGGGTTTGAATCCTGTGCTGCGGTGTCGAACCTTGGGCATGTTCGTTCACTCCACGTTGTTCCAGTTCACTTGGCTGTAAGAATGAGTACCTAGCTATAGACATTGGTGGATATTTGCGTACGAATAGTCGTCGCACATTAACTACAGCATGGCTGGATGCTTCCCAGAGAAGTCAAGATGATGTTCGATTGAACAGGTTTGCCAGGGAGTAAAGTGTATAGCACTTTGAGCAGTCGTGAGGGCTGGATACCACGCTATATAAACAGGGTTTATGTGTTGTGATTGACAGGTGGTGGACCCAGCCATGAGGGAACTCAACTTTGAGGCGTTCGCAATGCTCTATCAAAGCATCATACAGACACCCGAGGTAAGAGTCAGACATTTACATGTGTGCCTTTATATATAGCAGATGTATGTATGTAACCCTGCTAATGAAACCTACCATATGGAAGTAAGCCATTAGATGCCTCTCTGTGACATTGGTTGCCGGTTTCAGTCAGGACAGCAAAGACACTGCTGCAGTATGACACACTTTGTAAATACATCTTTTTAGAATAGCCTTGTTACAGTGTGTTGAACATTTCTCAATGCTTTGATTATTATGTTTAATTATAATTACTAATGTGTGTGCACACTTTTTCATTACATATTTATGGTAGGAATGTCGTTATTATTATTAAAATTTTCCATGAGATTATTATTAATTATTTGCAATTATAATAGTTATTCTTACAAAATGACTAATGATAGCTATTAAAGTATTAGAACGAATAAAGATCAAATTTACCATGAATAATGTACCTGGTAATTGGCCTTGACTTCCATCTTCTGATTTTGTTTTCAGGTATTCTCTGAACATTTCCAGGGCTACTTTTCCAGGTAAGTGATACATGTGACCGCCCTAAAACAGACACACAGGTGTCACATTGTCACAGGGAAGTCCATGCGTGTTGGTGCACACAAGTGATTCCTGTCTAAAACAATTGTTGTTTATAACATTTGGTTGAGATAAACGGCTGGTTCCACATCATGTGGAGACTAATATTTATGCATGAAATTTTTCATAAATTAATCGCATCTTCTAGTAGCAATTAGTGTCTTACGTGTGTCTGATCCTTCTCCTTTATTGATGCCCATCTTTTTAAAGTTTCTTGCAAATATCATATTTGGTCTTGAATGTTCAGATCCTTGACATTTTGCATATGTAAGTCATCACCACTTAATCACCTCACACACTCATCAGTACTCATTAATCAAGATTTAATCACCTCACTCATCAACATTTAATCACCCTGTTCACTCATCAACATTTAATCACCCTGTTCACTCACTCAACTTTTAATCACTCTTCTCACTCATCAGCATTTAGTCACCAGACACACTCGTCAACAATTAATCACCCCACACACTCCCCACCAACACTTAATCATCCCACTCATCAACATTTAATCACCCCATCCTCTCACCCCACTTCCAGCCTACCTCACCCTCAGTATTTGCACCACTGTTTTGTTTTCTTTGCAGTGAAAGGATGTTAATGGGTGACTTCCAAAAGTTCCTCAAGTTCGAACAGAAGGTAGTCCCCACGTCACGCCATCCTTGTAGAGAATGTAACGTAGTATCAAAAATTCTACTTTGCAACTGAGACATTGTAATAGGGACATTTAGATGAAAGTATGCATAATGTAATGCCTTTTGTATTTGTTGCGTCCCTCCACCCCACCAAGATGTGGCGGTCACTTAAAATTTTGACTGGTTCAAAATGGCTTCCAAAACCTCGGCCAACATGGCCCAATAACAGCTGGATTCGTCTGATGTGATATGGTTGCCAAGACATTATCCACCGTGCTGGCAGGTTCTGATATCCACAATAGTGTCAGCTGTAAATGTGCATTAATACATGTTCCATTCAATAGAAGGTGCTACTGTATTGATTTATTTTCTTGTGATACGAAACACCAACACACCAACACACCAACTATCCATATGTAATTCTTTGTTTTTTTGAACATTACAAACTTATTAGTATGTTAGTATGACCCAATTAAACATTTCTCCGTAAGGGAGATTGTCCAGTGTGGAGACTGGGATTGTCCTGTACAGAGGGGAAACTGTGTTTATTGTAGGAGGGGATAGCAGACAACGTGAAGGCAGTCAAGGAGCACATGGTAGACTACCTGGATGACCCTCGTCGGGCAGCTGGGGAGGTCTACTTCACCCAGCAGGAGGTCAGTGTTCATTCTACTTCCCTTGCTCTACTCCCATCAGGGATACAGTAGTTCTGCCTGCATATACTTGAAACAGTGCTACATTTTGTGAGACTCCTTTGTTGGAAGATTTGGTCGCTTAGTCACAGGTATATCCTATTGAGTTGAAATTGCAAGCTGTATACAGTCGCTGTGCTTCGTGTTGGAGATATCATTAGTGGGATGCATCAGTGACGCAGATTGTAAATATTTGACATAGTAAAATTTTTGGATGAAAAATCCAGAAACATAGTTTGCAGTGGGTTTTTTATGAAACTTGTTTTGTTAAAAAAGGATAGTCTATTCTTAGTTTTTCAATTATTAATTAATATAATGTTCTTAAGACTATACTAACTATGTTGAAGGTATACCGTCTGCCAAATTGTTAGCAAGCCCGTAACTATGGTCGCAATTTGAAGGTATGACCGCTGGAGTATGTAGTAAACAAATAATAAACAAAACATCCAGTTTCAGAACAAGTTTAATTTCCAATATGGCCGAGTTAGGGTGAGTCAACTTTCCCATGTTCAACACAGCAGACTTCCTGTTACAAATTACGACACCCACTGATACCCGGTAGACAAACAGAGTTTGTCCCTTTAAATGACAAGAAATCAACCCTACTTTTTGCAACTCCTCTGTATGAGTTACTGCACCCAACAGTGGTGCTTGTAAGTACTCACCTTGGTGTTAGTTAACAGTTTCTTGTTGTATGTTACAGTTCCTGGACTATGTCTACTCGAAACAGAACAGCATCTGGGACAAGCCTCTCTCCCAGAAGTACTGTGACATGGACCTGCCCATGACGTCCTACTGGATTGCTTCTTCACACAACACGTGAGACATTTCTAGCAACAAACCCTTCTTTAGAAACATTTCATACAACACCTGAGATAGTTCTACCAACAAACACTTTTTTAGAAACATTGGTGTAGTTTTTTGAAATGTTAGTGATAAATATATCTGATATTATTAATTATATTGAGTTTATTGACATATTACCAGACAGAAAATATGTTAAACACAATTGAATAGATATAGTATGCGTAGCTATGAAAAGTCAGAATACAGAAAGTAAAAGTGCGCAGTCTCCAAAACTGTGTAGCACTATGTATAGATTGTGCTTGGTTTTCACCATCTGTCGAGGCGGAAATAAATTGATAGAGTCGCACCCACTATCAGGTAGAACATATATTAATGCACACTGATTCTATTGTGGATATTGACATCGGGCAGCATGGTGTATGGTGTTACATTGATATTGACAAGTATGTCACATCACTTGAACCTGGTTTGTATTTGCTCTTTTTGGAAGCCAATTTTGATCATTGAAAGTCCTCTACCATGATGGGTGCGTGATGATTTGAACTAATACGAAATGCATTACTTTTTTTGGACTCTGCCAATTTATGAGACCATTCCATTCTACCTTGGTGTGGCGCCATATTGTCTCGACATTATCAGATGTATGTGTTCCTGGACTGAGGTTGGTTTCCTCACTTGCATTATTCTTGTCTCTCCAGATACCTTACAGGGGATCAGTTCTCGAGCGAGTCATCGTGTGAGGCCTACGCACGCATCCTCCGCACGGGCTGTCGGTGCATCGAATGTAAGTGGGGCTGTTTTGCAGCGTTTGTCTGTAACAAACACATTTATACATCTTATTTATTGTGTCTGAGTCTGCTCCATTGGAAACAGTTGGCCCATTATGATTATTGCATTTTGTCAATTTCCAGACATTTCTCAAAATTTGTAAGGTAAATTCTGTTGTAATCCATGTATGTAACTTGACCATATTTTATATTGGAGGCTCTTGTTTGTTACAGTGGGCTGTTGTATATTATAGTACGCTGTTTGTTACAGTAGGCTGTTATATGTTATAGTACGCTGTTTGTTACAGTGGACTGTTGTATGTTATAGTACGCTGTTTGTTACAGTGGGCTGTTGTATGTTATAGTATGCTGTTTGTTACAGTGGGCTGTTTTCTTATAGTAGCCTGATTTATGTTACAGTAGACCTGTTTAATATTGGATGTTGTTGTTTGTTAAGGAATGCTGTTGTTTATTTCAATATACTGTTTTCTGTAACAGTAGGTTTTTATATGTCACAGTACACTGTTGTTTGTTACAGTGGGCTGTTGTATGTCACAGTAGGCTGTTGTTTGTTACAGTAGGCTATGGTATGTTACATTATGCTGTTGTTTGTTACAGTAGGCTATGGTATGTTACAGTAGGCTGTTGTTTGTTACCATATGCCGTTGTTTGTTAGTGTTCTGTTGTCTGTTACAGTAGGATATGGTATGTTACAATGTTTTTGTTACATTAGGCTGTTGTATGTCACAGTAGGCTGTTGTTTGTTACAGTAGGCTATGGTATATTACATTATGCTGTTGTTTGTTACAGTAGGCTATGGTATGTTACAGTAGGCTGTTGTTTGTTACCATATGCCGTTGTTTGTTAGTGTTCTGTTGTCTGTTACAGTAGGATATGGTATGTTACAATGTTTTTGTTACATTCAGCTGTTATATGTTACAGTAGGCTGTTATTTGTTACATTGGGCTTTAGTATGTTACAGTGGACTGCTGGGACGGTCTAGATGGTTACTGTTTTGTTACAATATCCTGTTGTCTGTTACAGTAGGCTACGGTATGTTACAATGTTTTTGTTACATTAGGCTGTTGTACGTTACATCAGGCTGTTGTATGTTGCAGTAGGCTGTTATCTGTTACATTGGGCTTTTGTATGTTACAGTGGACTGCTGGGATGGTCCAGATGGTTACCCACACATCTATCACGGACACACACTCACATCAAAGATCCGCTTCATGGACGTGCTGAACACCATCAAAGAACATGCATTTGTTGCATCCGAGTAAGTACATTAGCACACCGCACAGTTTTATAGCAGTGTTATGTGGCCAAACCAGATGTGTTAATTTTCTACATTATCCTCGACGATAATCAGATGATAATAGCAACAGTTTACTGTTGGTGAAAATGTTCATCAGATTGGAAGAATAATTTTAATTGAATTTTCTTCATACAAAATTTGACATGTAATTGATCATCAACATTTCAATGGCAGTTTCACAGTTGTGATGTGAAGAAAATTTGATTGGATTTTTAGTATTTTTTTTGGAAAACTACATTCAATTATAAAGACGGATACACAGACAGACATAATTGTTTATTTGTCCAGTTGTACAATAAGACGTAATAATAATAATAATGATGATAATGTGCATTATGATATAACAATGTAAAATTTAAATTGTGTGTCATATTAAATGTACAACTTGGATATGAGAGACTCCTGTTAAGACTAAAAGCCCTGTTATAGACTTACGACTTCTGTAGAGATTATGTGTCAATGTTGCAGCTATCCACTGATCCTGTCATTGGAGGACCACTGCTCCCTGCTACAACAGAGGAACATGGCAAACGCATTCAAAGAGACCTTTGGCGACCAACTTCTCACCAGCCCCATCGACCCCAATGCCACCATCCTGCCATCACCCAATCAACTCAAATTTAAGATCATACTTAAGGTTTGTCACCAAACTACAGCAAGTGTCTTAGTGCACACATGATTCTTCTTCTTCTCCTGTGATCCCTTATAGTGTATGATGCTTGGTCTGTTTCTGTTGATATATCACCTCCACTTGTTACGATCTTCTGCTATTTTCTCCCATTCTTGGATGTTCACATCAGCCCTTTCAAGACCTCTCTTGACATTATTTGTTTGTAATCATTTTGGTTTTCCTCTTCATCTATTAATTTTTAAATATATTCTCTATGTGTCTTTAAAGCGCTGTGAACTCCACTGGATGTGGCGCTATATAAAATAAATATTAATTCTGTTTTTGTCGCTCTGTCAGTCTGCTCTTATGACATTGAGCTTAATAAATTTTTGTGTGGTAAATAGTTCAGTGTTTACGTCTCTGATCCTAGTACTGGTGCCCACAAAACATGCATTAGTATTAAATATTAATTCTTCAAAACATCTAGTTTACCACAAGGCCAACAATTCTACTAATCTTTTTCAGTGCATATGTAGTGTGCACCAAAGGGGGCCTAATTTATAGGCAGAAATGCCCGGACCTTTTATAAAGTGATTTCTACCATGATGCTCCGCAAAACCATACGTTTCTAACGATATGCACCATGTTGAACTTCGTTGTCGTTGACGAAAGTAATCGAAGTCTGAACATGGCAGTATTTTACGATTAAGCACATTCTATTTAGCAATAGCAAAGACTTAGCAAAGAGGAACATGCAACTAAAATTACATTTTGTCATAGAAATATTTTTATTTCAAGAATAAAACATGCCTCAGCGGCAAGTGCAATCACATTTCATCACGAAGATGTCAACATGTCAAAAGTGATTTATTTATCAGAAATCAATATTTTGTCCACCCGAAACCTGCCTTAGAATGGCAAGCCGCTCTAGGTTACATTTATTCTCCTGTGTGTGGATTTGCGTTGATTTGTGTTTCAGCACAAGAAGCTACCAGAAGGAGGCGAGGGGGATGTTCAGGTCGATGACGGTCAGTGCTCTTTGACCTCTACTAATTGACCCCTCAATCACATGACCTATTGCCTAGCAACATGTCTATCACCCATCAAAAATGGACATTCCATCATGTTTTCTTGAAATTCTATCCTTGAATGGTATTCCCTTTGACAGAAAAATAATGCAAAGTTGTTTCTTTGAGAACTGCATGCAGGAAAGATTGAGGTAGCAAATGTCATGCTGCACTAGCAGATGTCATGCTGCACATGTATTACTTATTTAAACATTGTTGGCATAATGGATGGGGGGTAACATGCATAATTTTGATTGTGATATAAGCAAGCCGCGGCATACTGGATCCATTAATTTATGTCAGTATTCAGTAAGGTCTTTAAAAATAATATTTGTGTTTTTGGTTACTTGATCAGCCCTACATGTTAAATTTAGCTGAATCTAGAAGTTTTACAATTTGTCAAATACACAAATTTTTGTGAGCCTGTATCAAGGAAAAAACTGCATTTTTGCAAACCTGTATAAAAGAAAAAATGCATTTTTTATTCCCTGACAGTCACTTGCTGGCAGGTATCGCAACTGCAATATATTACTAGGAAATTACTTGAGTGCCAACCTACCCTAAACTATATCCTGTAATAAAATCCTATAATAAAAGAGAAAATTGTCCTGCCTACACTAAAATGTGACGGCATGTAACAGGAAACAGAAATATTCTGATAGGTCCGGCTCATTTTGACATAAACAGTCATGTGTCTGTCTGTAAATATTGGATTGGGGCGTAGTAACATAGTCATTATTTAGGGATTGGGGCTTGTTAGCCTAGGAGTTAGAACATCAGACTCAAACTCAATGCTTTGCGCACTCATAAGGCCTGGATACTGTGCTATATTACTATATATACACTGCGCTATATAAATTACACTTATCTATGGTCACTGGTAAGCTCATTGCAGCAGGATTACAGTTTTGTTGGTTTCATGTAAAAGTATAACTTTGCCTTGCAGGTGTGTTAGACCCATCAGATCTGAGTAACTCTGTGAAGAATGGCATCTTGTTCCTGGAAGACCCGGTGGACAAGGTACAGCTTTTGGATGACCCTCCTTGCGTCAAACAAACTAGAACACTCCTGAATGTACTGTAATGCTGTTATTATTTTGTAAAATTGTAACACGAATATGCACTTGATAGAGTGTCATTTGCAATATGCACTTGATAGAGTGTCATTAGCAATATGCACTTGATAGAGTGTCAATTGCAATATGCACTTGATAGAGTGTCATTTGCAATATGTGGATCTCATGCACAGTGTCTATCACAGATGTTATTTATGAAGTTGTCTTTATTACATGTCACATTTATAGTGTGATTTTCAATGGGCCATCATTACTAAGATACCTGTTTGATTGTAATAGACTATTCTACTCAATTTTTATTACAATTACAAGTTGTAGTAAAATTTGTGTACCTTGTGACTTGAGTTTCAGTAATATTTTGGTTTATTTCGCAGTCATTTACCTCTTTGTCCTTTGACGATTTGAATTCTCAGCAATCTGATTCACTCTCAGCAATCTTCCTCAGACATCTACCACTAGATAGCAACATGACACTCTGTGCAAGATACTGTACTGCCATCTAACAGTAGTTGTCTGATGACGATTGCTGATAACAATCAAAATGTCGCGGCGAAATTAGTAAAAATATTACCCATTTGAACCATCCAGTCTGTTGGAGCGCAGTGACGTAGTGACTTGAGCATCGGACTCTCAATCGAGAGAATCTAGGTTCGAATTCTGTGCTGCCGTGTCGATCCTTGGGCAAGTTTGTTCACTCTGCGTTGCTCCAGTTCACTCGGCTGTATGAATGAGTACATAGCTATAGACAGTGGTGGATATTTGTGTATGAATAGTCTTCGCACATTAATTGCAGCATGGCTGTATGCTTCCCATAAAAGTCGAGACAGTGTTCAATTGAATAAATGTAAGGTATTTTGAGCAGTCCTGAGAACTGGATAATGACCTATATGAATTTACCTTTTTATGAACCTCTACTTATCACCATCACTTGTGTTTGGACAGGAATGGAATCCACATTTTTTCGCACTGACATCGACTAAACTACACTATACCGAGGAGACGAACTCAGCGAATCAGAACGATGAGGATGAGGAGGAAACAAACCAAATCAACGCTGAACACGAGGTAGCAGACATGACATGTTTTCTTGCTGGAAATTTTTATTTTTGACTTGAAATTCATACAAATCCATATAAAAATTTTCAGTGGGTCACCTGCCATAGCATTCCAATTTGAATTGAATATTGTGTTTTGTCAGCCTACTACATATATCTCTGTCAAACAAAATCTGCTGAATTTTCTCAGAAATATGCCTAGGATCAGAAGTGTGTTTTCTTTTAATGTTATAACATTGTCATTTGAATTATATATATGTGATAAATACAAGAAAATGTGTACTTTATCACAAATTTTTTGTGGTGATGCAGTGAATTTTGTGCTAACAGTGGTGTACTTAGTGGTAGTGGTGCTGACAATGGTGTGTTTGTGGCAGTGGTTGTGGTGCTGATTGTGGTGTTTGTAACAGTGGTGGTGGTGCTGACATTTCTGTGGCTGTGGTGCTGACAGTGGTGTGGTTGTGGTGGTGACAGTGCTGTAGTGCTGACAGTGCTATCGTTGTGGTGCTGACTTATTGTGGTTGTGATGCTGAGTGGTGTGTGTGGTTGTGGTGCTGACATTGGTGTGGCAGTAGTGCTGACTCGTATGGCTGTGTTGCTGACTGGTGTATGGTTGTGCTGACAGTGGTGTGGCTGTGGTGCTGACTGGTGTAGTTGTGGTGCTGACTGGTAGTGCTGACTTGTGTGGCTGTGGTGTTGACTGGTGTGGCTGTGGTGCCGACAGGTGTGATTGTACTGTGGTTGTGCTGCTGACAGTGGTGTGACTGGTGCTGACTGGTGTGAATGTTGCTGACAGTGGTATGGCTGTGGTTGTGCTGTTGACATAGCTGAGGTTGTGGTGCTGATAATGATGTGGCTATGTTGCTGACTGGTGTGGCTGTGGCATTGACTGAAGTGGCTGTTGTACTGACTGGTGTGGTTGTGGTGCTGACAGGGCTGTGGCTGTGCTGTTGGCAATGCTGTGGTTTTGCTGACTGTTGTGTCTGTGCTGCTGACAGTGCTGTGGCTGTATTGCTGTCTGGTGTGGCTGTGGTACTTACTGGTGTGGCTGTGCTGCTGAAAGTGGTGTGGCTGTGATGCTGACAGAGGTATGACTGGTGCTGACTGGTGTGGTTGTGCTGCTGAAAGAGCTGTGATTGTGTTGCTGACAGTGCTGTGTGGCTGTGCTGTTGGCAGTGCTGTGGTTTTGTTGACTGGTGTGTATGTGCTGCTGACAGTGGTGTGGATGTGGTTGTACTGTTGACAGAGCTGTGATTATGGTGCTGACTGGTGTGGCTGTGCTGCTGACTGTGTTGTGGCTGTGGTGCTGACCATGGTGTGGCTGTGCTTGTGCTGATGACAGAGGCTGTGGTGCTGACAGTGGTGTGGTTGTGTTGCTCACATTGCTGTTGTGTAGTGCTGACTGGTGTGTCTGTGTTGCTGACTGTGTTGTGGCTGTGGTGCTGACCATGGTGTGGTTGTGCTTGTGCTGATGACAGAGCTGTGGTTGTGGTGCTGACTGGTGTGGCTGTGATGTTGAATATGGTGAGACTGTGTTGCTGACATTTGTGTGGCTGTGTTTGTGCTGACAGTGGTGTGACTGTGGTTGAGCTGCTGACAGAGCTGTGGTTGTGGTGCTGACTGGTGTGGTGGTGCTGCTGGCAGTGGTGTGGCTGTGGTTGTGCTGCTGGCAGTGCTGTGTTTGTGGTATTGAATTGTGTGGCTGTGATACTGACTGGTTAGATTGTGGTGCTGACAGTGGTGTGGCTGTAATTGTGCTGTTGACAGTGGTGATGCTGTGGTGCTGACAGTGGTGTCGCTGTGGTTGTGCTGCCGACAGCTGTGATTGTGCTGACTGGTGTGTCTGTGGTACTGACAGGTGTGGTTGTGGTTCTGACTGTGGTGTGGCTATGCTGTTGGGAGTGCTGTGGTTTTGTTGACTGGTGTTTCTGTGCTACTGACAGTGCTGTGGATGTATTGCAGTCTGGTGTGGCTGTGGTAGTTGTGTAGCTCTGGTTGTGCTACTGACAGTGCTGTGGTTGTGGTCACTGGTATGTATGTGCTGCTGACAGTGTTGTGGCTGTGTTGCTGACTGTTGTGGCTGAGATACTGACTGGTGTGGTTGTGGTGCTGACTGGTGTGGTTGTGGTGCTGATTGTGGTGAGACTGTTGTGCAGACAGTGCTGTGGTTGTGCTCCTGACAGTGCTGTGGTTTTTATGACAGGTGTTTCTGTGCTGCTGACAGTGGTGTGGCTGTATTGCTGACTGGTGGCTGTGGTGAGGCTGCTGCTGACTGGTGTGGCTGTGGTGCTGACTGGTGTGGATGTGGTGCAGACTGGTGTTGCTGTGGTGTTGACTCATGTGGCTGTGGTACTGACTCGTGTGGCTGTGGTGCTGACAATCGTATGGCTGTGTTGCTGACTGGTGTGGTTGTGGTGCTGACTGGTGTGGCTGTGGTGCTGACTGGTGTGGTTGTGGTGCTGACTGGTATGGATGTGGCGCTAACTGGTGTGGCTGTGTGCTGACTGGTGTGGCTGTGGTGCTGACAGCTGTGGTTGTGGTGCTGACTGGTATGGCTGTGGTGCTGACTGCTGTTGTTGTGGTGCTGACTGTGGTGTGTTGTGTTCCTCAGCAGCAGCAGCTTGCCAAGGAGGAGCTGCACTATGGAGAGAAGTGGTACCATGGCAAGTTGGAGAACAGACGTGGAGGGTCTGAGGCACTTCTCAGACAGTACTCCTACACTGGAGATGGCACATTCCTAGTGCGCGAGAGTGACACATTTGTTGGCGACTTCTCTCTCTCATTCTGGCAAGTTCCCTCCATTGTAGCGGTTTGACTTGTGCACCCAACTGGTGTACTTACAATGATCCAATGATAGCCTATTAAGCAGCTAGATAACAGTGACACGAAACATAATGAAAATTTTAAAAGTTTTTAAAGTACAGTGTATATTTGATGCTACGTATTTTATCAATACTGTTTGTGCAGTTTAATTTTTTTTTTAAGTCATCTTTTTAAAATATATCTTTACTGCATTATACAATATACTCTTTTATATAATTAATTTGTTCAGCAGTTTTACATAATTTTACCTGTACAGTTATGTTTTAAACTCACGACTCTTAGGAAAATAAAATATGTATTATATAAGGTTATCATGAATAAAGAATATTATTATGCAGGCGTAAGAACAGCGTGAACCATTGCCGCATTCGGTCGAGACAGGAGCGGGGACAGACAAAGTACTTTCTCATCGACAACGTCTTCTTCGACAACCTCTACGACCTGATCACGTACTACCGCAGTAGCCCGCTGCGAACACACGACTTCCAGCAGATCCTCACGCACCCTGTGCCTCAGCCCCAGTCCCACCAGGGCAAGGAGTATGTATCCAGGCCTTGACATTAAGGTTTTCAATCCACTGGCCAAGGGGGCCAGTAGATTTGAAAAGTTAGTGGCCCTCCTGTGAAAGTTACTGGCCCAGATTTTGTGTTACCGTCAAAAATACGCTCATTCTGAGGTGCAAAACATTATTAGTGTTTTTTATAATTTTACCAACAAAGTTGTTAGAAGTTACTATACACATATTGATTGTTTAAAGTGAGATGTCCAAAGCTAACACTATTGTTCAAGTGTGTACTCAGATGCATATATACAGTATTTGCCAAGTTTAAATAAAGTGTGGCCAGTGTGACGACAGCTAGTCAGTCTGAGTCGGTAGTTAAGTTGACGCCGCTTTCATGTACAGGTCAATCAAGGCATTATACTATTTCACGGTTCATTTGCCAGGTGGCACCACCCAAAATAGGTGGCCTTCACCTTGCCCTTGCTGACGCAGCATTACATTTGGTTTCTGTCACTTTAGCCACTAGTAAAATTTGGATTTAAGCTATATTCCTTTCATATATCTAGAGAAGAAAAACCGTGCATAATTCTAAAGTCGAGACAGCTTCCAACCACCGTACAAAGTGTGTCCAAGGGATGCGGAGGGACTTGAAAAATGGCATCTCTCGTTGTTAAAACCTGCACTGCCAGTGGTTAGAAAATTTATTTGATGGCTTTGCACGCCGTCATCCGCATGATAAGTGTTGGAGTTTGGACTCATTATTGATCAGAATTAGTATCTACGTTATGTTTACAATGTCCTATAACTGAGTCGGGCTTAAGAATTCTGGCAAACTGCATCTGATAACCGATGCGGTCGTGCCGTGATCGCCACTTTGTCTCGGCGGCGTTCGAAAACCGGAATCCAGTGGCCCGTCGGGCCAGTAAAATATAAGAACTGGTGGCCCGAACTGGCCCGACAGCTTCAAAAAAGGCGCTAGGCCATCGGGCCAGTGTTAATGTTGAGGCCTGGTATCCCTCTCTCCAGTTCCTTGTCACACTGTAGCTAGTGTCTTAACCCTCGCAGTGGCCAATTTTCATTTCCATCATGCGTAATTGACACGCGAACATTTGGTATCTGTGGATAGCTGACAGATTTTTCAAGATCGTATATATTTATTCGAGAGCAGATTCAATGAGAGCTATTCACAATTTTGCTTACAAAACATATGACGCGGTTGACGCCCACATTTTGGTGAATTAACTATGTCCTCCGTAGTGAATTTACATATCCATTCATAAGTCTAGACCTCTGCACATGTGGTATTGATGAAAGCTCTGTCATTGGCCAATGTGCCCAAAATTACATCAGTGGGGTGATGTAATTCATCGAATCATGAGAATTAATGCGAACCATGGTTTCAAATGTAGCATCATCAGCCCTCCAAAGCGAAAGTCGTAAACAAAATGGTGGAGCGGTGTTCGGCAACTTATCCACTTCGAAAGTTTACTTTGGATTATTTCAAATTTCTGTGTCAATATTTTGACAAAATGTCTGACAGTATTCACAAATAAGGTTATTGTACTAGTTCGGATAGTTAGAACGATTTTGGGGTGTTTTTTGATGTGAAAATTCAACAAATTAGCAGCGCAATGTTTCTCTGGGAGAGTACAAGGGTTGCAACGGTAACGAACGTGGTAGCGATCGGCCTGCTTGAATTGGCCTATTTTTATGTCAAAAAAATCGTGAGAATAAAAGTTCACAATGGATTTGTTTCATTTTCAGCTAACATACATGGCTAATTTTGTCTCACTGGATGTAGGGCATACAGCCACTCAGTAATTATCTTGCAGCATGATGACATTTTTTTGGCTGAAGTTCAGATAGTAATATCCCCATAATTTTACCCAGTTGGGGTAGCTTAAATTGTATTGATAATCCCCCCTGAGCAAATCTGGGTCAATGCTTGCGTTGCACTTGTGTTTGACTTCAACATGGCCAATAAGAAAAAGGAACATCAATTAAATATAGCAAGTTGTGCAGTGTATTATTTAATATTGTTAACGCTAGGTTTGTATTGTTCACGAGAGTACCAACTAGTGAACGTCAACGTAACCATCCATAATACTGTGGCTCCACCTAGTGAGTATCCAAGTTATGAAACTCTCCGTAACAGCAACCTGCCTATAATGGTAATTTTGCGCAGTCCCGAGGATGACCATTATGGACAGATTTTACTGTATAATCAAAAGATGACATATAAGAGCACGCAAAAGTACAGTTATTTCCAATGTGGTCCTCATAAAATAATAAATAATGATAATAAAAATACACAAAATAAATATTATACAATAAGAAGATGAGACAGAGAGTAAACTAATCAAATTATGTAAACTATTTAGACAAAATCTATACACTTGATAAAATTAGTAATACGTTTTTAAAAACTACTTTGAAAAGTATCTTTCATACTTTGAAAAGGTTAAGACGTAACAACGATTTACTTCCTGAGCAAGCAGACAGGTATATGGCAGGCTGCAGTGTCTCACCTCTGTCCACAGGTGGTACCATGACAACCTGAAACGGGAAGAGGCGCAGTCGATGTTGTGTTGTATTCCGTATGACGGAGCCTTCCTGGTGCGACGACGCGACACCAACCCACATGACACAGACCCGTCACCATTCGCCATCTCGTTCAGGTAGGCCTCTGTATCTAGACTTACCTTTATAGCAGTAGAGTGTAATATATGTTTATTCTACTTGATAGTATATAGCAGCTTGAACCTACAGTTTAAAACATCTGGAAAACTAAGTATTGTGCCTGGGAGTTAGAAGGAATGAAATATCTTAATCTTTTACGAATGCAGGGCGGAGGGTTTACCTGGTTGTCTTTATCACCAGGGCTGAGACTTTACCTGGGGACCGTTTCACTAAGATATTAAGCTTTTAACCCTCAAAGTGTCTCGGGATGAAATTTGGCCCACCCGTACCTGCCTTTGTTGTAACAATTGTAATTTCCTTCACACGCAACTGATACATAAACATTTGGTATCTAGGCATAGCTGACAGATTTTTTGAAATTGTGTATATTTATTCATGAGCAAATTCAATAACAGCTATTCACAAAATGGCGGAACGGTGTTCGGCAACTTATCCACTTCGAAAGTTTTCTTCTGATTATCTCAAGTTTCTGCATCAATATTTTGACAAAATGCCTAACAGTATTCATAAATAAGGTTATTATACTAGTACAGATAGTTAGAACGACTTTGGGGTGTTTTTTTATGTGAAAATTCAATAAATTAGCATCATAATGTTTCTGCGGGCAAGTGCGTGGGTTGCAACGGTAACAAACACGGTAGTGGTCGGCCTGTTTGAATCGGTCTATTTTTATGTCGACAAAATCATACAAATAAAAGTTCTCAATGAATGTGTTTCATTTTTGTGTTATTTGGCAGCCAACATATATGGCTACATTTGTCTCATTGGATGTAGGGCATACAGCCTCTCAGTAATTATCTTGCAGCATGATGAAATGTTTGTTTTTTAGATTTGTTTGGATGAAGTTCAAATAGTAATATCCCCATGATATGTGATATAGTTATTATAATTTTATTATAATAAAGCATTATGGTAAATATTAGCAAAGTTATGAGTTTTATAGGAACAGTATGCTACAGAGGATTTTCAGTGGTCACTTCTAGGGTTAAGGAAAATATATCCTAAAACAAAATCTGACGGAAAAAATCAGTGAGTATTTTCAAAATGTGTTTCACTAACGTGATCGTTAAAAGATAGAGTCATATTTCCATCATCATAATCGAAAATCTACTCAGTTGGCACAATTTGGCAAAACAAACTGAACAGATGTCGAAAAGTGAAAGAAAATACGACCCAACAACAACTTGTCAACAACATATGACTTTTTGTTCACTGTGCAAAGAATTAAAATTAAATCTTATAGAAGCCACCGACATATCACAGAGGACACTTTCTGCATCACACATGGTTTTAAGTTTGGGAGCTTTGTTGTTGAAAATTTTCAGTTTACAAAATCACAGAGAATGCCAACAACTTAAAGCCGAAATTATGTCATCGAATATAGTAATATAAAGGTCGAATTTTAAGTTGAGCTGAGGGCCTACTTGATTGTCTTTGTCACCAGGGCCGAGGGCAAGATCAAGCACTGTCGCATCAAGCAAGAAGGTCGTCTCTTCATCATTGGCAATGCATCATTTGAGAGCCTTTTGGAGCTCGTGCAATACTACGAGAAACAGCCGCTCTACCGCAGGATGAAACTGCGTTACCCAGTTAATGATGAACTTGTTAAAAAGATTGGAACTGTGAGTACTGTTTTGTTTCATATAGAAAATATTGTTGCACCAGTTTGGTGTACATGAAACAAAGTTCTCGTCATAGCATGATTCAGTAGCCAATATTGTTATTGTTTGAAGTGTAGTAGGGACGGCAGTCAGTATAGTGGGACGGCAGTCAGTATAGTGGGGACGGCGGTCATGCACATAATATTGATTGTGACGTAGACAAACTGTGACGTACTGGATCCACCAGCTGTCTGTACGGGACATTCACTTTACACTATTTTGACCATTCATTTTTTATTATAAAAGAATGCAACAAATAAGTGCTCCTTTTCAAATGCTTCTCTCTTTAACACTCAATGTTTTTAGTATCAGCATTGCAGATTTGTTGAGTCCAGTGGTCTCAGAAAGGAAAAATTTCTCTGTTGATATTTTTTTGGGATGACCTTCAGACAATGATGTACAGCTCTACACACAGTTGGCTTGGGGGGTAGCAACTGTTTCATTTAGCATTGTACTTTGATGTGTTTGATTGTCAAGAGACAGGCATTGCTAATAAACAGTACCCTTGGTATACAGTGTATCAACTTGTCAAAACATACATTTATGCCTGACACCCAAATTCCATAAATCAGAAAGCAAATAACATGATTGTTTACCACTGTAGTGGATAAACAAAGAGTGTGCAGATGGGTAATTAGTTATTTTCTTGCAATCGCTACTTGAAGTTGGACGTGCCTGGTTGGGAATCAAGACTGACAAAAACGTGAAGTGAAACATAATAAAACTAATTCAGTTTACCCAACATCAGATAATGATTCCAGGAAAACAACACGTTTGCCATCCGACAATCTGCTTATTCTCTATGGTGTTAACCAATCGCATTACCTGCATTCTGATTTAGGCAATTTGGGTGTCGGGCCTAAATTCACATTTCAACCAGCCCATATGCCATTGGCACTGACGTATTGAACAGTTGGCTCACAAGGATGTTGTTTTTTCATCCAAAGATTTTTTGATGCAATTTGTAGGAGTGCTGACATTGAACACATGCGGGAAGGTTTATGATTAGACAGTTATTATGAGATGACCCCTTATGGAAGTTGTGTACTTGTAGTGTCCAGACGAAGCAGCCATCTACGGCCCGTCCGACCTCTACATGAACCCCAATGATTTGTCACCGAAGGTAGTGCGGCATCGCTCGTGTGTTTGCTGTCATAGTGTGTATTTTGACAACGATCGGTTAAGGTGGTTGGCGTGGCCGGTTAAGTTCTTTATTTTTCCCCACATAATGTTCCAGGAATTGAACACAAATAAATGTGAAAAAAACTACTTGTTTCATTAAGTCTCCTCTAAAATACTTGCATACTGAAATCCCCAAAAGTTTCTCAGGAACAGCAGTGGGATATTGGGAACAGCAGTCATATTTGGCACAGCAGCAGGGTATTTGGAACAACAGTCCGATATTTGGAACAGCAGAATGGTATTTGGAACAGCAGCCGGGTATTTGGAACAGCAGCAAAGTATTTGGAACAGCAGCAGGGTATTTGGTACAGCAATAGGAAATTTCCATAGTAACAAAACTAACAATCATATGTTTAACATTGACTTGCGTCAGTGTAAATTGCTTGCCACAATCGTGATAGTGACATTAATTAACGTTTATGCATATCAATTGGTTTTCAAAAGGAAATATTTAAAATGTGACAGTAATTGTTTTGGCACTTTTATCAGTGTGTTTAAAAGTGTGAAACATCACCCAGTAAAAATCTGTAATAAAACTACTGAATTCAAAATGACCACAGAATAGCTGCCCCAGCCACCTTAACCCTTTCACGGTCATATTACTGTGTTCAGATGTTATTTGAACACAGTTGTGATGACAAGGGTTAGTTACTAGTACTGCAGCCTGGTTTGTTTGCATGAGATCTGTGTGTTGTGACTGACGGATGAGACACTACAAGCATGTTGTCAGCTGTCTTACGTGTTGCATCTGCAAAATCTGCTGGGCAAATCAGCTGCCTTGAGGGGGTGGAATCTCTTAATTCCAGTCTGAGGTTTTGGAATCTCGGTATTCCAGTGAAGTGGATGGAATCTGTATTCCAGTCCCAGTGGGTGTAATCTCTGTATTCCACTCCACCTGGGTGGAATCTCTATTCCAGTCCTAATGGGTGGAATATTTGTATTCCAGTCCAATTGAGTGGAATATTTGTTTTCCAGTCCAACTGGGTTGAATCTGTATTCCATTCCAACTGGCTAGAATCAGCATTCCAGCCCAAGTGAGTGGAATCTCTGTATTCCAGTCCAAGTGTTTTGAATGTTTGCATTCCAGTCCAAGTTGGCGGAATCTGCATTCCAGAAGTTCCAGTTGATGTGTTTGGAATCACTGCATTGATTGATGAGACATTGGGCGTGGTCTGGTTGCCTCTGAGTGAGCATGTAATTCCCACGCATGGCGTTACTGTGTGCTGCTTGTGTTGTTGACGCCAATGGCGTTTGAGTATTCGGATGTTTGTATGCTACAGGACCCCGATGAAGGTGCTATCTATACTACAGGAGAGCTCTACACAAACCCAAATGACTTTCTTCTAACAAAGGTAAATTGTTAGCTAAGGGAGACTATGGGTGTTTGATTTATGCCCCCATTTTGTCATCATCTGACACAATATGATCAAAGTTATCATGTTTCTTTGGATAGCAACCTTCGAACGCAGTTTGCCTGATGTAATATGTAAAGCATGGCTTTATGTAATATGTAAAGCATGGCTTTTTTTACATTTTGTTCTGTACCATTGTGTGTAAAACTAACTGCATGCTCATAGTTTGTTACATACTATTTGCAAGAACTTCTAACTTTCATTTAGAATATTGTATTCAAGCATGGAGGCCATATCGCAGGAAGGACATAGATATGCTAGAAAGAGTACAGAGGAGAGCAACTAAAATGATATCAAAACTGAGCGATCTTAGTTACAAAATACGCCTTAAAAAATGCGGCTTAACACCACTAGAGACCAGGACATTGGGAGGAGATCAGATAGAAGTGTTTAAAATAATGAATGGTTATGAAAATATTGATAGAAATATTTTGTTCTCAGTTAAGAAAGATAGAAGGACTAGAGGACGTGAAGTTACATTAGCAAAGGAGCAGTGTAGATTAGAAAGTTCTCATTTTCACAAAGGACTGTAAATGAATGGAACAGATTATCTGCTGATTGTGTGGGTGCTAGTAGTGTGAATATGTTTAAAATAAAAATCGACATATACCTCAGAAGGGCAGGATACACAGATAAAAGGGTCGGACTCTCGATAAGCCAAAGGGCTTCCTTGTCCACCTGCCACTTAGAGTTAATTCTCTGGGTGGCAATCTTGTTAAATGTTGTTAAATCTTGTATACCATGTAACATCAGTTGACTCCAGGTTGTGATATATCTTTGGTATACCATGTAACATCAGTTGACTCCAGGTTGTGGTTTTATAAGCCATTTTGTTTTAACTCAAAATCAAAAGTGCCCCACCACGTATTCATGGGGTGGGTGGTGGTCTGAACCGATATGAAACAACAATTGTTGGGAATTTGTGAACTGGTGAAATGACCCATAGATATGTGCATATTGACTCCTAAATATGTGCGGTATTGACAAGAGAGATCGTTAGTTTGATGCAGTCCCACTGACCCTACAGATCACAGTGCGTGCCTTGTATGACTACAACGCCCAGCGCGACGACGAACTCTCATTCTGTTCCCGTGCTGTCATCACCAACGTACTCAAGCACGATGGAGGATGGTGAGTCTACTGACATCATACATACCTGTCTACTCTCTGGGGTGTGGCTTAGTTACAAACCTCCAATCTCCCACCTGTTTTGAGAGGTAGCTGTTTTAGAGCGTGCCTCTTAACTCCCAACTGATTTTAGAGCCAGTCTCTCATCTCCCATCTGTTTTTAGAGCCTTCCATACATCTGACACCTGTTTTGAGAGCCTGCCTCCCATCTCCTACCTGTTTTCACACCTTGTAAATCACAGCATGCACCACAAAAATAAGATAAAACGATATACGAGACCCTAATAATAAACACCTTGTAAGTGTAAATTACTGCTAGATTGTTTAAAGCTACTTCCTCAACTGGTGTAGCCCAGTGTCAGTTTGGTTCCCTCACGCCCAGATATGTAATACGTGAATAGATTAAATCATATCAGTAGTGTGTTTAATAAAAAAGTGCAAACATTTGCTTAAATGGTCAGAGGATTTGACTGTAGTCATTTCATCTTGTAACTGGACAAAGCCAATTCAGCCTTCAAACCGCTGAATTTTTGGGTAACATTGTTCTAACAATATCATTATATCAAGCATTTATGTGAGGATTCCCATTTTGAGAATCACTAATAATCCCTGGGCAGAAATTAAATAGGCTAATAGTTTCGTATGGTGATTTTACCAAAACTCCATACAAAAACATTGCACAAACGAGCGAGCATATCGTAATGGACACAAGGTAGGTTTGCTTTTTCACAAGAAGATTCTGAAATGAGACGTGAAAATAGCAAATTGAGGAGGTAACTTTAATATTGCAGAGTGTTAAGCGAGTATGTGTTTGTGATGCAGGTGGCAGGGTGACCATGGGGGCAAGGAGAAGATGTGGTTCCCGTGTAACTACGTAGAGGAGATAGAACAGACGACCTCGGACACACCCCTCGGGGCCCTGCAAAAGGGAACGATAGACCTAACTGGCTATTGTGTCGGTTAGTCTTACAAACCTCCTCAACTTCATCACTGTCATGCCACCGTTTTACAAAAACACAAACTTGCAATTCTCACGTCTAATTTATAAAAAAATATTGGGGTCATAATCTCATGATGTAGTGATAGTTATTATTTTGTATTAGTTTTTCTTTTGTTATAAAAAGTTTGATGTTGTATAAGGAATATTTGTCATTTTTTATTTGGGGGCTGCTATGACAAACAAATTTGTCAGAATATACTGTCTGATAGCAAAGATTTAAAAAAACTAAATATGTTATTTTGGTGATTGTTTATTGATTGTTGCTGTATGTTTTACAGTTCAATATTTATATTGATCATGTAATTCAGTATCCTTTACATTGTTTGTTTATGGCATTGGTACCCGGTTCAGTGGAACCTCACTACTAATGTCAACCTTCGGACTGAGCAAAGTAACCTTAATGGTGAGGTGACTGTATTAGCAGGATTAATTTCTTATACTTTACTGCTGGGCACAGCGGATGCTAGTATCTGTAGTAATGTCACGGCACTGGGATTTCCACAAGATGGGTATTGACATGACCCGCGCATTTGACACCATACAACGTCGCAGTATACTAGACACCTCCTCCTCGCTGGGACATACCTGATGGTTCGTGTAGGATCTGCACAGTCAGCATGGTTCGAGACGACACGTGGCTCCCCACAAGGCGACAGCTTATCTCCTGTGCTGTTTACGTGCTATCTTGCTGCAGCACTGGCCGCTGTCCGACAAAACACAACTAGGCCTGACCCACCCATTTCATGCCACTAGAGTGGGAATGTGCAGACGATGTGGACTTCGTAGATGAAGAACGAGAGCCACTAGACGCAGTACTCACCACCGCTTGCACTGAGCTCTCAAAGTAGAACCTCTTTGTCAAAGAAGCGAAGATGGAACGTGTACACATATTCCTCGGTAACACCAATGAGACTAGTGATGTCGGTGCTACGCTGTCAGGAAATGAGCAGTGGAGATCCAACAAGACGCTATGATTCCAGCTCTGCTGCACAAAAGAAGTGCAACATCGGTGCTTGCTGAGAAATATCACGTTCCAGTCGATCTGGAAAATTTGTTAAGCAAACAAATTATGGTGTACGATGCCATGGTCGTATCTGTAATGCTGTATAACTGTGGCAGCTGGGTTGTGCCAGCCACGATACTTCAACAACTGGATACCTGTCACAGCCACCTGCATTCAATACTGGACATGCGGTGGCCAGATGGGATGATTTCAAACGAAAATCTGTACGTGCGCTGTGACACAGAACCTCTATCATAGCAAGTACGGAGAATGCAGAAGTAAATGAAGATAGCCCTGCACAACTGGCCCTGCAGTTTGCCATTGTCGAGTCATGCCGATGCAGAGGCCGAGTCGCCAGGCACACAGAAATAACTTGGGATTGTCCCAGAGTGGCCTTAATTGCATTTTCTGAGGTCATTGTATCAAAGACCTTACTAAAACAGAGCATTCCAGTCATTAACCATTGTGTTTTGCGTAACCAAATTAGCAGTAAATTTTACATGAATATACATAACATTATCAGTAATAACTAGTGATATGTGTCCTACTTGCAAGTGTGTCCGACTGGCTGATACTTGACTATAGTAGAAATGTGCCATTGGCTTGCTATCATGGTTACCGCTGGGTGGACCTAGGTGCTAACATGTTTGCAAAAACAACTGGAGTGCTGTGTCTTTGTGTGGTCTTTGATTGTAGTATCAAGGTGACAGTATGACAAGGTTCAACTGTACTCGGTAATCTATGTTTCACTGTGCGGATGAATACAGTACGAATTTATTGTCCAATAATATATAAATAAATATACTGACATTTTCTTCTGCTTGTTGACCATAAAGAGAATGCAGTGCAGTGTTAGTAAACATGGTTAGTAAAGGTGATGCATACAAGACATAAGTTAATAGAATAAACTTATTGTTGTATGAGAGTGATGGAACTGGGTGTGTTTGATAGATCGGCTTCTAGATGGGAGGGGAGGCAAGCCGTTTGTTTTCCGCATCATCAGCCAAGACAAAAAGGTGATGGAACTGGCCGCGGATTCAGAGGCAGAACTCATAGACTGGATGTCGAGCATCAGAAGTTGTACAAGTAACGCTGAGACGAAGGTGGGTTGCTTGAGAAACACATTATAATAAATTTTATGAACAATTTATTTCCATTAATATAGAAAACAATTTATAAAAAATATAATTACATTAAAAAAAAATATATATCATAAATATGTGTATAATTGCAAATTGACTGTAAGTCGAGTAACATTGTGGTGTAATAATTACAAGAAAAGTTAAATAAGATAACCAATTAAGTAAATGATAAGAGGCTAATTTAATTATAAAAGATAGTTTATAAAAGTAGAATAATAATTACAATATTTACCATACATACATAACAATATTATAAATACCATAAGTCTAATCCTGGAGCAGTGTGGGCAAAAATACTGTAATCTAAATTGGCTTTTCAACATAATATTTGTGTTTGTAATTACCCGACCAACCCTGTTTAGTATGGCGTAACTTTGTAACTTATTAACACATTGCACAGTGACACTAGAATAGCTTCCTGTATCTTTCTCTATGGGTTAACAAGTCCAGTACACTGTTTCACTTGAAAACATCCGGTGTCGTTTTAGGGTGATACTAACGAACAACATTCTAAGGTTTCTCGTGGTGTGATTTCAGGTGAAACTGACACATCAGAAAGAGCGACACATGCGAATTGCGAAGGAGCTGTCGGATCTGGTGGTTTATTGCCAGCCGGTGCCATTCAATGGTTAGTAGAGGTTCTCCAACAGGGCATATAACACTGTCTCCCAAGGATGTATCGGCATAGTGCATAGTCCTTTGAATAACAAAATAGTTTTCCACGGCCAAATGCGCCGAATTGCAATGAAGAACAACAGCATTAGAAGCCATCTTGAATGCAATTCATAGGAATCTCCTGTTTTGGGAAGTAGATCTTGTTAGCAAACTGTATCATAACTTGTGAAGGCACAAGACCACACATTATTAATATACGTTTGTAATAATAGATTACATTTTATTACAGATGATGGATGTTTGCGATTGATTACGTTGCTGAAAGTAAATTTTTTGAATATTACCACAAAATATAAATAACTCAACCTGTTTGAAAATCTGCATCATCCAGTAGGAAAAAACCGGCAGCTTGAATTACATAACAAAGCCACCGAGACATTTTGACACTTAACTGAATATGCTGCATTGCAGGAAGCCGAACCAATGGCAACTTCAGCCAGATGTCGTCGTTCCCAGAGACGAAGATGGACAAGTGGGCGAGTCGTAGGTTGGGCAAGGAGCTGCTGCAGTACAACCGCGTACAGTTCAGTCGCGTCTACCCCAAGGGCCAGCGCATCGACTCATCCAACTACAACCCCATGCAGATGTGGAACTGTGGCTGTCATATGGTCGCACTCAACTACCAGACGCCAGGCAAGTTCCTATTGCTGTATTAATACGCTGACTCTGGAGCATTGTGAGTGCATCTCCCCCAAGGCCAATCGCCACTTTCTAACTCTTTCTTGAATTAGTCGGCAGTGATTTGTCAATTAACAATGTTTTCAGAAAATGCAAATTGCTCTCAATCTCCCCTCTCTTCCTGACACCCCAGATCTTTTTCACTGCCAACACTCCCCCTGCCTCTTGCTCTCAGTCTCCCCTCTCTTCCTGACACCCCATACCTTTTTCACTGCTGACACTCCCCCTGCCTCTTGCTCTCAGTCTCCCCTCTCTTCCTGACACCCCATACCTTTTTCACTGCCGACACTCCCCCTGCCTCTTGCTCTCAATCTCCCCTCTCTTCCTGACACCCCAGATCTTTTTTATTGCTGACACTCCCCCTGCCTCTTGCTCTCGGTCTCCCCTCTCTTCCTGACACCCCATACCTTTTTCACTGCCGAAATTTCCCTGCCTCTTGCTCTCAATCTCCCCTCTCTTCCTGAAACACCAGACCTTTTTCACTGCCGACACTCCCCCTGCCTCTTGCTCTCAATCTCCCCTCTCTTCCTGATACCCCAGATCTTTTTCACTGCCGACACTCCCCTGCCTCTTGCTCTTAATCTCCCCTCTCTTCCTGATATCCCAGATCTTTTTCACTGCCGACACTCCCCTGCCTCTTGCTCTCAATCTCCCCTCTCTTCCTGACACCCCAGACCTTTTTCACTGCCGACACTCCCCCTGCCTCTTGCTCTCAATCTCCCCTCTCTTCCTGACATCCCATACCTTTTTCACTGCCGACACTCCCCTGCCTCTTGCTCTCAATCTCCCCTCTCTTCCTGATACACCAGACCTTTTTCACTGCCGACACTCCCCCGCCTCTTGCTTTCAATCTCCCCTCTCTTCCTGATACCCCAGATCTTTTTCACTGCCGACACTCCCCCTGCCTCTTGCTCGCAATTTCCCCTCTCTTCCTGACACCCCATACCTTTTTCACTGCCGACACTCCCCTTGCCTCTTGCTCTCAATCTCCCCTCTCTTCCTGATACACCAGACCTTTTTCACTGCCGACACTCCCCCTGCCTCTTGCTCTCAATCTCCCCTCTCTTCCTGACACCCCATACCTTTTTCACTGCCGACACTCCCCTGCCTCTTGCTCTCAATCTCCCCCCCTCTTCCTGATACTCCAGATCTTTTTTACTGCCGACACTCCCCTGGCTCTTGCTCTCAATCTCCCCTCTCTTCCTGATACTCCAGATCTTTTTTACTGCCGACACTCCCCTGGCTCTTGCTCTCAATCTCCCCTCTCTTCCTGATATCCCAGATCTTTTTCACTGCCGACACTCCCCTGCCTCTTGCTCTCAATCTCCCCTCTCATTCTGACACCCCAGATCTTTTTCACTGCCAACACTCCCCTGCCTCTTGCTCTCAATCTCCCCCCATCTTCCTGATACCTCAGATCTTTTCATACAAAACGTGTCTGAATTATGAAATGTCTTGAATTAAAATGTTTTTGAATTATGTTTGTAGATCGATCGATGCAGCTGAATGAAGGGCGGTTCTCCGTCAACAGTCACTGTGGCTACGTCCTGCAGCCGCTGTGTATGAGGGTGAAATGCTACGACCCCTTTGACCGAATGACAGTCGAGAGCGTCAACCCAATCACTATCATCCTCACGGTACGTTTACTAGGGACTTAAAAGTAAAATAGGTAAGTTTTTATATAGCGGTATCCAGTCTGTTGGACTGCTCAAAGCGCCCTACTGTTTACCACTGGCAGATCTATTAAATCAAACAATGTCTCGGCTTCTCTGGGAAGCATTCAGCCATGCTGTAATTGCTGCACAAAGGTGATTCATGCCACTTTCTATAGACATGTACTCATTTATACAGTTGAGTAAACTGAAGCAACGTGAAGTGAAGAAACTTGTGCAAGGTTTGAAACGACAACAAAAGAATTGAGATGCGGAATCTCTTGAATGAATGCTCTATTAACTACACTCGTCTGAAGACCCTCGCCTCATTCAAGAAACAATCTAAAACATTGTTTAATTGGCATACTACTAACATGATTGTGTCACTTCTTTTTAATGACTGAGATATACTAATAATTGTAATGTTTTATTTGTGTGTCATACTTATAATGTATTATAATTGTAATTTTATATAGCGGTATCCAGTCTGTTGGACTGCTCAAAGCGCCCTACTGTTTACCACTGGCAGATCTATTAAATCAAACAATGTCTCGGCTTCTCTGGGAAGCATTCAGCCATGCTGTAATTGCTGCACAAAGGTGATTCATGCCACTTTCTATAGACATGTACTCATTTATACAGTTGAGTAAACTGAAGCAACGTGAAGTGAAGAAACTTGTGCAAGGTTTGAAACGACAACAAAAGAATTGAGATGCGGAATCTCTTGAATGAATGCTCTATTAACTACACTCGTCTGAAGACCCTCGCCTCATTCAAGAAACAATCTAAAACATTGTTTAATTGGCATACTACTAACATGATTGTGTCACTTCTTTTTAATGACTGAGATATACTAATAATTGTAATGTTTTATTTGTGTGTCATACTTATAATGTATTATAATTGTAATTTTACTTACCGGTAAATTCATATTACGTTTAAAATGTTGAATTTTTAATAGATTTAATATGGTTAAACCAGCTCTCACAGTTTTTATTACCATAGATGTAATGGTTTTAATTTATGCAGTGTAATATAAAGAACTGACCTCATTTTAGTTGATGTGGATTTAGGCTCTGTACAAATTTGAATTGTTTTTATTATTTATGGTACATGGTGGCTGTCTCTACAGATCATTGGCGCGAGACATTTGGTGAAGACAGGTCGCGGTGTCACGAGTCCATTTGTTGAGGTCGAAGTCGTAGGTGCGGACTACGACAGCATCAACAAGTACAAGACAGGAACTAAAGGTATTGTGTTCATGCTTGCCCTTCAGTGCAGCTCTTCCTGACTGTCATGCAATGCTTTCTAGGAAGGCTTCAGGGTTAATAGTTTAAGGGGAGGCTTGGGTCTAAACGTATGTTATTTTATAACTTCATTGTTACTTAATCTACAGAGCTGAAACTTTGACAGATTGATAGTCCACCTAACGGGAAGGCCTGGAATTTTTTTAACAATTTTACGGGGGAATTTTCCCATGGTACGGCAGTCATCTTGGATTGAATGCATGCGTTGAAATATCTTGGTAACTACTGGACTTACATTACTCAAATGTGGTGTGTAGTTACTCCATATAACCCTAAGTGTAACCAGCAAGAAACATTTTGTATTTTTCCAAAAACTTTTTTTTATGATTTTTCCAAAAAAATTATGTATTTGTTCCCCGACATTTTTTTACTAGTGACTCATTTGATTAAAAAACATGCAAATCTGTCAAGCGGTTACTCAGATAAATAAACAAGAAGACGGCTGGTGTGAGTGAAATCATGTTTCTGAGAAAATCGCGTTCAAAGTTTAGTTACACTTGTACACACTTTTCAACATCTAAAAAGCAACCTAAGTGATTGAAACTTTGTACACATGTTACTCAATGTATAATCTATCAAATGGCATAGTTCAAAGTGATATGAACAGCATAGTAATATGTCAAACAAAGCAATGTAGCAAAAACATTACAGAACAGGAAACCGTATTTGTAAAATAGCACATCATTCCAACAGATAAAGTTCACAGGAGCACAGATAAAGTTCACTGGAGCACAAATCTAGTTCACTGGAGCTCAGATAAAGTTCATTGTAACCTAAATAAAGTTCACTGAAGAAGAGCACGGCAGGTTCGCGACAGCAACATGGCGCAGCATACAAGTACAGTCGGCAGATCTGCACAAGTATCTCCTTCATCCTAATCCGGGAAGTGTGAGACCCCCATCTCATCCAGAAGATCCGTGTAGCCAAACTTCCACTCAGTCGCAGCATCCGGGAAGTGTGAGACCCCCCCATCTCATCCAGAAGATCCGTGTAGCCAAACTTCCGCTCAGTCACAGACAGTCTGAGACGGATCGGGTGACACTGACAGCCAAGTTGATGCTAAGAAACAAGTACACAATACCAATGTATTTCATGAACACAAGTATTACTAACAACAAAAGCCCCTCCCCAGTACTATAATTCTGTGACTAGTTTATCTTGCACCTTTTGTTTATTTTGTTAGTACTGAATTATATACAGTGTAACTGTATGTCATAAAGGGACATACCAAGGCAAGTTGTACTAATATAAACCATAATTCCATAGAATTATGTACAAAGTATAACTGTCATCCCTAAAACAACATAATCTGAGCATGTATATAATTATCACTTTTATTTTATGTCAACTATACTGGTTCTGGCGTGCCTGGATAGCCCCTGGACGGCTGAATATCAACAAGACCACGAATATAAAATTATAGGCAAACGTCAAATAATTTCTTGATACAGGGTTCAAAGACTAACTGTGGAGACAACATGAATATATATGTATTATTTACACTGTCAGTGTTATCGAGAACATATAAAACACATAAATTGTCCTTACTCTGGGTGATATTGACACAGTCACTGCTCTGGGCCTGTCATCGTGGTCGGACCCGAAGACGTCGTCGTCACATATTCAACAACAAATTCAACTTGCAGTCTTTCTTTCACGTGCTAACTGCAGCTGCGCAATATTGCGTCGCTTCGTGGCACGAAAACCACTCACTCACTTTCGACCAAACGGCATAATGTCGTTTTAGAAAGCTAAAGAAACACGGAGAATAAAATGTCAATCCTGTCGAATGTAGCTGGTATTACAAGCTGACGTCATAGGTTGGACGTATTACAACCAATCAGAACATTTGACTTGACGGAATCAGAGGATTCCGTCATCACGTGATGCAGCCTGACCAATCGTTGTAGGGTTATCCATTCCTTTGTCCCCGAAGCGGCAAGAGAGGCGTTCGTTTATAGGCTGGATTATTCAGGCAGCAGCGGTGCCATCTTAAAATAGTTTATATCATCATACAGAGCGAAAACAGGGCTTTCCCGTGATATGCGCCATGATGGAATGGCAGTATTTTTCGCGACGCAATCAATCGCGGAAAATTGCATAATGTTCGATTATTCACGCTTCGTTTGACAAAAACAAAGACTTAGCAATGATAGGCATCACACAAAATGCATGTTTTGTGACATAAACAGGTTTATTTCGGTAGTTTAACGTATATGAATGGGAAGTTGAGTAATTTTTATACATAAAAATGTCAATAACTCAAAACTCATTTTATTTTCAAAAATCCGTAAATTTCGACCCGAGCCTCCCCTTAAGTAATGTGTGCTGTCTGTTTACTAAAAAAGCGTACTTTTTAAGGCAGGACGCGGGTCAAGAAAATATTGATTTTCGAGAAATAAATCACTTTACATATTGACATTTCCGTGATGAGATTATTGCACTTGCCGTTGATGTATGTTTTATTCTTGAAATAAAATTGAATCTATAACAAAATGTCAATTTAGTGGCATGCCTCTCTTGGCTAAGTCTTTGTTTTTGCTAAATAGAGCGTGCCTAATCGTAAAATATCGTCATGTTCGGACATCGATTATTCGAGTTAACGACAACAAAGTTCAACATGGCGCTACACCAACCATCCTCTCAGACCGTGACTCAAAGACATTCAAGCGGCTGAGTGAGATGGACGTGTACGGCCCTGACGTGACGTTTGAGAAGGAGGAATGTGTCAATCACGTTGCGAAGCATATGGGAACCACACTCAAGAAACTTGCGACGGAGGGCAAGAAGACCGGTGTTATGCTTGGTGGTCATGGGTACGGCAGACTTACCAAAGCCACTATCACCAAGCTGACTGGCTACTACGCCAAGGCCATCCGCAGTCATCCTGGGGACATCAACGCCATGCGAGACACCATCTTCGCGACCTTCTTCCATACTGTGTCAACAGATGAGGATCCGCACCACACCCGTTGCCCAGAGGGAAGCGACAGCTGGTGTTTTTACCAAAGGGCACTGGCCAAAGGAGACGAGCCTGGCAGTCATCGCAAGAACGTGGGAACGCCCTTGTCATGGGAAGTGGCCAGTCAGGTCAAGGACGTATACCTGCGCCTGGGTCATCGAGACTTGCTGAATCGGTACCGCAAATTGGAAACACAACATGAACGAGTGCATCCACTCTAAAGTGTGGACGAAATGTCCGAAAACTGGCTTCGTTGGCCTGATGCGAGTTGTTGTGGCAGTCTGTGCAGTAGTCGCCGAATTCAACGAAGTGATTGAAGCAACAATTGAATGGACTTTCCGACTGATGGACATTGCCTCCGGTACACAGAGAAAGGCATCGGCTGTGAAGGCAGATCAGCTATGCCTGAAGAAGTCTCTACGCCAGGCAAAGGACAGCAGCAAGCGGGCACGACATGTGTGGAAGACAACGAAGACAGCAACTCGAGATGCAACAACATACGCACCTGCAGGTTTCTAGGCAGGGTGCCTAGACTTGTGGGCAGTAGACTTGTGAACAGTAGACTTGTGGGCAGTAGACTTGTGGGCAGTAGACTTGTGGGCAGTACACTTGTGGGCAGTACACTTGTGGGCAGTACACTTGTGGGCAGTACACTTGTGGGCAGTACACTTGTGGACAGTAGACTTGTGGACAGTAGACTTGTGGACAGTAGACTTGTGGCCAGTAGACTTGTGGCCAGTAGACTTGTGGGCAGTAGACTTGTGGGCAGTAGACTTGTGGGCAGTAGACTTGTGGGCAGTAGACTTGTGGGCAGTAGACTTGTGGGCAGTAGACTTGTGGGCAGTACACTTGTGGGCAGTACACTTGTGGACAGTAGACTTGTGGGCAGTAGACTTGTGGGCAGTAGACTTGTGGGCAGTAGACTTGTGGGCAGTACACTTGTGGGCAGTACACTTGTGGGCAGTACACTTGTGGGCAGTAGACTTGTGGACAGTAGACTTGTGGACAGTAGACTTGTGGACAGTAGACTTGTGGGCAGTAGACTTGTGGACAGTAGACTTGTGGACAGTAGACTTGTGGACAGTAGACTTGTGGACAGTAGACTTGTGGGCAGTAGACTTGTGGGCAGTAGACTTGTGGGCAGTAGACTTGTGGGCAGTAGACTTGTGGGCAGTAGACTTGTGGGCAGTAGACTTGTGGGCAGTAGACTTGTGGACAGTAGACTTGTGGACAGTAGACTTGTGGACAGTAGACTTGTGGGCAGTAGACTTGTGGGCAGTAGACTTGTGGGCAGTAGACTTGTGGGCAGTAGACTTGTGGGCAGTAGACTTGTGGGCAGTAGACTTGTGGACAGTAGACTTGTGGACAGTAGACTTGTGGACAGTAGACTTGTGGACAGTAGACTTGTGGACAGTAGACTTGTGGACAGTAGACTTGTGGACAGTAGACTTGTGGACAGTAGACTTGTGGCCAGTAGACTTGTGGCCAGTAGACTTGTGGCCAGTAGACTTGTGGCCAGTAGACTTGTGGCCAGTAGACTTGTGGCCAGTAGACTTGTGGACAGTAGACTTGTGGACAGTAGACTTGTGGACAGTAGACTTGTGGCCAGTAGACTTGTGGCCAGTAGACTTGTGGCCAGTAGACTTGTGGCCAGTAGACTTGTGGCCAGTAGACTTGTGGACAGTAGACTTGTGGACAGTAGACTTGTGGACAGTAGACTTGTGGACAGTAGACTTGTGGACAGTAGACTTGTGGACAGTAGACTTGTGGACAGTAGACTTGTGGACAGTAGACTTGTGGACAGTAGACTTGTGGACAGTAGACTTGTGGACAGTAGACTTGTGGACAGTAGACTTGTGGACAGTAGACTTGTGGACAGTAGACTTGTGGACAGTAGACTTGTGGACAGTAGACTTGTGGACAGTAGACTTGTGGACAGTAGACTTGTGGACAGTAGACTTGTGGGCAGTAGACTTGTGGGCAGTAGACTTGTGGGCAGTAGACTTGTGGCCAGTAGACTTGTGGGCAGTAGACTTGTGGACAGTAGACTTGTGGACAGTAGACTTGTGGCCAGTAGACTTGTGGGCAGTAGACTTGTGGGCAGTAGACTTGTGGGCAGTAGACTTGTGGACAGTAGACTTGTGGACAGTAGACTTGTGGACAGTAGACTTGTGGCCAGTAGACTTGTGGCCAGTAGACTTGTGGCCAGTAGACTTGTGGCCAGTAGACTTGTGGACAGTAGACTTGTGGCCAGTAGACTTGTGGCCAGTAGACTTGTGGCCAGTAGACTTGTGGACAGTAGACTTGTGGACAGTAGACTTGTGGACAGTAGGCTTGTGGACAGTAGGCTTGTGGACAGTAGGCTTGTGGACAGTAGGCTTGTGGACAGTAGACTTGTGGACAGTAGACTTGTGGACAGTAGACTTGTGGACAGTAGGCTTGTGGACAGTAGGCTTGTGGACAGTAGGCTTGTGGCCAGTAGGCTTGTGGCCAGTAGGCTTGTGGCCAGTAGGCTTGTGGCCAGTAGGCTTGTGGCCAGTAGGCTTGTGGACAGTAGGCTTGTGGACAGTAGACTTGTGGCCAGTAGACTTGTGGACAGTAGACTTGTGGACAGTAGACTTGTGGACAGTAGACTTGTGGACAGTAGACTTGTGGACAGTAGACTTGTGGACAGTAGACTTGTGGACAGTAGACTTGTGGACAGTAGACTTGTGGACAGTAGACTTGTGGACAGTAGACTTGTGGACAGTAGACTTGTGGACAGTAGACTTGTGGACAGTAGACTTGTGGACAGTAGACTTGTGGACAGTAGACTTGTGGACAGTAGACTTGTGGACAGTAGACTTGTGGACAGTAGACTTGTGGGCAGTAGACTTGTGGGCAGTAGACTTGTGGGCAGTAGACTTGTGGGCAGTAGACTTGTGGCCAGTAGACTTGTGGACAGTAGACTTGTGGCCAGTAGACTTGTGGCCAGTAGACTTGTGGCCAGTAGACTTGTGGCCAGTAGACTTGTGGACAGTAGACTTGTGGGCAGTAGACTTGTGGGCAGTAGACTTGTGGCCAGTAGACTTGTGGCCAGTAGACTTGTGGCCAGTAGACTTGTGGCCAGTAGACTTGTGGCCAGTAGACTTGTGGACAGTAGACTTGTACAGTAGACTTGTGGACAGTAGACTTGTGGACAGTAGACTTGTGGACAGTAGACTTGTACAGTAGACTTGTGGACAGTAGACTTGTGGACAGTAGACTTGTGGACAGTAGACTTGTGGACAGTAGACTTGTGGACAGTAGACTTGTGGACAGTAGACTTGTGGCCAGTAGACTTGTGGACAGTAGACTTGTGGACAGTAGACTTGTACAGTAGACTTGTGGACAGTAGACTTGTGGACAGTAGACTTGTGGACAGTAGACTTGTGGACAGTAGACTTGTGGACAGTAGACTTGTGGACAGTAGACTTGTGGACAGTAGACTTGTGGACAGTAGACTTGTGGACAGTAGACTTGTGGCCAGTAGACTTGTGGCCAGTAGACTTGTGGACAGTAGACTTGTGGACAGTAGACTTGTGGACAGTAGACTTGTGGACAGTAGACTTGTGGACAGTAGACTTGTACAGTAGCCTTGTGGACACACAATGTGTCACAGACAATATCAGTCATCAGATACTGAATTGATCTGAACTTCAAAGTAATTATTCTGAAATATGTGCGTCATTTTTCACATGCATTGTTGCTTATTAGTTAGTATATTCAGGTAGATTTGCAATAAAATTGCTGTTATTATAAACTGTTTGACTCAACTTATAGTTCTCATCTTCAGTACCAAGTTTTGTTGCTCTAGAGATTATGTTGTACAGCAAAATGTTGTGACAAACATGCGTTTTTCTCCAATTTCTGTTTTTTAAGTAAATCGCCCTTTAGTTTTGCAATATCTTGGCTGATTTTTAATGGAATGACTTCAAATTTCACATAGTATATCTTGAGAGTATGTGCAGGGGGAGACAGAGCTGTTTTTTTGAAGAAAATTACAGTGTATATAATCGGATATGCATCTCTGCAGTCATAAACGTTTTTCGAGCATAACATATATAAATATTTTTATATAATCAGTTTTCAGATTTTGGGAAAATAGCCCTGTCTCCCCCTGTGGAATACCCTCAGCTACCTGCATACTAATTTTGACTGTGTTTGGTGCATTCACTACAGATACATCATGTTCTCAAGAAGGGCATACAAAATCCAAGATGGCTGCCATTTCCATAGTAATGCATTGAAAAAAACGTGTTTATCAACACACTTTCTACTTTTTTACCACTGACACTATCTGAAAGTTTGAAGAAGATAAATTGAGAAATAAAAAAAAATTCTTTTACCAGAATCCTGCCTTGATCATCTAAAAAAAATTTTTCATTGCATCTGGTGGCTTGCAAAAGCTAAATAGAATTTATGCTGAATGTGTGGGTGCTAGTAGCAAGATTTAACAAATTTGCCACCCAGAAAATTAACTCTAGATGGCAGGTGGACAAGGAAGCCTTTTGGCTCATTGAGAGTCCAACCCTTTTTAGTCCTAATCCCTTATCCTGCAACATCTGTCACACCTCACTGTACCTGATGGAAAGTCTGACTAATCTGTAATTGGTCACTGGCAGAGGTTTGTGTCAACAGACAGCATCCACTAGACCCTTGGACAGTTGAGCCTATATTTTAAGGGGTCATCCTGAAACAACCAAATGAAGAGTTGACATAGTTCTGTTATACACAAGAAATCTGTATTTTATTTAATCATTCTAGTATCATCAGCATATAGTAGAACATACATTTCAATAAAATGTCTACATCATCATCACTAAGGTTGTTCTAAATTTCACCAGCTGCCATATCAAGTCCCTTATAATTGTGACTAACAGAGTGTTCAAAATCATTCAGGTAAATAGCAAATAACAAAGGAGACAAGTTTTCTCCTTATGGTAACTCTACATCACATGAGAAGAAGGCTGACACAGCCCCCCAAAATGCAAAATTTTTACACTCTAGTGATGTGGTTTTGAGAAGGGCCCTTGAGACTATCCCCAACAGTAGATTTTGTGTATTGTGCCAGAAACTGAACTGTCACATGCGGAGCCTGTGTCTTGCATGGATATCTATTGTTATGCAGTTCTTTTATATAAGCAGGAAGTTTGTGAAATTAATTATTCTTAGGCCACAGAAAAGTAATTCCCGGTTTCTCATCAATGCATGTATTTAAAAATAGGTGCCACAACATTTTATATTCTATTATAATTATTCCTCTAAACGCAAGACATAGTGCAATAAGTGAACAGTAAACATGTCAACATTTTACTTCCATCATAACCCTTAATGATCTGTAACTATGATTCACCAAAAAACATTTGATTAATAATTACCTACAGGGTTGTTTGATTTCTGCCAGGCAGAAACTGTTTCTGCCAGGCAGAAATTGCAACAATAGGAAATACATGCCATTGATAGGCAAACATGTTCTTTTTATAGAAAATGTCAGTTTCTTTTTGTACCGTATGATAACCATTGTTCGCTCTGCTCACAATAAACATCACATGAATAATAAAAGGAAGATCACTGCCACTTAACTTGTGGATTAATATTCTAAAACTGCTCTACTACTGCTTGGTGGACAGTTAATTAGTGGCTCAAGTTCAAATACATCAGGACGTTTTTTACACCTGCATGGTAGTTTAGGTTCAGTAGTGTGCTGGCAGCCATTAAACCTATAGGCTTGTGTGAAAAGGATAGTTGGCAGAATAACTAACTTCAAAGCACCATTGCATCCATTTAGCCAGGCAGCAGTCACACTGTCCCAGTGTCTGCTGCTACCTTTTGCTCTCAGTCTGTCCTCTTAGTTTTACACATAAAGACATAATTTGGCATAACTTGATAAGTTTTTGTAGCAGCACATTTGTACTTCTAGTGTATCAGTGCAACATAACATACATACTGTGTGGCACATTTTAATGTTATGCATGTAATATTTCCACGCAATCCATTTGCATATATAATGTATAACTTCAACAGCCGTTTTCTTCATTTTCACTTTTTGAACCCTACCATGTTCAATGCTCCATAACTTGGCAAATTTTTGTAACAGTCATAATTTTTGAAACCATGTAAAGCACCCTACCCAACCTTTACAAGAATGAAAGCAAAAAAACAATGTTACAATTTTTCAGACTTATCACTCATTTGGTCAGCCGGGGTCACATATAGACGTATTAGTCCAAAGGACTTCAGGGCCTCTTGGCCCATTTTTATTTACGTGTATCCCATCCTTCTGAGGTACGTGTCAATTTTCTTTTAAAACTTATTCATGCTACTAGCACCCACACAATCGGCAGATAATCTGTTCCAATCATTTAGTCTTTTGTGAAAATTTGAACTTTCTCTTCATGTCCCCTAGTCCTATCTTTCTTAACTGAGAAAAAATATTTCTATCAGAATTTTGATAACCATTCAATATTTTAAAAATTTCTATCTGATCTCCTCTCAAGCTCCGGTTCTCTAGTGTTGTCAAACCATGTTCTTTTAGGCGTATTTCATAACTAAGATCTCTCAGTGTTGGTATCATTTTAGTCGCTCTCTTCTGTACTCTTTCTAACATATCTATGTCCTTCTTGCGATATGGCCTCCACGCTTGTAAACAATATTCTAAATGAGGCCTAACTATTGTTTTGTACAGCGGTATTATTAGTTCTTTTTCCTTATACACTATATTTTGCCTAATTAAAGGATTTGATTTCCCTTTGAAGCTGCAATTCCGCACTGCTCTGAAACTTTCATATCAGCACTAATTGTTAACCCTAAGTCCTTTTCTTTTAATAATAATAATGACAAACTTCTATAGCGCCAAAATCCCCAGGAATCTGAGCTCAGAGCGCGACATACAAGAATCATTGGGCAAAATCGTTAACAGGGACAAGCAAGAGTCGTCATTAGAGCAAGGGACCGCCGAAGGTTAGGGTGGGAATGCAATTTTAAATAAACAAGTCTTCATTTTTTTTACGAAAGGTATTTATAGTCTCAGATGATTTTAAAGTGATAGGGAGTTGATTCCAGATTTTACAGTAGTACTTAGTATAGTACCCCCCATTGTATATTGTACATCTTCGTTCCCATGTCCTGTATGGAGGCATTTAAATTTCCAAAAATTGAACAACACATGCCATTTTTCAGACCATTTGATCAACCTGTCAAGATCATCTTGTAAATACTGTCTATCTCCATCACGTTTAATTCTTCTAAACACTTTTGTATCATCTGCAAATTTAAACACCTTACTTGTTATATCATTATCCAAATCGTTGATATATATTAAGATTATAAGAATAGTATACCGGTAGGTCCCAATACTGATCCCTGTGGTACCCCAGTCAAAACTTATTTCCAGTTTGAAGCCTCCCATCAACTACTATCTGTTGTCTTCTGTTAATCACCCATTTTTCTATCCAGTTAATTAAACCATTTCCTATGCCATGGGCCTTTAGTTTAAGCAGTAATCTTTGATGTGGCACTTTGTAGAAAGATTTATGAAAATCTAAGTAGATAATATCTACTGGTGATCCCTCGTCTACCCACTTAGTGATGTCTTCCGAAAAACATACCATATTTGTTAAGTATGATCTTGCTTTTAGAAACCCAAGTTGAGATGGGTTTATCAAGTTAGTGTGAATACGTGGTATGTTTAAAAATAAAATTGGCACGTACCTCAGAAGGGCTGGATACACGTCGATAAAAAGGGTTGGACTTTCGATAAGCCAAAAGGCATCCTTGTCCACCTGCCATCTAGAGTTAATGGGTGGCAATCTTGTTAAATCTATTGTTTGTCATGGTTTTGTTAAAACTAATCAGTGGTATTAACCATTTCATTGCTAAAATTGTGCTGATATACAAGAAGTCATCATTCTAAACATGTATTTTTATGTGGTTTAGTGTAAACATCATCATTATCAAGTAAACTTTATGTTTCCTGTAAGGGCTGATAATGTCCTATTTAATTCTAAAAATGTAATAGATGACAAAACATAACTTTTATTAATATACAGTGTATACACTTAGACTGTCATCCATGCTTGGCACTTCTTGGTAATCTGGTGATCGGCGGGATCGGCTCTTTAGCACTGAAATGGTGAATGTGTCGGACTGTCTTCAAGTTGGAGAACATAGGCTGGCATCATTTTCATGTCTATTTATGACAGGCCAATCAACATTTATTTGTTAACATTTATGTGTCAACTTTAACAAGTTGACATCACTACTTTCAATAAACCTAGCCGCAGACAGCGCTTGAAGCTGCAATTTAGGAATCTCTATTAATTAGACACACTATGAAACACATCAGGAATGTATGTTAGTAGATTTTTTTCAGGTTTGTTAGTCGTGTTGCTAGTTAGATTTCCTATGAAGCCAAGTAATGTATTCGTCTTCTGTACAATTCCACATATGGGCTGGGCTTGTGGCAGCATACCCCCAGGGAGTTGACGGTGATTTCCTCGTTCATTGCAGCTGACAATGGCTTCAATCCTGTGTGGAACGAGACCTGTGAGTTTGACATTGTCAACCCAAATCTGGCGATGATCCGCATCGTCGTGCAGGATGAGGACATGTTTGGTGACCCCAACTTTGTTGGTCAAGCGACATTCCCAGTGCCTTACATCAAGACAGGTCAGTCTGATGTTGTCAGGTTTATAAAGCAATGTATTTAGTCATGACTTCGTTGTGCCTTTTTTGATGCACGAGTTCGAAATTTTTATTTTTAGAGTGAAAGGGTATGCATGAGGTTTAATTAGATTGAGACAAGCCAACTGAACACACGCACACCTGAACAAGCTGACAGACAGTCACATCCACATGCATTGATTTTTTGTGACAATCATGCACACACATACTGACAGATGCATGCTCACACATATGCATGGACATGCCTGTATGCCTTCACAGACACGTACTGACATGCATGCACGCTTGTCAGTTGTAAAATAGAAAATGCAGAGGACTGGTTAAGAAGGAATGGTGAAAAGAGGCAGGTCTGCCACAGTTTTACGATACCTGTGGCCCAAGATGCAGCAGCAGAACTGTGCATCCATATGTGCATGACCTGTACATCACATGTTACCCTAGTAATAACGTGTGTATTACTATGGTGATGACATGTGCTTGTCCCATGGTGATGACCTATACGTGTTACCTTGGTGATGACCTATACATGTTACTGTGGTGGTGATCTGTATGTGTTACTCAGTTGATGACCTGTATGTGTTATTACTATGGCAATGACCTGTATGTGTTTCCATGGTGATGTTGTAGGTTACAGATCTGTACCTCTCAAGAACGGCTACTCTGAACAATTGGAGCTGGCCTCTGTACTTGTGCACGTTGACTCCAGAAACCCCATGGTATGTGAACTTTGCATTGACGATGATCATTATAGAAACAGTAAAAAATATCCGTCTTCCTGATCAGTGAACATACCTTGAGCAGTCATAAAAAACTTCCCCAACTGATCAGTGGACATACTTTGAACACTCGTAGAAAACGTCCCCAACTGATCAGTGGCCATACCTTGAACAGTCGTAGAAAACGTCCCCAACTGATCAGTGGACATACCTTGAACAGTCATAGAAAACGTCCCCAACTGATCAGTGGACATACCTTGAACAGTCATAGAAAACGTCCCCAACTGATCAGTGGACATACCTTGAACAGTCATAGAAAACGTCCCCAACTGATCAGTGGACATACCTTGAACAGTCATAGAAAACATCCCCAACTGATCAGTGGACATACCTTGAACAGTCATAGAAAACGTCCCCAACTGATCAGTGGACATATGTTGTTATGATACGACATACCTTAACGTGTCTTAAAGTAGTTTTACTTGAGTGAACTGAGTGCATTGCTACAGTGTTGTTCACTGTTTGTTCTCCAAGGATGAGGACATTTATGGCAAGATACAGGAGTTGCGAGATCGCTCGGCACAGCTGAACCAAGAGATCGAGTTGAAGACCCAGTTAAAAGATAAGGCGGGGGTGGAAAATGTCCGCGAGGAGCTGAGCGGGGTCGAGACACAACTTCTACAGCACAGCATGGAACGCATCCGTCGCAGGTGAGACCAAGCGATCACCCTAATTGCCTCAGGCCAAAAAAATTTTGCACTGCATTTTACAGCTGTTAAGTTGGGTCTATTGAGATGTTCACGACAAATTAGCGCTGCGAACTGTACAGTCAATGCCCATTAACTGAGGATCGTGCAATTATTTGGTGAGGTGTAGAACTATTTGGATCACATATGTGCCCTAAATAATAATGTTATGTGCCATTCGACTTTGTCTTTGCAGTTTTGCTAAAAGGGCAATGGTTCGCAGTGCATTCTCTTGATAATTTTCAAGATAATAAAAGTTTGGAAAATATGTCTACATACATACACGTATCGCGATTCTTCTAAAATATACATCTAAAATCCAAACAACTATTTGGATGGGGCGCTAAGAAATAAATAATAATTATTATTATTATCTCACCATGAGAAAAGTATCACGATTCATAAATGCATCATTACAGCTGTAATAAAGAGCCAGTCCAGTTTCTTGCTTGGTCTGTCTTTTACAAGATTTCTCTAGTAATAATCATTGATCGATCTTTATTGTACAGAGACGGCAAACTGCAGTATAGGAATTCAGTATTAGTTGTGTTTATGCTGATCAGTGGTCTTGTTTGTTGTTTCAGAACGCTTCACAAACAACGGAACTCCTCAACATCCAGTTCTGGAGCATCGCAGAAGTAAACATCGGAGAATAGATCAGTCACACATCTTGTCATGAATGAGTCTAGTACAAGTATATAGTTGAGCGCAGCATGCATTTTCAGTGCAAACATTCACTACGAAATGCACAGCTGTGCAGGAAATGATCATTATTTGTCTTTGGTTCGTGGTTGATATGCGACCTTTTGGCGTTAGTGTCTTAAGCATTTATTAATAGTTTCTGACAGCCGGCACCCGACTGCTTGGCATAGCATCTGTAAGCCAAAGCGGCAGTTTCTCAATGCTCTTCTCATTGTGCATCTTGTGTTGGGTTCACAACATTATTGATGCCATGGAAGAATTTCACTTGTTTACCTGACAGTGACATTCACTTTGTTGTACAGAATTAACTAAATATCCATTACCAAATGGTGCGTACACGGTGCGCCGAAACATGTGTCAATATCAAGAATGTTTTATGTTGGATGATTTAAAAGTGCCAAAAGAAGTGCTTTGTTGCCATGATCCTGTGCCAACAGTGGTACTGTTCTCTGTTATGTCCTAGTGGCATGTCTATTAAACGTAATGTTCTCACTGCGCTACTGCCGAGCAATTTGCAGGATCATTACGATGTTGAATTTGTTTTGCTGTTACGTCACTTTTGTTAGCGACAGCCAACACGATTGGTTATTCCGTCTTGCATGTTGTTTCAGCAAAGACAATTGGTTATTCTGTCACACACGTTATTTTGTTGCACTGTATCACAGTGTTTGATGTCGGGAGGTTTCCGGGTGCTAGTGCGTGAATGGAGACGTGCCAGCTTCACTAAGAAATGGTAATGTGTATGTTTGTTGTGTTTTACTGAAATAGTAGTTCCGTTGTTGTCTGAGGTTCTGACAGTTGTTCGCACACGCACGCAAACACAATCTGTTTCATAGCAACTACATATTTTGGTGTTCCCAGTGAGAATGGGAGATTCATACCTTCCAAGAATTAGACAGATTGCTAATATATTCAGTTGTCAAATTCTTGGTTGCGGGCAGTCACACGGAAAAGTGGTACAGCTTGATATGTTGTTTGTATATGTTTTGTAATGACAATCTTCAGAGGAGCACCAGACTGAACATATTTCTGATCTACTATAATCGACCCTAATGTCCTTGCAATGTGTTGTATCTGTAGGAAATGTATCGATGGAAAACCTGGAAATGTTTTTCAAAGGACCCTAGAAACAGCCACTAGGGCTGCTTATTTTGTTTACAACATTTATGTTTGCATATCCTCTGTTTGGCTGCCGTCTGTATCATGCTACATGCATTGGAGAATATTAATCATAATTTATTGGTTGCCATCGTTTGTAGAACTGTGCCTGGTTGACAGTGATATCATATGCTGGTGAAGAACTTGGCTGATTGGTTGCCATCTTCAAGTGATTTGTGACATTGTATTTGTAAAATGACCCATTTAGTTTGCTTGTTCCAGAACATGAATAGTTGCATAGTGGTGCTGGTGTCAGAAATTTGACTTAAACCAGATCGGATTATTCCATTGACTCATATTTTCATTACCAACATTTGTAAATTTTGTATCATTAGCAATGATACATCTGCAGAATGGTTGCTAAAAATGTTGACTCGATGTGAAATTTCCAAACATGATCCCAATGCAGTTTCAGTTCTGGAACAAAGCAAGTCAAATGGACAAATTGTGCTTAATAAAGCACAAATCTGGTGACTCGAGGAACTATGCTGAAATATAGTAGCAGTAGGGACCATTCATTATCCTTGACCTACTTAACATGTATAGCTAACAACCGCACTTATTAGTGTTGTAGTTCAGGTCTGACAAGTTCATTCAGTCTTCCACGTAACTCAAAACACTGGCACACCACACACACACAAGCCGCACACATGCACACACACAAATACACAGACACGCACACACTTACCACACTCACACTGATAGACACATGCACACAGACACGCCACTCTGACACAAACACATGCATTACACATGCACCACACGCGCACACACACACTTAGACACACACATTCAAATATGCACCATACACATGCACGCATGCATCACACACACACGTGTAAATTTAACTGATGTTTTATTGTTTGTGAAAGAGCCAGAATTTGGGGTCAGGATCTGTGGATTTTGGTTTCAGTTGTGAGCCAAGTCCAAGGATGTCTTCAAACTTGTTGTAACGTATACTAAAATGTTATTTGCAAAATAAAATGTGATTTAGCAGTTTTGTTTTTATTCAGTATTTTTTTAAATTCTGAAATGACTATTCAACATGGTTGTAGTTAACCCAAGTTCTACCCTATCATATATATAATGTTCCTTGGTTTAAAGCAGTGATTCTCAAACTGGGTGTAATGACCTCCTGGGGGGTTATTGGCAATATCAGAGGGGTCGTGCATCATCAGTTAGTCTTGTCTCTTTGGAAATAGTAAAGAAGATATCACTATAGACTAGGAATGCTCTTTAGAATTAATAATGGACTAGTAGATATTATTCGCTCAAATTACTACCAACATTCAGACCCAAGAAAAAGAGGCACTCGACGACTGTATCAGGAACATGCCCACCACCCAGTTCTTTATCATTCTTTTTTCACCTGGACAGTAGCAGACTGGAACCATCTTCCAGCTTCCACCACATCAGCATCCTCACTTAAACACTTCTTTAAAAGACTCGGCTTACACAACCTGCAGCCACCGCCAGCAACACCTTGAGGAACATGCCAAAGTGCATTTTAAACTATTTTAATCTATCAAAGTTTTAATGATTTTAAATATTTGGCGCACAGGCTGCTACACCATAACGCAACTGGGCATGCATCTCGGGGCTAATTACGTTCGAAAGCGCCCAGCCCTTTAAAATGAAGAAGAAGAAGAGAAACCTCACACTGGGGATCAGCTGACAGTACTTTTTGTTTAGGCCATGATCAATCACGTTTTGGGGGAGAAAAGTGCATTTGTGACATTTCCATTGCGAAGGATAGAGTCCACCACAGAATGTACAAACCTATGATATCAATCAAAGTACAGGTGATACAGGAAATAGGGGTTGAGGCTCATTAAAATCCTTCAGTTGCACCCCCTTGCCAAAATACTGATGGCTAATACCTCGCACTGGCCGGGTGGTTAGAATGCTAGACTTTGGTTCGGAGGAACCTGGATTTGAATTTCGGTGCTGACCGGTCGATGGTTCGGTACTAATAACGGCTGCCATGTTAAAACCTGAAAAATTTTGTTCACCCTACGTTGCTTGCCTCTTCCAACCCGTACCGGCCAGCTTGGAAGGGTAGGCCAACAACACCAGCATGCAAAGTACTACGAAGCCAAGGCCCGCTCTGTCCCAGAAGTACGTAGCTGCCGAATAGCATTCCCAGACATACAGAATCCACCTACTACATAAACACCCAAACCTGCATCGAGTGTAAGGAAAAACACATGGCATAGGAACAGTAACAGGGTGAGTATAATTAATGACATATTGGGAAGAATTGCATCGTTCCAAGCCCCACTGGTGCTCCTTGGTCTAGCAATCATATTCAGATTGTCACAGACACCAATATCTTCATACAACACTGGGGAAATTACCAAAGACATCACATTCTTAAAACAATCTCTCCTTTCGATCACCCACAGGCAACTTCATTATGCATCACAACCAGGCAAATTCACCGGGCTTTACATAGGCATGCTCTTGCTCGCAATGGCAAATGACACCCCAACAAACCCAGGCCAAATCAGATTCCCATTTGGCACATGCAAAAAGGCAGTAGCATGCAACCAAAAAGCCACATGCTGCGACTCGTGTGACACATGGTTCCATATAAGATGCACCGGAATTTCCAACAAGATATACTCTTGCATGAACAAAACGAACATGAAAAATGTCTCCTGGTACTGCCCAGGGTGTGGCCTACCAAACCTACCAACCACCTTCTTTGACCCACCCTACGACACTGACTGTGACACCAACAGATTCTCCTATCTTTCTGATGATGACTCCCTCCACTTTAGCTCTGTATCCAGCTACGGAAGCCCTATAGCCCACTCCTCCCCTCACACAACCCAATTGGAACCCTCCACGAGAGAAAAGAAAAAATTCCGGAACAAAAATAACTTACGAGCCATAGTTAAACTTTCAGAGCCTAAAAAAAAAGCCAGATCTGCAACTCGCAATAGACATTACCAACCCTGATATTACATTTGAATGCGAGACATGGCTAAACAAGAATATTGAAACTTTGGAAATCCTACCCGATGATTGCACAGTATATAGGAAAGATCGATCCTCCAGAGGTGGAGGAGTACTCCTGGCAATCAAAACATCCATTAATTCCTGTATGCAAACAGACTTGGACACTGATGGAGAGCTCATCTGAGCAAAAATTAAATTAAAAAAAACCAGATCTTTGTTTGTAGCTTTTATCGACCTCCAACCGATGAGAAGGGACTGACCCATCTACAGAACTCCATTAGCAGGATTAGCCAAAATGGAAAACACAATATATATTTACAACCTTATCCACCGTAGCTCCCTAGCGCCTTGACCCATCTGTTGACAACTGGAAAACTACTTATGGATTTTGAGATTGACCAACCCTTTTGTTTTGATGCGCCTCTGAGCTTGGTTTCCAAGGATTTAGGCACAATAGAAGTTATCTTATTATTATTATTATTATAGCCGGCGATTTTAACTGTCCCAAAATTGATATTGGACCTCCTTGACCTGCCCAGAAAATGACAAAACAGCGACTAACTTACTAGACCTGACTAGGGACTTTCACCTTCACCAAGCTGTACAGGAACCCACCAGAGGCAAAAACATATTATAACTTTTCCTCACCACCAACCCCTCCCTCATAGAACACACGCACAACATATCAAGCATCAGCGACCATGACAGTATCCCCCTACTAAATATTAACATAAAACTGCCCAGAACCATGGCCCCTCCCCAAAAAGTTGTCAAATACCACAAGGCAGAGTGGGAACATATTGAACAAGAACTCCAGGACCTTGGAAACTAAATTCAAAACCAAGGCCCACTTACTGACTCTCCAGAACCACTTTGGGACCTCTTCAAATGCGGCCTCCAGGAAATTATGAACAAATTCATCCCCTTCAAATATTCTTCAAACAGATTCTCACTCCCCTGGATCACTACAGAAGTCCAAAAAATTATAAACAAAAAACAATGACTGTACAACAAAGCTAAGAAATTCAAAAGAGAAACTGACTGGACATTATTTACGAAATTTCGCAAGGCTACCAAAAGAAGATCCAGTCAGAATATTGGAAATACATTGCAAGACAAACAAAAGAAATCTTTCAGGCATTACATTAAATCGCTCAACAAAGATACAACAGGAATCTCCCCACTAAAAGATAAAGGCATCCTGCACACAGATAGCAAAATCCAAAGCAGATATTCTTTCAAGACAATTCCAATCGGTGTTCACCAACAAAAACCTGGATAACATCCCCCAACTTCCCAACCAAAATTGATCCCCACAGATGCCCCCCATCCAAATAACAGTGAAAGGTGTCAAGAAATTACTGAAAGATATAAAACCAAACAAAATCCAAGGCCCAGACAACATCCCTGCCAGAATCCTGAAGGAAGGAAATGGCCTCCAAAATAGCACCCATCCTGACAACTATATTCCAGAAATCAATAGACTCCGGAACTCTCCCCTTAGACTGGCTGAAACACATATAGTTCCAATTTACAAAAAGAATGACAGAACAACTGCTTCTATCGACCAATCTCCCTTACTAGTATACCCTGCAAAATTCTTGAGCACATTATATCCAAATCAATCTATAACCACCTTGAATCCCACAATATTTGTACTGACCGACAACATGGCTTTAGACTTCACTGCTCACGACGATCCATGACTTGACGAGCACCCTGGAAAAAACCCACCAAATTGATCTTATATTTCTAGACTTCTCTAAGGCTTTTGACACTGTCCCTCACAATCGACTCCTGCACAAACTGGATAACTATGGAATTAGAGCCAGGTCAGTCAGCACCCACCTTTGGATTAAACTTTTTCTGACCAATAGATCACAAGAAGTGCTGGTAGAAGGGTGCATGTCGGGTCAGGTACACGTGAGTTCTGCAGTTCCACAGGGAACTGTCCTTTTCCTTCTCTATATTAATGACATGCCCACCCATTGTTCTCCTTGAACCTCCCTGAAACTTTTCGCTGACAATGCCATGCTCTACCGGAAAATCAATAACCAAACTGACTAAGACAACCTACAGCATGACCTCGATAGACTCATCGAGTGGGAGCAAAACTGGCAATTGGCCTTCAACCCCTCCAAATATGAAGTAATGCACATCACCAAATCAAAATTACCCACACATAGCTCATACACAATACATGACACAACTTCTTCAGTTCAGCATATCTCTGCGAGACGTAGCTGCCCAGATGATACTACGATATGCTGCTCTGACTGCCGTTTGTCTCCCTGCTCTCACGATGTCGTCTTCCAACCAGTCGCTGATGTCCTGCTCCCATCTTCTCCTTGGTCTTCCCCTTCCTCTCTTTCCCTCCACTTTGCCTTCTAGAACTGTTTCCTCTAAGGAATTATGTCTTTTGATGTGGCCAAAACAACTCAGTTTTAGTCCTTTTATTCTATTCACCAGTTGACAGTTCTTTATGTCTAATTTTTAAAGGATCTCTGCATTGGTTGTTCGTGTTATCCATGGCACTCTTAGGACTTTTCTGTAACATTTCATCTCAAACGCTTGTATTCTTCTCATGTCTTCTTTGTTCATGGCACAACACTTGGAGAAATACCAGTAGCAACACACCTTGGGATAGACATATCAAATAACCTCTCCTGGAACCCACACATCAACAACATAGTCAGTAAAGCAAACAGCAAGCTTGGATTCATCAAGAGAAACTTAAAGTCTGTTCTCCAGTCCATCAAGAGCTATGCCTATCAGAGCCTGGTCCGCCCACACCTCGAGTATTGCTGCTCGGTATGGGACCCACATACCATTCGGAACATCAACTGTCTGGAGGGGGTTCAGGGCCGGGCTTCGTGGTTCATAACTACAGCTGGGAAGTATCCAGGGCTGCCTTCGCCTCTGCCCTCTCCTGGCCAACCCTAGAACAGAGGAGGGCTGAGGCCAGGCTTTCCCTTATGTACACAATCGCGAACAATCTCAAAAACATCGATCCCAATCAATGCCTCGAGCAAGATCCAACCACCCATACAAATACAGACAAATATCCACCTCCCACAACTGCTACACCTACAGTTTCGTTCCCCGAATAATAGTACAGTGGAACAGACGACCCTGTAACACATTCATCCCCAAAGACCTGGACCCCTTCAAGGGTGCAATGCATAGACAACACAGCCCCACCCCTCTGCCCCCCGCCCACACCCACCTATACCCTTTCCCATCCCATCCATCCCAAACCCAATCCAAGCAGAAAACACCCTTATCCCATTCCAGATAACATGAAGCCAGCCATCCTGAGACCAAACAAGCACCATGCACCGACCAATCATACTAGTGCGCGATGCCCCAGTAGGGGTATTGCACTATAAACAAACATAAACATAAACAGAAGCCCAAGCGCCAGACGACCATCACAAACCCGGCGCCTGCATGTAAATCCATGACTATAAGGACTTCCAGATTTCACAGTCCTGTCCCCGTGCTATTCATCCACAACCGCAGGGCGTTGCTGGTGGACAGAAGCCTGCGTGAATGTCGTTTAGTGTGAGGATGTCGGACCGGGGGCTGTCCTCCTGCTGCAGCCACCACCCGCCTTTGCAGCCATTTGGACATAATGTGTCCTCGTCGGCCTGTTCCGTCGTTGTGGCTGGATTGCTGTTAGTCGGGCGGGATCCTCACCTCAGACCTGTGCGCCATGGGTGGCCCTACAAGGAGTACAAGACTCCGGACGCCATAGCTCTGAGGATCACTGGTGCTCACAATTAAAATTAAGCCTTTCCACGACGACAATATTCCGATCCAAGGGAAAGTATAAAGAGCTATACGACAGTGAACAGAGTACCATAATTCACACCGACCCGAAAGAGGTACCCGAAAAACACCATGGGAGGTGAAAGCAGCGCTAATAAGAGATATGAAGAATGAGAAGACACCAGGCAACGACCATGTAAACATTAAAAACAGGAGAAGATACTATATTGAAGACACTAGCTATGCTGTACACTAAATGCTTATCAGAAAGACGAGTACATACCGCATGGAAGAACGCAAAGATGGTGATAATCTTCAAGAAAGGATATAAGAAAGGAAAGTACAGACCGATTGTTATCAAATATCTACAAATTACTCACAAAAATACTAACGAATAGGCTAGAGAAAGCACTCAACGAAATACATAGTAAATCATGGTAAATTATAGTAAACCATTGTATATTACATTTTGCCATGCTTTCGCCATAGTAAATCATAGTAAAATGTGGTATTCACTGTAGGAAATTAATTACCCATAGTAAAATTTAATTATTATATTCACCATATAGTAAAATTATCGATCGAAATAAGATACTAAAATCTGATGCTAAGATAAATAAAATAAATAAATTAATACCGTATACAAAGGTTAAAATAAATGAGGTCTGACTATATTAGTTCAAGAACAGAAACGTCTTCAATAACTGTTCAAAACTGCCTATATATATATATATATATATATATATATATATATATATATATATATATATATATATATATATATATATATAGTGTTCTCGATTGTGCGTAGTTCCAGTGGCAAAATTAAATAAATCGCTTCCGGGACTGGGAATTGAGACTACCTAGTCTCGCGTATCTTGTTCGTCTTTCTGAACTCGCCAAGAAGAAAAAAATGCAGCTACCTCTCGGCGCCTATGTAACCTAGGCTAGAGCACACATTACTGTTATGCGGTTAAACATTTCAGCAAACACAGTACCGACGCGAAGATGGATGTTGGCGAATTGCTTGCTTTTCAGGTTAGTATTTATAAATCTACAAGCATACGTGCGTATGTTTTAATGCGTATTCATTGCAACGTATATTGCCTATATTTAGCCCCATGCAAATCTTGATTATATTAATTTGTGTATTAAAGGATGTTACTAGAAGTTCGAAGTACTTGTGGGCGATAATCAGGATTTCTCACGCATATCTCCATGGACTGCAGGCGGAGCCGGTGTTACTGCTACGGTTTGAGATTATAGCCGGTTTCACATTGTCTTTTTCGCATTTCAGTTAAATGAATTTGACTTTTTATGCTGATTTACGTTAGTTATTAATTTTAATTTGTTTTAAATCTAACTTGTCTGCTTAATCAGTTTATGAGTGTTCTAGTTCTATTATTTTAAGGTGGCTGCATCGGCTATTATATGCTTCTTTTGAATTAATCATTTATAATATAAGTTTTGAAGATAAGCTAACCATTTTTTTTCAGAGTTTGCCTCATATACTAAACAATACTCTAGACCAAAATAATTTATTTTTTATGTTGTTTAGAGATATTTAAATGTGTTTAAAGACAATAAAAAAATATGTCAAAACACCTTAAAATGGCATTTTATTTCATTTTGAGAAACTCCCCAAAAGAAAAATTTGTATGGTTGTAAGTACAAACATGTTATTGACATTCAGACAGGTTTTTTTGTAAACAAATACATATTAAGTTTGATACAGCTTCATAAAAAATGTTCTACAATGTTGAAAGACAACAAAAATCCGTACTGCATTTTTGGCACGACCCCTTCACCAAACATAAAACTATCCCGTGCAATTTTGGGTAAACACAAGTCGAGTTCATATGCCAAGTTAAGGCTTTGTAAGTATTGTAGTTTTTATAAAAAAAAGTTTATTTAAGTAATACTTCCTGGTTGTTACAATTATAAGGGTGTCACCAGATGCTTGTTTTTTGTTTAGAAATGTGACTTTTTTTACTGGCATGTGGCTTTTTTCAACACAGTTTGACAGACACTTCTGTTACTGAGATTTCCCCCCAAGGTTTTCCCGCCAAGTTTTCTCATGATATTGTGTTACGAAAGGCCATGTGTTAAACTTGTGGTAGGCAAGATTGATTGACACCTGCTAGGGTCAGTCACGTGTCATTGCAAATGGCGGCTGAGGTCGGGCATTATCCGAGAATAAACAAAACTACCGCCAGTATTTGGTAATTTGACAGCATGATGCATTTAGGTAATTATAATACAACAGCATATTGGCATGAGAATAACCAGACTATATGATCTGCATTCATCGTGAATTAATTTATGTTTGAACTGGGCTGACGCACACATGATCATCACTATGGAAACATTGTCAGTTTCCAAGAATCTGAAAAGGGACTTTCCACAGACACATTAAAAATACTAGTTTTTAAAGGACTGATTGGTGACATATGGTGATAGTGCCTTGGTTTTTTTAATAGTACACATGTTCATACTGACACCTACTAATGTTCTATGAAGAAAAAAATATATAAATCAACTGACATGATACCCGGTGCAGCTACCTTAACCAGGGGTTTATGTGGATGTTTGTGTTCAAGGGTCCTTCTTTTGAGGGGGTCCCAAGCCTGTAGCAAGGGACCCACAGACATATACTGTTGTATTTGTTGATATTTTTCCTTGATAATCGATATAATTTTGGAAGTTAGAGCAGCCTTCCTCACTTATGTCATGAGTGGGCGTGTTAGTCTGCTTGATGCCTTGGCTTACGTGTAAATGTCACATTGGGAGATCTCCTAAGGCAGGGCTAAGGATATCGAGGAAGCCACGAGTCACTTTGGAAGGCTCCTGAATTTGTTTTGGTGGCTGGAAACCTGACTCTTGTAATCTTATTAACAAGTTATGTAAAGCACCCCCAAATGACTGGCACTCCTCTTGTAATCTTATTAACAAGTTATGTAAAACATCCCCAATTGATTGGCACTCCTCTTGTAATCTTATCAACAAGTTATGTAAAACATCCCCAACTGATTGGCACTCCTCTTGTAATCTTATTAACAAGTTATGTAAAATATCCCCAACTGATTGGCATTCCTCTTGTAATCTTATTAACAAGTTATGTAAAATATCCCCAACTGATTGGCACTTCTTGTAATCTTATCAACAAGTTATGTAAAACATCCCCAACTGATTGGCACTCCTCTTGTAATCTTATTAACAAGTTATGTAAACATCCAGAGTTGATTGGCACTCCTCTTGTAATCTTATCAACAAGTTATGTAAAACATCCCCAGTTGATTGGCATTCCTCTTGTAATCTTATCAACAAGTTATGTAAAACATCCCCGAGTGATTGGCACTTCTCTTGTAATCTTATCAACAAGTTATGTAAAACATCCCCGACTGATTGACACTCCTCTTGTAATCTTATCAACAAGTTATGTAAAACATCCCCGACTGATTGGCACTCCTCTTGTAATCTTATCAACAAGTTATGTAAAACATCCCTGACTGATTGGCACTCCTGTTGTAATCTGATCAACAATCAATTTATGTTTTGAACAATCAATTTACATCATTAGAATTTCGTAAAACACAAAAGTGTTACTTTTCTTCCAACACGTCGTAAATAAATCCCTCACACACACATGCACGCACACACACACATGCACGCCATTGTACGCACACACACATGCACGCACACCCACACGAGTGTCTGATATTCATGCAGGAAGTGTGAACATGTATCTATTTACATTAATTGGTTTTGTTTCTTTCAGCCAGAAAAGCCTAGCTTTGTCTCTAGTGGGAACAAGCGAAAGCAACCAGATGACGATGAATACAATGGAGCAAAGAAACAAGTGATCGACAGCAAAGAACGAGAGAGAATTTTAAAAATGGTCCAAGAAGAACCAGAAGTAAGATATAATGTTTGTCTGAGGAATAACCATTAACATATTTAAATCAAATAATTTATGATACAAGACTTTTAGACTACTAAAAGAATATATCTTGGCTAATCAGAACAAATAAGTAAAAATCTTAGCAATTAATTTCTGAGAATATGTACAGTTTTTTATTACGTCTTCAAAAATGTTAGTAGTTTCATGTTCACATTCTGAGTGATGTCAATAGTGGATGCTGTTTCGACCATGTTATTCAATACAATATACATATAATTGGCTTTCACATAACCTTTGGAAACACCTCCTTCAATCATTTCAGTGTCCTGTTGACAGCAAAGGACAACAGAGAATTCAAAAAAATTATGTTCTGTTGAACCATTCATTTAATAAAATCTTTGTTTCACATATTAAAAAGGGCAATTGTATAGTCTTTACATTACAGTAAAACCTGTCTTAGCGGCCACCTGTCCGTAATGGTAACCTGTCTATTGCGTATAACGGTCGGTTAATTTGGACTGAACCATTCATAGTCAACCTGCCGCTTGGGGGCAGGTCAAAGGGAATCCATGATTTCCCTGAATATAATGTCATTGCGTCAGTGTCATCGCGTGTGCGCAGGACTATTAAATTGCAATCGAGTCACACATGGTGTCATCAGCTTGTTGTAGCCGCTATGTGGCTCCTTTACTCCAGCAAAGAGGAATAGAATCAGCTTTGATGTCGAAAGTGAGCTCAGAGAAGCCATGAGCATGTAGCCACATATGGAAGCAGCCATAATAATATTTACCCAGCCTCCTAGGTGGTTTGATGTAGCTGGAGAGACTGCCTAGGGAAATATTACAATGGCCCTAGCTCAAATTGTAGTGATAAGAGAAGCCAGTGTAGTGGGCTGTTGTAATATTTACCTAGGCAGCTTGGCCAGTTACCTACCACTTGGGGTAGCTTAAATTGTATTGATAATCCCCCCAAGCAAATATGCATCAAAGCTTGCCTTGCACGCGTTCACACCCTCCTGCTGCCTTTTGGACATCAAAGCTTTTTCTGTTCGCCTTCACTTGGAGGGAGTGATTGATTTCAACATGGCCCAAAAGAAAAAGGAACAATTATATATAGCAAGTTGTGCAGTGTATTATTTAATATTATTGTTAACGCTAGGTTTGTACTGTTCGCGAGAGTACCAACTAGCGAACGTCAACGTAACCATCCATAATACTGTGGCTCCACCTAGTGAGTATCCAAGTTATGAAACTCTCCATAACGGCAACCTGTCTATAACGGTAATTTTGCGCAGTCCCGACGATGACTGGTTTTACTGTACTATTATGTCAGTGGTGATACTGTCGACATCATCATGATTGAAATAGTACCTGTTTTAAAACCATTTCTGATTTCTATCATGTGGTATTGTTTTGTTAGTCACACATGCCTGCCGCATGGAACTGATATGATTCAGAATGTGTGCACCTGAGAAACCATTGGTTTATTTTCTTGTAGCCAGAGACACTGAATGAACTGGCATTGAAGAAGATGATTCTACAGTTTGAAAAACGAGTGTATAAAAATCAAGAAATGAGAATAAAATTCCCAGATCTTCCCGAAAAGTAAGTTTGATGTGTACAGCAGATGCTGACAGTTAGTAGTGTCTGTGTTTGGTTTCTTAATGTCTGATTTATAAGATACATGCTGAAATTATTTTCCAGATGTTGATGATTACTATGTACTGATTAATAATACTCTGTACTACAAAATTATGCATTTTTTGTATTTTTATATTTGTTTGTATGGAGGTGTACAATAATGACAAATCAAAGTCACATTTAGTTAATGACAAATAAGATCAGTTTCCAAACAAATTAAAATATAATGTAGGTATTTTTGTATCTATATCTTATAAAGGTAATATCTCCATTATGTTTCTTTAATAAATACGCACCAGTTAATGATATACTGGTAAGTCTGTACTTCAACAGAAAACAGATTGGACCTTTTCGTTAAATGACTTTAGATGTAAGAATTACCTTAAAAATATGACAACAAAATTTGCTTTTAGTTAATTATCCTGTTACCACAGCAGTGGATTCATGCATATTTCGCTGTGATTTCAGGTTTATGGAGTCCGAGTTAGAACTAAATGACATCGTGCAAGAGATGCATGTGATTGCAACAGTGCCGGACCTGTACTATGTGCTTGTTGATTTGAATGCGGTCCAGTCAATACTACAGCTGCTGAACCACGAAAACACAGGTACAGTGACTCAGCAAAACGTGCGAAATATCGCAGCAGCAGTGTTGCTTATGTCCCCCTGACAACCAAGTCGGTTAAGGGATTAAGTAAGTAATAGCCAATGATGTTGGTAATTAATTATTGCAAACACACTTAATTAACATAATTATTATGTATTTACATAGCTTATTAGCACAAACATTTGTTTTGATGTAGCTACATACCTAATAAATTATACATCTAGTTACATAAAACAAATGTTGGAGGTAATAAGCTGTCACAGGTTACATTCTTACATTATACTAACTTTTCCAGTCATAATGTGGTGACAACTTTTGGAACCTAGTCCTCGGGTAACTGCCTCCCAGAGTCCAGACAGGCACATTCACCAGCGATTTGTGGCATGTTTTCACACATGACAATACTATTTTGATGGTGCATAATTCCTTATTAGGACCAGTTGCATTGATTTGTTTATAATGGCATCTAGTGTAGATTACTAAAAGGGTATCTTCAATCACTGGAACTATATTTGGTGATAAAAAGTGGAGCTTTAGTAATAAGCAAGTTGTGGTAATGATAATCACTGTAATGCTTTAGACATCATTGTTTGATTTTTAAGGGTTTTGACCATAAATCAGTTATGGGTTTTCATGTGTCCTAATGGTGCGGGTTAATAAACAAATTGCCACATTCCCAGATGAATGTACTCATGGATAAATACTGACAAGGAACAAATATACAATGATGTGTGAATTCTGGCAAAGAATCTACAAAGTAATCCTGTGCCGTGTGTCCTGTTTTAATTTGAATGCACCCATTACAAATATCTTGTTTTGTAGATATCTCCATAGCAACCGTTGACCTCCTTCAAGAGATGACAGATGTAGACATATTGACAGAGAGCGAAGATGGCACAAACGTTCTCATTGATGCCCTTGTGAGTTTGTCTTGATAGTGGGAAGAAGGGGAAAAACGAGAGAGCAGACAGCTTATTTGACCAAATTGACCCCTTGTTCTCCTGGGTGTTACACCCCTCCATTTTGCCTTGTCCAGGGCTGACCATTGTGTCATATTTGACTTGGTCAATGGTTACGCCACCTTTTCCGTAACCCCCCTCTTATTTAGTCCTTTGAAGTTAACAAGGTTTTCTCTTGGTATGTAGCAAACATTCCCAAATCACTGGAATCATCTGTGTCTAATGGCATCCAAGATGGATTCAGGGCTTTGCTATGTGGATGTGTAATTTAAAGATGAAAGAATATTTTACATATAAAACCAGTTAGGCTTGGTGGATGTGGAAGTTCAAGTTGAGATTGTTTTGTAACATGTGACCTGCCACAGCAAACTGGGTATTAAGGCGCATTGGCGCATGCAAGCCAAAATAGCTAATTCATGTCCCATCAATTGTGTGATTTTGGCAGAAATGCGTACCTCATAATCTCATATTTTATTATCCGGTGTATTTTCCTTGACAACTAATCCAAAACTAATAAAATACTAAATGTATGATTACTATGGGCATTGTATTTTCCTATAGTCAATTTGATAAACATGTTTTTTTCAAGACATTGATCTTTAAGAAAAATGACGTAAGATATTTCAACAAATAAGGTATTTTGGTAAAGCTGATAATCTGGAATCGAAAAAGATACAAAACTCATAATTTTGTGACTTAATACCCACTTTGCCAGCTTGTCAGACATTACACCACAGGCAGGGAATGGCTGTCCAGTTTGCCATAGCTTGTCAGACATTACACCAGAGGCAGGGAATGGCTGTCCAGTTTGCCATAGCTTGTCAGACATTACACCACAGGCAGGGAATGGCTGTCCAGGTTGCCATAGCTTGTCAGACATTACACCAGAGGCAGGGAATGGCTGTCCAGTTTGCCATAGCTTGTCAGACATTACACCAGAGGCAGGGAATGGCTGTCCAGGTTGCCATAGCTTGTCAGACATTACACCAGAGGCAGGGAATGGCTGTCCAGTTTGCCATAGCTTGTCAGACATTACACCACAGGCAGGGAATGGCTGTCCAGGTTGCCATAGCTTGTCAGACATTACACCAGAGGCAGGGAATGGCTGTCCAGTTTGCCATAGCTTGTCAGACATTACACCAGAGACAGGGAATGGCTGTCCAGTTTGCCATAGCTTGTCAGACATTACACCAGAGGCAGGGAATGGCTGTCCAGTTTGCCATAGCTTGTCAGACATTACACCACAGGCAGGGAATGGCTGTCCAGGTTGCCATAGCTTGTCAGACATTACACCAGAGGCAGGGAATGGCTGTCCAGTTTGCCATAGCTTGTCAGACATTACACCACAGGCAGGGAATGGCTGTCCAGGTTGCCATAGCTTGTCAGACATTACACCACAGGCAGGGAATGGCTGTCCAGTTTGCCATAGCTTGTCAGACATTACACCACAGGCAGGGAATGGCTGTCCAGTTTGCCATAGCTTGTCAGACATTACACCAGAGGCAGGGAATGGCTGTCCAGTTTGCCATAGCTTGTCAGACATTACACCAGAGGCAGGGAGTGGCTGTCCAGTTTGCCATAGCTTGTCAGACATTACACCAGAGACAGGGAGTGGCTGTCCAGTTTGCCATAGCTTGTCAGACATTACACCAGAGGCAGGGAATGGCTGTCCAGTTTGCCATAGCTTGTCAGACATTACACCAGAGACAGGGAATGGCTGTCCAGTTTGCCATAGCTTGTCAGACATTACACCAGAGGCAGGGAATGGCTGTCCAGTTTGCCATAGCTTGTCAGACATTACACCACAGGCAGGGAATGGCTGTCCAGTTTGCCATAGCTTGTCAGACATTACACCAGAGGCAGGGAATGGCTGTCCAGTTTGCCATAGCTTGTCAGACATTACACCAGAGGCAGGGAATGGCTGTCCAGTTTGCCATAGCTTGTCAGACATTACACCAGAGGCAGGGAATGACTGTCCAGTTTGCCATAGCTTGTCAGACATTACACCACAGGCAGGGAATGGCTGTCCAGTTTGCCATAGCTTGTCAGACATGACACCAGAGGCAGGGAATGGCTGTCCAGTTTGCCATAGCGTGTCAGACATTACACCAGAGGCAGGGAATGGCTGTCCAGTTTGCCATAGCTTGTCAGACATTACACCAGAGGCAGGGAATGGCTGTCCAGTTTGCCATAGCTTGTCAGACATTACACCAGAGGCAGGGAATGGCTGTCCAGTTTGCCATAGCTTGTCAGACATTACACCACAGGCAGGGAATGGCTGTCCAGTTTGCCATAACTTGTCAGACATTACACCAGAGGCAGGGAATGGCTGTCCAGTTTGCCATAGCTTGTCAGACATTACACCAGAGGCAGGGAATGGCTGTCCAGTTTGCCATAGCTTGTCAGACATTACACCACAGGCAGGGAATGGCTGTCCAGTTTGCCATATCTTGTCAGACATTACACCAGAGGCAGGGAATGGCTGTCCAGTTTGCCATAGCTTGTCAGACATTACACCAGAGGCAGGGAATGGCTGTCCAGTTTGCCATAGCTTGTCAGACATTACACCAGAGGCAGGGAATGGCTGTCCAGTTTGCCATAGCTTGTCAGACATTACACCACAGGCAGGGAATGGCTGTCCAGTTTGCCATAGCTTGTCAGACATTACACCACAGGCAGGGAATGGCTGTCCAGTTTGCCATAGCTTGTCAGACATTACACCAGAGGCAGGGAATGGCTGTCCAGTTTGCCATAGCTTGTCAGACATTACACCACAGGCAGGGAATGGCTGTCCAGTTTGCCATAGCTTGTCAGACATTACACCAGAGGCAGGGAATGGCTGTCCAGTTTGCCATAGCTTGTCAGACATTACACCACAGGCAGGGAATGGCTGTCCAGTTTGCCATAGCTTGTCAGACATTACACCAGAGGCAGGGAATGGCTGTCCAGTTTGCCATAGCTTGTCAGACATTACACCACAGGCAGGGAATGGCTGTCCAGTTTGGCGTTGGGGTTGTGGTATTGAGCAGTTTTTGAGCTGTGTTTGGTTTGGTTGTAGCTGGAAGGTCAGCTGATAGCGCAGTTGGTGGAGAACATGGAACGACTGGATGAGAGCATGAGGGAGGAGTCAGAAGGGGTTCACAATACCCTGTGTAAGTACAGTTGACAACCAGAAATATTGTCTGTCTATAGAGTACGTAATCTGTATTGTATGGACCGTGTCAGGTTCTCTCTACTGTTTTTTGTACTTTCTATAAAACTATTAGGAACATATTTGCAAAATTCAAACCACATATCTGTAGGTTATGCCAACTTTGGATCATTGTAAGTGAATCGTCTCCCGAACCCTGAGGTCCAGTCGCCTCTTTCTATGTTCATTCCCTTCCTTCGACCATTGACCTTTGACCTACCAGCTGGGGATGCATTTGAAAAAACTTGATGGTAATTATTTAGAGTTACTTACTTTTTTCAGTGGACAAATTGAGTTGTCAGTCATTACCCAAGTGGCGTCACTGTAGAGTTGTGTTAAGATTATTACCTGCTTGATGCAACTGGTAACAGCAGAAATTAAATGGTCATGGGGACGAGTTTAAGTTCAAAATGCTGTAATAGTGACAATTGCTGTCGTTGGTTAGTTTCTGCATGTGTAGGTGTCAGCTAGTACTGCGTTACCTGTACATGCATAGACAAAATGAAGTGATGCCATCTGACGGTAACAGACTCTCTTCCTGGAGACTTCACACAACCAGGTGTGAGACAGCTAAGTGAGACAAGTATATTAATGTGAAATTTAGATTATAAATAATGTGTGGCGTTTGCTGGTTGTGGACAACTGTGTAGATGCACAGTACGCACTGTGCAATAACTGTGTCTTTGTTATTTCAGCAATCGTAGAGAATTTAACCGAGTTGCGACCTGAGGTTTGTGTGGACGCAGCACAACAAGGTCTCATGCAGTGGCTGCTTAAGAGACTCAAGGTATTATTTTATTGTAGAAACATCATTTTACACAGCAAAAGAGATAATATCGAATACCGTAATGACTATGTATATTAGGACACCTAAAATAATGTAATCCTCAGCAAACCATACAATACAAAGCAGTTGTTGTTGGTGTGTGAAAACATACAGTCACCATGTACTTTGTGTATTTAGACACATAGATATTATACATGTCCAAAAACATACAGTCACCAAGTACTTTGTGTATTTAGACACATATATATTATACATGTCCAAAAACATAGTCACCATGTACTTTGTGTATTTAGACACATAGATATTATACATGTCCAAAAACATACAGTCACCATGTACTTTGTGTATTTAGACACATAGATATTATACATGTCCAAAAACATACAGTCACCATGTACTTTGTGTATTTAGACACATAGATATTATACATGTCCAAAAACATACAGTCACCATGTATTTATGTATTTAGACACATATATATATTATACATGTCCAAAAACATACAGTCACCATGTATTTGTGTATTTAGACACATATATATTATACATGTCCAAAAACATACAGTCACCATGTATTTGTGTATTTAGACACATATATTATACATGTCCAAAAACATACAGTCACCATGTACTTTGTGTATTTGGACACATAGATATTATACATGTCCAAAAACAGACAGTCACCATGTACTTTGTGTATTTAGACACATAGATATTATACATGTCCAAAAACATACAGTCACCATGTATTTGTGTATTTAGACACATATATATATTATACATGTCCAAAAACATACAGTCACCATGTACTTTGTGTATTTGGACACATAGATATTATACATGTCCAAAAACATACAGTCACCATGTATTTGTGTATTTAGACACATATATATTATACATGTCCAAAAACATACAGTCACCATGTACTTTGTGTATTTGGACACATAGATATTATACATGTCCAAAAACAGATAGTCACCATGTACTTTGTGTATTTAGACACATAGATATTATCAAAAATAGATAAGCGAGCGAAAAATGAACCACTCAGAACTTGTCCAAAACATGAAATTCTACGGTCGCTAGCACCCTCACGGCACGTCCTGTCCCGACGATCTTGGTATCATTTGAAAGGATGCACTTTTATGCAAGCACCAACACAAGTCATGAATAGTGATGAAATAAGGCCAAATGAATGACGTTTATTAAAGAGATTAAGTTAAAGAGAGAGAAATGTGGGTTCTACATCCCAAGGCCAGGCCTGTGACTGAGCCCATACTAGTCTCCTGTACCCACTTTAAACCGCGGTGAAATTGATGTGCTTTGAATGCAGCAAAACCGATATATCTCTACGTCGGCGTGATGTCACAATAACGTACGCCACCCAACGGGTCTAAATTCGTTGCGTTGGTTGGTTGATATACGTGATTGTGACGTCACGCCTACTTCGCATATGTCATTTTAGCAGCCGTTTGAAAGTGGGTGGAGCTTATACTATGAAATCAGATAGTGGTGCCTCAGTCGGTTGATTGATGAACTGTGTCGACGAAACAACATCGTTCGCAGTGTCTAAGACACCGGAATGGGCCCGGTTGTAAGTCCGTTTTTAGTTAATTTTAAGAATGATTATCAGAAAACCATTGATATGTTTGAATAGCAGAAAGCTTAAACTTTCAAGTGACATCAATATTGTCGGGATCCGAAGAACCGTAATGGTCATAACAGTTGTTCAAAAGGCGTTTTTGGAACGTGTTTGACAGTTGTTCATTTTTCGCTTGCTTATCTATTTTTGATATTATATATGTCCAAAAACATACAGTCACCATGTACTTTGTGTAGTTGGACACATAGATATTATACATGTCCAAAAACATACAGTCACCATGTACTTTGTGTAGTTGGACACATAGATATTATACATGTCCAAAAACATACAGTCACCATGTACTTTGTGTATTTGGACGCATAGATATTATACATGTCCAAAAACATACAATCACCATGTACTTTGTGTATTTAGACACATAGATATTATACATGTCCAAAAACATACAGTCACCATGTACTTTGTGTAGTTGGACACATAGATATTATACATGTCCAAAAACATACAGTCACCATGTACTTTGTGTATTTGGACACATAGATATTATACATGTCCAAAAACATACAGTCACCATGTACTTTGTGTAGTTGGACACATAGATATTATACATGTCCAAAAACATACAGTCACCATGTACTTTGTGTTTTTAGATACATAGATATTATGCATGTCCAAAAACACAGTCACCATGTACTTTGTGTATTTAGACACATAGTTAAAACCAAGCTTTGTCATAGTATTGTTTCATCAGGTTCATTAGGTTGCAGACTTGTAGCAATGTTTACATAGTGTTTGTGATTCCATTCGTTGTAGGCCAAAATGCCATTTGACGCCAACAAGTTATATGCCAGTGAAATTCTATCAATTTTACTTCAAAATCATGAAGGTGGGTAATATTTATTATGTTTCAAGAGAACATCATGTCTTTATCATTACAATTAAAAAGACATCATATTTTGAAAACATAAAAAGTATGGTGCTGAGAATGTTCAGTCCAGAGTGTAATTGTTTGTTCCAGAGTATAATTGTGTAAAAGAAACTGTTGCCAGTAATAGTCAGATATATGTAAACAAGATTTTGTAAATATGCTTACAAGTTAGATGTCAGTGGAATTGTAGTTTTTTTTCAAAAAATTACAAAAGTGGGTATTATTTATTGCTGAAAATATTCATTGAATCAGAGGACAATTGTATGTAAAATTAGTGGTTGCTATGTGATTTTATTGCTATACAGATAACATAAAATGTTTTTTTTCTCAGAAAACCGACAAACGCTAGGCGAAATAGAAGGCATTGATGTGCTTTTGTCACAACTTGCGGTAAGTAATGTATTATGGCTTAATTCTGTTTAATTCTAGGCATACAAGAAACAAAACCCTAGCAGTATGGAGGAGATTGAGATGATGGTGCGTGTGTGTGCGTGCGTGCGTGCGTGCATGTGTGCAATGCTGTGCATGCGTGTTGTAGGCATACAAGAAACAAAACCTCAGTAATGTGGAGAAGATTGAGATGATGGTGCGTGTGTGTGTGTGTGTGTGTGTGTGTGTGTTGTGGGCATACTAGAGATGCAATGCTAGCCACTTGGAGGAGATTGCAATGATGGTTTGTGTCTGTGTGTTGTGGGCATACTAGAGATGCAATGCTAGCCACTTGGAGCAGATTGCAATGATGGTTTGTGTCTGTGTGTTGTAGGCATACAAGAGACACAACCCCAGCAGTGTGGAGGAGATTGCAATGATGGTGTGTGTCTGTGTGTTGTAGGCATACAAGAGACACAACCCCAGCAGTGTGGAGGAGATTGAGATGATGGTGTGTGTCTGTGTGTTGTAGGCATACAAGAGACACAACCCCCAGCAGTGTGGAGGAGATTGAGATGATGGTGTGTGTTGTAGGCATACAAGAGACACAACCCCAGCAGTGTGGAGGAGATTGAGATGATGGTGTGTGTCTGTGTGTTGTAGGCATACAAGAGACACAACCCCAGCAGTGTGGAGGAGATTGAGATGATGGTGTGTGTCTGTGTGTTGTAGGCATACAAGAGACACAACCCCAGCAGTGTGGAGGAGATTGAGATGATGGTGTGTGTCTGTGTGTTGTAGGCATACAAGAGACACAACCCCAGCAGTGTGGAGGAGATTGAGATGATGATGTGTGTCTGTGTGTTGTAGGCATACAAGAGACACAACCCCAGCAGTGTGGAGGAGATTGAGATGATGGAGAACCTCTTCGACTGTCTCTGTTCCTCCCTGATGCTCCCGGCGAACAGGGATCGCTTCCTCCGAGGGGAAGGCCTCCAGCTCATGAACCTCATGCTCAGGTCAGACAACATGCATGCATACACACGTCAGCATGTAAACATATACATGTAGCTGCGGCTGCCAGTTGATTTAATTAACATAACTTATTATCTGGTATTAAAAACAAAGAACAGACAAGTTTTCAAAGATAAAATAATTTTGGGATGGTACTTTGGGTGTTATTGTTGTAATAAGCACAATTTATATTGAAACGATAGGCTCCATCTGATAGTGGAAATATGAGAGTATTTACTAGGGGTGAGTATTGGGGATAGTTTTACTATAGTATCACGATAGCTGTATTACTGTTGTAATACTAATCTGATAGTGTCGGGACTATTGTAATGATATCGCGATATCATTATGGACCTAGGAAAAGCAGTCCCAAAAGAAAAGCAGCCCGAAACCATGTTTGAATGGCGCCTTTACTTGGTCTTGGAGGCAGTTAGTTGCTTGATAGCAATGATACCCAAAATGACGAATCCCTGACTGAATAACGCTTCTCTGGTCGACGATTGTTGATGTTAGATTGGTAAAAATAGAACTTCAAAATTAAATTGAAAAAAGCATCCTTACAAACATTGTTTTTGTGTGGCATGATTACCCTGATGATCTTTTTGCCAACTGGCCCAGGTTTTTAAAGATAAGGTCTTATACAGCACAATATCCAGTTGTTATTTGAACAAAAATCCACCAATTTCTGTAGCTGGGTAGTCATTCATACAGCTGAGTGAACTGGAGCAACGTAGAGTGAACAAACTTGCCCATGGTTCGACAATGCAGCACATAATTTGAACCCGGGTTGTCTTGGTTGAGAGTCCAGTGCTTTGACTACTGCACCACTGCATTCCATTTATATCCATGTCACCGTGTGTTGCATTGACAGGGAGAAGAAGATGTCGCGGTACAGCGGTGTCAAGGTGCTCAACCACGCCATGCAAGGGTCAGAGGGCGCAGACAACTGTAACAAGTTCGTGGACATCCTTGGGCTTCGTAGCATCTTCCCCCTCTTCATGAAAACTCCAAAGACACAAAAGAAATCTGGGGCAGTGAGGGAGGAGCTGGAAGGTGGGCACGCTTACACACCTGCGCATTCTCTTTGTCAAAACACATATTTTATTTAAATTCTATATAAATTCATTAAGGTTTTTTCATTTAACAGTAAAAACTAAGCTAAATGTTCTCCCCAGTTTCTGCCTTCAGGGCAGAAAATCCGTGAATAGTCATATTTTTCTACTTATTTTATTATCAATATCAACATTCCAATTTCCTTTTTTCGCCATTACTGTGTCATCTTGTGGTGCCAGCCCCAACAAGTTATTAAAACACAGACAGCTAGGAAACATCAGCTCACCCAACCACTGAAACAATAGCAAGCTCTAGCAGCTAGCCTGGTTAGTTGGATACAGTGGCCAGTTGCTCTAAAACAAGGCTTTCCACTGATCACCAGATGACCAGGTGATAATTTGTTTTAATTATCGGCCAACTTCTAGGCTGGTAATAAAACAGGGGTACACAGGGACCGAGAGAAAAGAGACAAGAGAAATACCAAACAGAGGAATGCTGCAACCCACGTGTTGTCCGGTGACAAGTCCTGTACAAATGGGCACAACAAAATCCACACAAATGAATGCAAGTGGTGGGATTTTGCCCCTAAGGATTATGTCTGATTACTGTTCATTCTAGATCAGTGACTTGACTACATTACAAGAAAGTAAGCACACATCTAACACAATGCTGGTATCCATTGTACTTTAACCAGGGAATCACTAGCGGAAAGCAAACACTGCAAGGTTGAGACCACATGTTATTATACAAATGTACTTGTACTTTTGTCAATGTACTCTACTTTTACTCAAATTGCACAATCTATAGGTACAGAAAGATATTGACGATATATTCTGCAAAAAAGTCCACTCTTTCTTATCAGTGGCTTGCATTCCTTGGTTGTTGCCATTTCTGCTGGACAGAAACTATTTCTACCCTATTTCTGCCTTGAGCACATGTCTGCCCGCCAGAAAACCAACCCTGAATGTTGGCAAATGTGCATTCTCTGTAGCTGCACCAAAAATCTGGAATTAACTCCCCATTACTTAAAAATTATCTACAATTATAGCTTATAGAAATTGACTGTTATTTGTTTGAAATTGCATTCCCATCCACAATCTTTGGTGGTATCTTGTTATAATGATGACGTGTGTGCATCCAGGGTCATGGTATTTGCCTCATGTTTCTTGTGCCTCTTAACTCAGGGTCCTGAGGATATAGCCACTATAGAACTCAACCAGGCTACAACATTCATATTGTGCCTCCATCTCCCAAGCTACGTCAAACAAAATTCACTGCATTTTATTAGAAATATGCCTAGCATCAGATAATATTTGCTCTTCAGCCGGTCACTATGAGTCTGTCATTAATTTGTGTAGGCTCTGTAATGGATACAAAAACATGTACTTTATCATAATGTTTTATTTAACGCAAGTTCGTATTAAAATAACATGTTTTTTTCCTCCCCAAAAAATGTGTTATATGCAGGATATTTATATAATATGGCCAGGCAACAGTGACAGTTGGGAAGGTCACACAAGTGTAGTGTAAATAAGTGGCCTTCTCAAGGAGAACTCATTGTTGTAGCAGTGTCAGCAGCTGGTTTGGAGGCAGACCGTTGCTGACACTGTTGTAGCAGTGTCAGCAGCTGCTTTGGAGGCAGACCATTGCTGACACTGTTGTAGCAGTGTCAGCAGCTGCTTTGGAGGCAGACTGCTGCTGCAGTGCATCCAACAATCGGTTTCTTTTATGGACCTTGTCATGTTTGTCTTTGGACCAAGGCAGGAGTGCAGGCCATGTTTCTAGTAAACCAAAGTTGTCTTTTCCATTACCCGGAATCAGCGAGGGATGGTAATTACCAGCAGAAGTCCACTGGATCAGTTGTACTTTGTCCCAATTTGATCATGAGTGTTGGAACAAGCCAACTTCAAAGCAAAAGTGCCAATAAGCAATGAATGCAGATACCAGTGGTTTACAGATTGAATGTTTTTTAGTTTTAATATTTTGACCACGCAATATTAAAACTGTGAACACTGTTTCTTAGAACATATTGTGGCCATCATTGCCAGCATGGTGAGGAATTGTCAAGGAACACAGAAACAACGACTACTCAACAAGTTTGCTGAAGGTGATCACGAAAAGGTAATGATCAAAGATCTTGTCACAGCTTCATCTTAGTGCAAAAATAATTGGTCAAAAACAAATTGCAATGTACATTCCAAAGTCACTGCTGTGTGTTTTATAGTATGATCAGCTGACAATTATAACAGTAACAGCTTGTCATGGAAATTAGTCGCTTCCAAAATTTAGGATGAGCATCATAACAAAAACACCAATTACTATGTTGCAGTTTTTAGTTGTAACTTATTACAGTTGCACAATCACTATATATTTTGTTAACTATGTAGGATTTAGCTTTGTAAAAGTTTACTTTTTGTAAACATCCATGAACAACAGTAGGGCAGTGGTAAGAGCTCCGGACTCTCGACTGAGAGAATGCGAGTTCGAATCCTGTATGGCAGTGTCGAACCTTGGGCAAGTTCGTTTACTCTGCATTGCTTCAGTTCACTCAGCTGTATAAATGAGTACCTGGCTATAGACAATGGTGGATATTTATGTACGAATAGTCTTCATGCATTAATTGCAGTGTGGCTGAATGCTTCCCAGAGAAGTCGAGATGGTGTTCGATTGAACAGGTCTGCCAGGGAGTAAAGTGTTTTGAGCAGTCCTGAGGACTGGATACTGCGCTAACAGGGTATTAGCCCCAGAGTTTATGGTATATAAATAAAGTTTTATTATTGTAATTGACACCATCCCTAAGGACACAGTATTGGAATGATCTGTTTCTGGAGCTGTTGAAGAAATATGAGAGTGGTAGTTAGTTAGACAGGAGCCACTGCTGACTGAGTGTACTTGAACAGGTGGACAGACTGATGGAACTGCACTTCAAATACCTGCAGAAGATGAATGTCATTGATGAGAAGATTGAGCGAGAGAAACAGGTCGGTGCACATTTGGAACATCCTCTTTGTCCGATACATAAACAGTCGAAGGATCCATTATGTCACCAGTTCCGACAAGCTTACTAAAATGTCTAGTAAATTGTTAAGAATTGTACCTCAAAATTGTTTTTTTGCACTGTAAAATGGCAACACTGATTAAGTAAGAACAGAATGTGGAAAAGATTGATCTGGCATATGTGTGTCACCCTAGTTACTTGTAATGTAATTGTGTATGTGAAAAGATTGATCTGGCAGATGTGTGTCACCCTAGTTACTTGTAATATAATTGTGTATGTGAAAAGATTGATCTGGCAGATGTGTGTCACCCTAGTTACTGATAGTGTAATTGTGTATGTGAAAAGATTGATCTGGCAGATGTGTGTCACCCTAGTTACTCGTAATGTAATTGTGTATGTGAAAAGATTGATCTGGCATATGTGTGTCACTCTAGTTACTCGTAATGTAATTGTGTATGTGAAAAGATTGATCTGACAGATGTGTGTCACCCTAGTTACTTGTAATGTAATTGTGTATGTGAAAAGATTGATCTGGCAGATGTGTGTCACCCTAGTTACTCGTAATGTAATTGTGTATGTGAAAAGATTGATCTGGCATATGTGTGTCACTCTAGTTACTTGTAATGTAATTTTGTGTATGTGAAAAGATTGATCCGACAGATGTGTGTCACCCTAGTTACTTGTAATGTAATTGTGTATGTGAAAAGATTGATCTGGCAGATGTGTGTCACCCTGGTTACTTGTAATGTAATGTATGTGAAAAGATTGATATGGCAGATGTGTATGTGAAAAGATTGATCTGGCAGATGTGTCACCCTAGTTACTTGTAATGTACTTGTGTCTGTGAAAAGATTGATCTGGCATGTGTGTCACCCTAGTTACTTGTAATGTAATTGTGTATGTGAAAAGATTGAACTGGCATGTGTGTCACTCTAGTTACTTGTAATGTAATTGTGTATGTGAAAAGATTGATCTGGCATATGTGTGTCACTCTAGTTACTTGTAATGTAATTGTGTATGTGAAAAGATTGATCTGGCAGATGTGTGTCACCCTAGTTACTTGTAATGTAATTGTGTATGTGAAAAGATTGATCTGGCAGATGTGTGTCACCCTAGTTACTTGTAATGTAATTGTGTGTATGTGAAAAGATTGATCTGGCAGATGTGTGTCACCCTAGTTACTTGTAATGTAATTGTGTATGTGAAAAGATTGATCTGGCAGATGTGTGTCACCCTAGTTACTGGTAATGTAATTGTGTATGTGAAAACATTGTTGCTAAGGCAAAATGTGACGGAGGTTGCACACGTAATTAGTATTGTGGCACCTGATTCTGGTTATTTTATTTGTCGCATGGCAAACACTGTTTAGCACAGTGCTGTGTTGAATCTGATGTGCTGAACTAAGATATATTGAGCCCTGTGGTCTGTCCAGAGTTTGTGTGTGTACAGAGGGAGGTGACAGAAGAGATGGTCTGTCCTGTGATGTACCGAGCCCAGTGGTCTGTCCTGTGATGTACCGAGCCCTGTGGTCTGTCTGTGCTGTACTGTGAGCCCTGTTGTCTGTCCAGAGTCTGCGTGTGTACGGTGGCGAGGTGACAGAAGATATGGAGGATGAGTTCTACCTGCAGCGACTTGAGGCTGGTCTCTTCACTCTACAGCTCATTGACTGCATCATGCTGGAGATCTCCACCTCACCACCACCAACCGTGAGTCAACTGACCCTCATACACCTTCCCTTCTAAGTGACCAATCCTCAGTGCCGACATTTTCTTGTGAGATCCCACTGATCTCTGTAATAATGGATTGGAAGTGCTGGTGACTACATGAAGGCAATGTATGCGATCTTGCATTCATTAAAGAGATGATAACAGAGGTCATTGGATGCTATATACTCGCAGTGCTTATGTGTCATTTGTAGCATATCAATGTGTGCGTCACGTTTGGCGGTGAGTATAACAAAAAAGGTTGACACAAATGGGGATGTCTGACAAACTTTGGATGCGAACATGAACAGTAGGAACAGCAGTAAGAGACAGCTTCAAGTCTAGGTGGCAAATTTGCGATACACTTCCAGTCCATCATATAGACAACACTGGTGTTTACTAGCAGAACACCGCTAGCAGAGAAAGAAAGACATCTGGTGAATATAATATGCAATATGACTCAATGCTGTTGAGTCATATCGCATGTACCTGCGTTGATGATGCTAGAACACAAGCGCCATGCAAAACAAGCCACCCAGTAAGACAGCAGGAGTAATCCTAGAATAATGTTACATTTTTAGGCGTCAATTCTACATAGGCTGAATTCACCACTTTGAATTGACTGTCTACAAAGCCACGTGTCTATGACACCCATCAGTTGCAGTTTGTGACTGCTTTCCTGCTTATTAGCAGTTCATGAGATGACTGCAATAGTTTTGAAACTATTACACTAGTATAGCAATAGTAATACAGTGATCACAATTCTATTACAATAGTATAACTATGTGTAATATGTGTGCCTTTGGTGCAGGTGCGACAGAGAGTGATGCAGATTGTAAACATGCGAGGAGGCTCAGTGAAAACCATCAAGAGCATCATGAGAGGTATTTACATGTCAGTCTGCCGACAGCAGCTTCAGTGGTCTCTCATCGCCAACATCAATGCTATTCTTTGGACACTGTAGAAACTGTTGCTAGCAACAACCATTCTATATATTGTAATTTAACATGTTCTGTCAGAAAATAGCTATAGCCCTTAGAAAAAGGGTGTATGTCTTAATTGAAGGCTCCTCCAATTTGCTTTAAGTCAAACTGTTTGTTGCAAAAGGAATTAGGAGCATACCGAGAACCTCCAACAGAACTAGACATATGAGTTCACTTACTCTGTATCTGCTGGTCAGGAATCAGGTGCAAGTCGGGCATACATGCACATTGTACAATTGGAAGTATGAAGTTACCTTTCCGAATCCTTGATTTATCTTACGGAGCTTTCGGTGTCCTCATGACACCCTCATCAGCATTGGACAGTCCAACGCTGACGAGGATGTCATGAGGACACCGAAAGCCTCATAAAGAAATCAAGGATTCCAAAAGGTAAGTTCATACTTCCAATTATGAAACTAACTGAATCTGGTAACAGCATACTACTGATACATTGTACAACATCGTTTATTTTCACCAGATTCTTTAAGATGTTACATGTGGAATTGTTTGCACACAGAATGTCACACGTGGAATTGTTTGCTCACAGAGTATGCTGGGAACATCGGAGATGCGAAGGACACAAAGACAAGGGAGGAAGAACAACAGAGAATACTGCAACTTGTGGAGAAGTTCTGAAGAGACCCACCAAGTTGTTGATGTGCACAGAAACTGCACACTCCAACTCTGTGGCAATACCCCAGTCTGCACCCTGTGTGGGACTCCTGTATAGCGCCAGCCAACATGTGACAGTGGATGAACATTTAGTGTCAAACAGCTTTCTGTTGGTCACACACAGGTTTTGTCGCAATGTAATGCAGGAATAAAGTGTTTGTATCTATCTCGGGATTAACATACTGTATTTCAGCAGATGTTAGCAGTTATTCCCGAGATGTCAGTGGGAAAGCTGTGCTGTCAGATCAGTACATGACAGCATTCAGCTTTTACTAGACCGTCTGTTCCTCTCAAAGTTGATCACCTATGAACAAATAAACATTTATATCAGAGCCAATTCTCGGAATGTCTGCACCAGAAATACACAGCATGCAGAATATAAACCATCTTTAGGTGGGTGACTGACATTAACTAGAAATTATATTCATTTTCTATAACCATTTGTTACGGTGGAACAGACGTGTAATGTTAAGAAGGTATGGAGGGCAGAATAAACCATCTGCATTTTCATTAAACATATTTTAATCTGAGTGTTTGCACAATTTCCAGACAAAAGAAAAGCTGTCATCACTCTGCTATTAATGTAGTGATGCTGGTACGATAACATGATTGAGGCACGGCTCAGCAGACAAACATACTAACCTGCATCACGTGGTCGCTGGCTATTTTCTCCATTTCTTCTTTCAGATGTCGTGATGTTGTCAAATCCTGCAAAGATCACACACTAGTTTTACAAGGCAACAAATACTTCAAAAAGTATATAATATTTAATTAAGATTGTAAAAGCAGCAAAAAAAAAGTGTTTTTTCTGTAAAATCATATTTTCTCTTCTGATTTTGTACCAACAAAGTATTTGTTACATCTAACATGTACCTGCAGCCAGCATGCTTTGGGGTTAACATGAAGTTTTGTAAAAGGAATATTATTGATCTTGGAGTGCAGGCAATGTTATGGCAAAGTATTTCATGCGATAATGTTACATGGAAATATTAGGTCCTTTCAAACATGGAGTCTGATACTAATCCTGCCATAGAAATGATTTTGATCGTGGTGTGCTTTCCTTGGAATTGCTCTGTATTTTTTAGTCAGGTTTCACTCTTGGATGTTACAGGTAAATGTGGCTAATATTCTCCTGAAAAAACAACGGGTTACACACAGCTTAGTACAGTACTTAGATGTACTCTACAGTTTTAGCAGCAACTTAACAAAATGTGGAACTTTTAAAAATTCTGATTATGATTTAGTCTGTCATTTTTAGGTCATTATTCGGAAGAATTTATAGATTTATGTGGCTGCTTTTTGGATCAACTAGCAGGCAAACAAGTAGTTGTGGAGATCCAGCACATATAAAATAATACTAATTAGCTTACACCCACCCATGGAGCAACAAAACAAAGGCAGCAGTTATCACCATTACACCCACCCATGGAGCAACAAACCAAGGGCAGCAGTTATCACCATTACACTCGCCCATGGAGTAACAAACCAAGAGCATCAATTATCACCATTACACCCACCCACGGAGCAACATGCCAAGGCCAGCAGTTATCACCATTACACTCACCCATGGAGCAACAAACCAAGGGCAGCAGTTATCACCATTACACTCGCCCATGGAGTAACAAACCAAGAGCATCAATTATCACCATTACACCCACCCACGGAGCAACATGCCAAGGCCAGCAGTTATCACCATTACACTCACCCATGGAGCAACAAACCAAGGGCAGCAGTTATCACCATTACACCTACCCAGGGAGCAACAAACCAAGGCTAGCAGTTATCACCATTACACTCACCCATGGAGCAACAAACCAAGGGCAGCAGTTATCACCATTACACTCACCCATGGAGCAACAAACCAAGGGCAGCAGTTATCACCATTACACACACCCAGGGAGCAACAAACCAAGGGCAGCAGTTATCACCATTACACCCACCCATGGAGCAACAAGCCAAGGGCATCATTTATCACCATTACACCCACCCAGGGAGCAACAAGCCAAGGCCAGCAGTTATCACCATTACACCCACCCACGGAGCAACAAACCAAGGGCAGCAGTTATCACCATTACACCCACCCAGGGAGCAACAAACCAAGGACAGCAGTTATCACCATTACACCCACCCACGGAGCAACAAGCCAAGGCCAGCAGTTATCACCATTACACCCACCCACGGAGCAACAAACCAAGGGCATCAGTTATCACCATTACACCCACCCATGGAGCAACAAGCCAAGGCCAGCAGTTATCACCATTACACCCACCCAGGGAGCAACAAGCCAAGGCCAGCAGTTATCACCATTACACCCACCCACGGAGCAACAAACCAAGGGCAGCAGTTATCACCATTACACCCACCCAGGGAGCAACAAACCAAGGGCAGCAGTTATCACCATTACACCCACCCACGGAGCAACAAGCCAAGGCCAGCAGTTATCACCATTACACCCACCCACGGAGCAACAAACCAAGGGCATCAGTTATCACCATTACACCCACCCACGGAGCAACAAGCCAAGGCCAGCAGTTATCACCATTACACCCACCCAGGGAGCAACAAGCCAAGGCCAGCAGTTATCACCATTACACCCACCCAGGGAGCAACAAGCCAAGGCCAGCAGTTATCACCATTACACCCACCCATGGAGCAACAAACCAAGGGCAGCAGTTATCACCATTACACCCACCCATGGAGCAACAAACCAAGGGCAGCAGTTATCACCATTACACCCATCCATGGAGCAACAAACCAAGAGTATCAGTTATCACCATTACACCCACCCATGGAGCAACAAACCAAGGGCAGCAGTTATCACCATTACACCCACCCAGGAAGCAACAAGCCAAGGCCAGCAGTTATCACCATTACACACACCCATGGAGCAACAAACCAAAGGCAGCAGTTATCACCATTACACCCACCCATGGAGCAACAAACCAAAGGCAGCAGTTATCACCATTACACCCACCCATGGAGCAACAAACCAAGGCCAGCAGTTATCACCATTACACCCACCCATGGAGCAACAAACCAAGGGCAGCAGTTATCACCATTACACCCACCCAGGGAGCAACAAACCAAGGGCAGCAGTTATCACCATTACACCCACCCAGGGAGCAACAAACCAAGGGCAGCAGTTATCACCATTACACCCACCCACGGAGCAACAAACCAAGTGCAGCAGTTATCACCATTACACCCACCCATGGAGCAACAAACCAAGTGCAGCAGTTATCACCATTACACCCACCCATGGAGCAACAAACCAAGGGCAGCAGTTATCACCATTACACCCACCCAGGGAGCAACAAACCAAGTGCAGCAGTTATCACCATTACACCCACCCAGGGAGCAACAAACCAAGGGCAGCAGTTATCACCATTACACCCACCCATGGAGCAACAAACCAAGCGCAGCAGTTATCACCATTACACCCACCCAGGGAGCAACAAACCAAGGCCAGCAGTTATCACCAGTAGAGTATTTTATCTTAACTTCTCACCTCTCAATTTACTCAGTTTCCATATTTCTCTAACAGGGAGAAAAGCAAATCGGCTAAGTAATATTTTTATAAAGGTAAATTTCATAAAAATGCTCAGAGCGCTGTACAACTGGCCTTACTTTCACGTAGCTCTTTGTGATGCCGTAGAGTCGCTGTGCACATGACTTGAATATGTCATCCTCCACTGAGACGTCTCTCGACACTAGAGCCTCTCTGACCACTTGTTCCAGTTTCTACACAAGCACATAACGTGGCTTGACAATTTGTACAGGTCACCCACGATCTCGTGAAGGATATGTAATGCTTTTAAGTTTTTGAAATTCCCTTTTTGTGAAGGGATTGTATCGGATAGATGACTGTTCACAATGACAATGAGTTTTATTTATTATGTGTGTTTTCTGTGAATGTTCAAAGCTACATAAACCGACTACTGATCGGAACATTTTACATAACTTTGAACAGTGATAGAAAATATGCAGAGTTACATAAAGTAATGTAACCTACATCAAAAGTACAGTATGAATATTACGTGAAACCATCCCCTGCGTCTTTGTTTATGTTGCGCCTTAAAATATCGAATTAAGAACTGGACTGCGTGGTTTCTGACCAAACTACAAACGCAAGCACTTAAATTTACTGAACATTCTTCAGGATAGTTCGTTTTCAAATTTGAAACTTTCATTTTTCATATCCAAGAATCATGTTAAATTACCTGGTAGAGGCTTTCGTTGACGTGTCACGTCGACTTCATCAGTACCTATGACGCTGAAGCTAAAAAGGTGGGTGATAAATCTGTCGAAATACAAACTGTCCGGGGCCCAGAATAAGATATTAGCGAAGGGACTAAATTACGCGGTAACACCAAAAAAAGTACCAACCGAGGAGTTCGTCGTAGCGGCAGAACAAGCGACATGGAAACTACCACAAGAACAAAAAGACAAACTTCGTGCAGATATCGCGGGAGTTCTGAAATCAGCAAAAGTTCCAAAACAGAACCTAACCAGACAAGAAAGAACAGCCTTGAAAGAGCTGCAGAAGGAGAAGTCCATCACCATACTCCCAGCGGACAAGGGAAAGGCCACAGTCATCATGGAAACGAAAGAATACCAGGACAAAATGAAAGAAATGCTAAGTGACGAAGCGACATATGAGAAGTTAAAGAAGGATCCGACCAAGAAATATAAGGCAGAACTCATCAGAATGGTAAATTCCTTGGAGAAGGAGGGGGAGATCACCAAAGATCAGTACTGGTACTTATATCCTACGCTAGAAAAAGTACCACGGATGTATGGATCACCAAAAATCCACAAGGAGAAGGTGCCACTCAGACCAATTGTCGACTACACACAGACAATAGCATACAGAGTATCCAGAGAATTGGCCAACATACTACAACCACTTGTTGGAAAAACAGAACACCATACGGAAAATTCACAAGAATTGGTGAAAGAAATTACAAAGCTGAGAATGGAAGAAGGAGAATCATTTGTGTCATATGACGTTGTGTCACTGTTCACGAAGACCCCAATCAGAGAAGCTTGCAAAGTCATCAGAAAAAGACTAGAGAATGACAAGACACTAAAGAAGAGAACAAATATAAACGTAGACGACATCATGGAGTTGTTGAAATTTGTCTTGGAGACGACATACTTCAGATTTGGAGGAGAAATTTACCAACAGAAGTTTGGGGTAGCCATGGGCAGTCCAGTGTCCCCCATTGTTGTGAACCTGTACATGGAGGACCTGGAGCAGAAAATCATAGCCACAGCACCAGTCGATTGCCAACCGAGAAACTGGAAGCGATATGTGGACGATATAATTTGCCTGGTACACACAGGAAAGGCAAAGAAATTACAACAACACATGAACACTGTAGACCCCACAGGTAGCATCATTTTCACACGGGAAGACGAAGAGAACAACAGCATGCCCTTCTTGGATGCAAAGTTCACCAGAAAGGAAGATGGCAGTGTGAAGTCCACAGTGTACAGGAAGAAGACGCACACTGACCAATACCTGAATTTTGCATCCCACCACCCCAAACATCAGAAGTTGGGAGTTGTCAAAACCCTTATGAACAGGTGTGAGACAATAACTTCGGAGGAGGGGGACAAGAAAGAAGAGGTGGAACACCTGAGAGGAGCTCTAAGAGTATGTGGCTATCCGTCGTGAGCCTTGAAAAAGGCGACAGATAGCAGTAAGAAGAAAAAGACCAACAAAAAGACTAAGGACAAAAACTATCGGAGCCAAGTAGTCATCCCATACATAGAGGGGGTATCGGAGAGAGTACATCGAGTACTGAAAAAATATGGAGTAGCAACGGCCATGCATCCCCACACCACCCTCAGACACCTGTTGGTACATCCCTAGGACAAAGTACAGCTAGAAGAACAGGGCGAACTGGTGTACCAAATACCGTGCAAAAATTGTGGTGGGGAATACATTGGGGAGACAGGAAGACTACTCAAAACAAGACTGGAGGAACACAGAAAGGACGCAGACAACACGAAAAATGAGAAATACACAAGGAGCGGAAAAAAAAAGATTGATGTCTACCATCAATAAATCCGCCCTTACAGACCATGCGACAACTGAAAACCATATCATAGACTGGGAGGGAGTGAAAATTGTTGACAAAGAACCCAACAGAAGAATTCGGCAAATCAAGGAAGCCATCTGGATCAGAAAAACCCAAACACCCATCAACAGAGACGAGGGCAATTACGAACTGCCTCACGTGTACGATGACGTCATTCAGCGTCATAGGTACTGATGAAGTCGACGTGACACGTCAACGAAAGCCTCTACCAGGTAATTTAACATGATTCTTGGATATGAAAAATGAAAGTTTTGAATTTGCAAGCACTTAAAGCTGCATTTGAACTACTGAGTTATTCTTTTGGGAGGATGTATATTTGTGTTGGTTAAAGTATAAATATAATGATAAGATGAGTAGAACTGAGTGAGAGGCCTACCTGTTTATGTCGTTGAGATCGCTGCCTCCTCTGCTGCTGGGCTCTGTCCATCCTCTGACTTGTATTCAGGCCATGTGTCTGGCTGTCTCTACTGTTGCCACTAAGTAAATAAGTAACCCAGTAAGGAAAAACTATGAGACACTATTCAAAACCATAAAATAGATTTTCGATGTACTGATGGCAAATTACATGTGGCAAATGACGTTGCAGTCTGTAGAAGACTACTTACTCTTTACTGTCTTCAGTAAATGCTTCCTCAGCTCCTCGTTTCTGCCCTCTCTTCCTCACTGCTTTCCCACCAGGTTTGTCTGTCTTATACTTTCTCTGAGATCGATGAATCTTTGAGTTAGGCACTGTCATGGTTGCTGCGCCATAAGTCTGATCAACAGTGCATGTTGATGCTGTCTCAAAGTTGCGCAATCTTGCTAGCAACCGAGACGAACGTCGTTCAATCTCGTCAGACATTGGATCCTGGTTGTAGCTATGAAAACGCACAGAGAAACTTTAATCTGTCATTATGGGAGATCTAGCAGAATTAATTTCAAGCAGATGTCATTGAATGAATGATGAATATGTAAGTAATACTTGTGAGAGTAGAAGTCTCAGATCTGTCTTCATACACATTTTAATCAGTTCCTTAGCTGACTGTAACATTATTATGGTATATGTTTGGTCATGGAGTCCCACTTTCTCGCTTGTGCATTGTTCATGATCAAGCTAACTAGATGACATGTCGTAGATACAATAGACAGAGAGGTAGTGAAAGGTGAAGAAACAACTAACGCATCAAGTGTTGGAAGCCTGCGTGGTACAACTAGCTTGTATGGCTTGGGAACACTGGCACTGACAGAGAGACAGGAGAAACTACACGTAGCAAAGAAAAACTGGATTTAAAGAATATATGTAAACTGACATGAGAAGATAGAAGGAAGGAATCACAGGGGCACAGACTCACTGAATGCCGTGGTACTTGAAGCCACCTGCCTCAAGCAGCTCTCCCTCAGGCTTGTGTCTCCACTTGGGGTGGCCTGAGTGCTGCAAGGGAAGACCACAGGATAGACTTGCAGAGACCATGAGGTACACTCATAGAGACCACATGGTACATTCACAGAGACAACATGATACATTCATAGAGACCACATGTCATACTCAGAGACCACATGATACACTCATGGATACCACATGGTACACTCATAGATACCACATGGTACATTCATAGAGGCCACAGGATACACTCATAGAGATCACATGGTAAACACAGAAACCACAGGATACTCATAGAGATCACATGGTACACTCAGAGACCACATGGTACACTCAGAGAGACCACATCGTACACTCAGAGAGACCACATCATACACTCAGAGAGACCACGTAATACACTCAGAGACCACATCGTACACTCGGAGAGACCACAGCGTACACTCACAGAGACCACATCGTACACTCAGAGACCACATTGTACACTCAGAGAGACCACATCGTACACTCAGAGAGACCACATCGTACACTCAGAGAGATCACACCGTACACTTAGAGAGACCACATCGTACACTCAGAGAAACCACATTGTACACTCAGAGACACAACACCATACACTCAGAGACCACATAATACACTCAGAGACCACATCGTACACTCAGTGAAACCACATCACACACTCAGAGACCACATCATACACTTAGAGACCACATTGTACACTCAGAGAGACAACACTGTACACTCACAGAGACTACAACGTACACTCAGAGACCACATCATACACTCGTAGAGACCACATCGTACACTAGGAGAGACCACATCGTACACTCGGAGAGACTACATAATACACTCAGAGACCACATCATACACTCAGAGACCACACTTTACACTCAGAGAGACAACACTGTACACTCAAAGAGACCACATCGTACACTCAGAGACCACATCGTACACTCAGAGAGACCACATCGTACACTCAGAGAGACCACATCGTACACTCAGAGAGACAACACTGTACACTCAGAGACCGCATCATACACTCAGAGACCACATTGTACACTCAGAGAGACCACATTGTACACTTGGAGAGACTACATCGTACACTCAGAGAGACAACACCATACACTCAAAGAGACCACATCGTACACTCAGAGACCACATTGTACACTCAGAGAGACCACATCATACACTCGGAGAGACCACATCGTACACTCGGAGAGACCACATCGTACACTCGGAGAGACCACATAATACACTCAGAGACCACATCATACACTCAGAGACCACACTTTACACTCAGAGAGACAACACTGTACACTCAAAGAGACCACATCGTACACTCAGAGACCACATCGTACACTCAGAGAGACCACATCGTACACTCAGAGAGACCACATCGTACACTCAGAGAGACAACACCATACACTCAGAGAGACCACATCGTACACTCAGAGAGACAACACTGTACACTCAGAGACTGCATCGTACACTCAGAGACCACATTGTACACTCAGAGAGACCACATTGTACACTTGGAGAGACTATATCGTACACTCAGAGAGACAACACCATACACTCAAAGAGACCACATCGTACACTCAGAGACCACTTTGTAAACTCAGAGAGACCACATTGTACACTTGGAGAGACCACATCGTACACTCAGAGAGACAGCACCATACACTCAGAGAGACCACATCGTACACTCAGAGACCACATCGTACACTCAGAGAGATCACATCGTACACTCAGAGACCACATCGTACACTCAGTGAAACCACATCACACACTCAGAGACCACATCATACACTTAGAGACCACATTGTACACTCAGAGAGACAACACTGTACACATAAAGAGACTACAACGTACACTCAGAGACCACATCGTACACTCGGAGAGACCACATCGTACACTCGGAGAGACCACATCGTACACTCGGAGAGACCACATAACACACTCAGAGACCACATCATACACACAGAGACCACACTGTACACTCAGAGAGACAACACTGTACACTCAAAGAGACCACATCGTACACTCAGAGACCACATTGTACACTCAGAGAGACCACATTGTACACTTGGAGAGACCACATCGTACACTCAGAGAGACAACACCATACACTCAGAGAGACCACATCGTACACCCAGAGAGACAACACTGTACACTCAGAGACCACATCGTACACTCAGAAAAACCACATTGTACACTCAGAGAGACAACACCATACACTCAAAGAGACCACATAATACACTCAGAGACCACATCGTACACTCAGAGACCACATCGTACACTCAGAGACCACATCGTACACTCAGTGAAACCACATCACACACTCAGAGAGACCACATCGTACACTCAGAGAAACTACATTGTACACTCAAAAAGACCACATCGTACACTCAGAGAGACCACATCATACATTCAGAGACCACATCATACATTCAGAGACCACATTGTACACTCAGAGAGACAACACTGTACACTCACAGAGACTACAACGTACACTCAGAGACCACATCATACACTCGGAGAGACCACATCGTACACTCGGAGAGACCACATCGTACACTCGGAGAGACCACATCGTACACACGGAGAGACCACACTTTACACTCAGAGACCACACTTTACACTCAGAGAGACAACACTGTACATTCAAAGAGACCACATCGTACACTCAGAGACCACATCGTACACTCAGAGAGACCACATCGTACACTCAGAGAGACCACATCGTACACTCAGAGAGACAACACTGTACACTCAGAGACCGCATCGTACACTCAGAGACCACACTGTACATTCAGAGAGACCACATTGTACACTTGGAGAGACTACATTGTACACTCAGAGAGACAACACCATACACTCAAAGAGACCACATCGTACACTCAGAGACCACATTGTACACTCAGAGAGACCACATTGTACACTTGGAGAGACCACATCGTACACTCAGAGAGACAACACCATACACTCAGAGAGACCACATCGTACACTCAGAGACCACATCGTACACTCAGAGAGATCACATCGTACACTCAGAGAGACAACACTGTACACTCAAAGAGACTACAACGTACACTTAGAGACCACATCGTACACTCGGAGAGACCACATCGTACACTCGGAGAGACCACATCGTACACTCGGAGAGACCACATCATACACTCAGAGACCACACTGTACACTCAGAGAGACAACACTGTACACTCAAAGAGACCACATCGTACACTCAGAGACCACATCGTACACTCAGAGAGACCACATTGTACACTTGGAGAGACCACATCGTACACTCAGAGAGACAACACCATACACTCAGAAAAACCACATTGTACACTCAGAGAGACAACACCATACACTCAGAGACCACATAATACACTGAGAGACCACATCGTACACTGAGAGACCACATCGTACACTCAGTGAAACCACATCACACACTCAGAGAGACCACATCGTACACTCAGAGAAACTACATTGTACACTCAAAAAGACCACATCGTACACTCAGAGACCACATCATACATTCAGAGACCACATTGTACAATCAGAGAGACAACACTGTACACTCAAAGAGACTACAACGTACACTCAGAGACCACATCGTACACTCGGAGAGACCACATCGTACACTCGGAGAGACCACATCGTACACTCGGAGAGACCACATAATACACTTAGAGAGACAACATGGTACACTCAGAGAGATAACACGGTACACTCAAAGAGACCACATCGTACACTCAGAGGCCACAGTGTACACTCAGAGAGACCACATCGTACACTCAGAGAGACCACATCGTACACTCAGAGAGACCACATCGTATACTCAGAGAGACAACACTGTACACTCAAAGAGACCACATCGTACACTCAGAGAGACCACAATGTACACTTGGAGAGACCACATCATATACTCAGAGAGACCACAACGTACACTCAGAGAGACCACACCGTACACTCAGAGAAACTACATTGTACACTCAAAAAGACCACATCGTACACTCAGAGAGACCACATCATACATTCAGAGACCACATCATACATTCAGAGACCACATTGTACACTCAGAGAGACAACACTGTACACTCACAGAGACTACAACGTACACTCAGAGACCACATCATACACTCGGAGAGACCACATCGTACACTCGGAGAGACCACATCGTACACTCGGAGAGACCACATCGTACACACGGAGAGACCACACTTTACACTCAGAGACCACACTTTACACTCAGAGAGACAACACTGTACATTCAAAGAGACCACATCGTACACTCAGAGACCACATCGTACACTCAGAGAGACCACATCGTACACTCAGAGAGACAACACTGTACACTCAGAGACCGCATCGTACACTCAGAGACCACATTGTACATTCAGAGAGACCACATTGTACACTTGGAGAGACTACATTGTACACTCAGAGAGACAACACCATACACTCAAAGAGACCACATCGTACACTCAGAGACCACATTGTACACTCAGAGAGACCACATTGTACACTTGGAGAGACAACATGGTACACTCAGAGAGATAACACGGTACACTCAAAGAGACCACATCGTACACTCAGAGGCCACAGTGTACACTCAGAGAGACCACATCGTACACTCAGAGAGACCACATCGTACACTCAGAGAGACCACATCGTATACTCAGAGAGACAACACTGTACACTCAAAGAGACCACATCGTACACTCAGAGAGACCACAATGTACACTTGGAGAGACCACATCATATACTCAGAGAGACCACAACGTACACTCAGAGAGACCACACCGTACACTCAGAGAAACTACATTGTACACTCAAAAAGACCACATCGTACACTCAGAGAGACCACATCATACATTCAGAGACCACATCATACATTCAGAGACCACATTGTACACTCAGAGAGACAACACTGTACACTCACAGAGACTACAACGTACACTCAGAGACCACATCATACACTCGGAGAGACCACATCGTACACTCGGAGAGACCACATCGTACACTCGGAGAGACCACATCGTACACACGGAGAGACCACACTTTACACTCAGAGACCACACTTTACACTCAGAGAGACAACACTGTACATTCAAAGAGACCACATCGTACACTCAGAGACCACATCGTACACTCAGAGAGACCACATCGTACACTCAGAGAGACAACACTGTACACTCAGAGACCGCATCGTACACTCAGAGACCACATTGTACATTCAGAGAGACCACATTGTACACTTGGAGAGACTACATTGTACACTCAGAGAGACAACACCATACACTCAAAGAGACCACATCGTACACTCAGAGACCACATTGTACACTCAGAGAGACCACATTGTACACTTGGAGAGACCACATCGTACACTCAGAGAGACAACACCATACACTCAGAGAGACCACATCGTACACTCAGAGACCACATCGTACACTCAGAGAGATCACATCGTACACTCAGAGAGACAACACTGTACACTCAAAGAGACTACAACGTACACTTAGAGACCACATCGTACACTCGGAGAGACCACATCGTACACTCGGAGAGACCACATCGTACACTCGGAGAGACCACATCATACACTCAGAGACCACACTGTACACTCAGAGAGACAACACTGTACACTCAAAGAGACCACATCGTACACTCAGAGACCACATCGTACACTCAGAGAGACCACATTGTACACTTGGAGAGACCACATCGTACACTCAGAGAGACAACACCATACACTCAGAAAAACCACATTGTACACTCAGAGAGACAACACCATACACTCAGAGACCACATAATACACTGAGAGACCACATCGTACACTGAGAGACCACATCGTACACTCAGTGAAACCACATCACACACTCAGAGAGACCACATCGTACACTCAGAGAAACTACATTGTACACTCAAAAAGACCACATCGTACACTCAGAGAGACCACATCATACATTCAGAGACCACATCATACATTCAGAGACCACATTGTACAATCAGAGAGACAACACTGTACACTCAAAGAGACTACAACGTACACTCAGAGACCACATCGTACACTCGGAGAGACCACATCGTACAATCGGAGAGACCACATCGTACACTCGGAGAGACCACATAATACACTTAGAGAGACAACATGGTACACTCAGAGAGATAACACGGTACACTCAAAGAGACCACATCGTACACTCAGAGGCCCCAGTGTACACTCAGAGAGACCACATCGTACACTCAGAGAGACCACATCGTACACTCAGAGAGACCACATCGTATACTCAGAGAGACCACAACGTACACTCAGAGAGACCACACCGTACACTCAGAGAGAACACATCGTACACTCAGAGAGACCACATCGTACACTCAGAGACCACATCGTACACTCAGAGAGACCACATCGTACACTCAGAGACCACATTGTACACTTGGAGAGACCACATTGTACACTCAGAGATACCACATAATACACTCACAGAGACAACACCATACACTCAGAGAGACCACATCGTACACTCAAAGAGACCACATGATTCATAAACACAATACAATAGTTATAACATATACCAGAAAATGCAGTCACATACCAGTCTTAATAAATACGGGTTAATAAAGATATATGAAAATCATTTCAAATGAAGGCACATACACAATACAAGGATCCGAGAACGAGATTGAAATGACTGACCTTGCCAAGTAGAGGTGAAAGGTCATCTCTGAGAGCTGTTCCGTCTGCTCGGAAGAACTTGCGGAACTGGGCGGCATCTAGAGCGACGACTGAAAAAGCATGGATGAAGTGATCACACAACTAGTGGGACCATTCAACAGAACCACCCAATGGAACCACCATATGGAGGGAAATAGGTACTAGTGCACACTGATATAATCAGAACTATCCAATGGGACCATCACATGGAGGGAAATAGGTACTAGTGCACACTGATACAATCAGAACCACCCAATGGAACCACCATATGGAGGGAAATGGGTACTAGTGCACACTGATACAATCAGAACCACCCAATGGAACCACCACATGGAGGGAAATAGGTACTAGTGCACACTGATACAATCAGAACCACCCAATGGAACCACCATATGGAGGGAAATGGGTACTAGTGCACACTGATACAATCAGAACCACCCAATGGAACCACCACATGGAGGGAAATAGGTACTAGTGCACACTGATACAATCAGAACCACCCAATGGGACCATCACATGGAGGGAAATAGGTACTAGTGCACACTGATACAATCAGAACCACCCAATGGAACCACCACATGGAGGGAAATAGGTACTAGTGCACACTGATACAATCAGAACCACCCAATGGAACCACCATATGGAGGGAAATAGGTACTAGTGCACACTGATACAATCAGAACCACCCAATGGAACCACCATATGGAGGAAAATAGGTACTAGTGCACACTGATACAATCAGAACCACCCAATGGAACCACCACATGGAGGGAAATAGGTACTAGTGCACACTGATACAATCAGAACCACCCAATGGAACCACCACATGGAGGGAAATAGGTACTAGTGCACACTGATACAATCAGAACCACCCAATGGAACCACCACATGGAGGGAAATAGGTACTAGTGCACACTGATACAATCAGAACCACCCAATGGGACCACCATATGGAGGGAAATAGGTACTAGTGCACACTGATACAATCAGAACCACCCAATGGAACCACCATATGGAGGGAAATAGGTACTAGTGCACACTGATACAATCAGAACCACCCAATGGGACCACCATATGGAGGGAAATAGGTACTAGTGCACATTGATACAATCAGAACCACCCAATGGGACCACCATATATGGAGGGAAATAGGTACTAGTGCACACTGATACAATCAGAACCACCCAATGGAACCACCACATGGAGGGAAATTGGTACTAGTGCACACTGATACAATCAGAACCACCCAATGGAACCACCATATGGAGGGAAATAGGTACTAGTGCACACTGATACAATCAGAACCACCCAATGGGACCACCATATGGAGGGAAATAGGTACTAGTGCACACTGATACAATCAGAACCACCCAATGGGACCACCATATGGAGGGAAATAGGTACTAGTGCACACTGATACAATCAGAACCATCCAATGGAACCACCATATGGAGGGAAATAGGTACTAGTGCACACTGATACAATCAGAACCACCCAATGGGACCACCATTTGGAGGGAAATAGGTACTAGTGCACACTGATACAATCAAAACCACCCAATGGGACCACCATTTGGAGGGAAATAGGTACTAGTGCACACTGATACAATCAGAACCACCCAATGGAACCACCATATGGAGGGAAATAGGTACTAGTGCACACTGATACAATCAGAACCATCCAATGGAACCACCATATGGAGGGAAATAGGTATAAGTGCACACTGATACAATCAGAACCATCCAATGGGACCATCACATGGAGGGAAATAGGTACTAGTGCACACTGATACAATCAGAACCATCCAATGGAACCACCATATGGAGGGAAATAGGTACTAGTGCACACTGATACAATCAGAACCATCCATTGGAACCACCATATGGAGGGAAATAGGTACTAGTGCACACTGATACAATCAGAACCACCCTATGGGACCACCATATGGAGGGAAATAGGTACTAGTGCACACTGATACAATCAGAACCATCCAATGGAACCACCATATGGAGGGAAATAGGTACTAGTGCACACTGATACAACCAGAACCATGGAGGGAAATAGGTAGCAAGGGTGCAGAGTAGGTAATGTTTTGGAAGGCATGTCACGTCAGTTGAATCTGGTAGTTGTAGTTCTATAAGACATTTTGGATCACCTAGAATCTCAAGTCTCTCCCCACATACATGGGTGACCACTGATGATTTGAACTTATATGAAACTTTGTATTTAGAGACCGTGAACTTTTGAGACGTCCCTTAATGTACAACCACTCCAGTAGTGATTACCCTCTGTCTGCTAATTACCCTGAGGGCCGTGTGGGGGTGACAATCCGTCGAGATTGTCACTAGTCTTGTGGCGAGCGAATCTCACGTCACTCAATGATGACTCCAGAAGCAGCACTTTTCGCTCCAGCTGCTCATGAGGGTCAAGGTCGTACTCTACAAAATGATTAGTTTGAGATGAAGACATCAACCAGGATTTGCCAGGATGAATCTAACCCTATTGTCTTACATAGCATGTTTGTATGTGCAATGAATATTCTTACTTTATGTAGGTCTTTTTAGAATTGTACATTGGCTCAAATAAATACCCAGATTTTTGGTTTAACAAGATGAATCATGAAAGCTCTCTAATCAGTCAGTCCCTGGCCGTGACACTCACCAGCAACGTTGTGTCGGGCGACACGCAATGTGGCTGGGGGGAGGGTGCGGTCCAGCCCAAACCAGCCTGACTCGTCCAGCTGCTGCAGGTACTGGTCTCGGGCAGATGACAGGAGACTGGATAATTCACTGATTGATGGGGCGGTCTCTCTATTCTCATCTACAGTAAAATAAAACAGGACAACTCATCAACTGATGGGACGGTCTCTCTGTTCTCATCTACAGTAAAATAAAACAGGACAACTCATCAACTGATGGGACGGTCTCTCTGTTCTCATCTACAGTAAAATAAAACAGGACAACTCATCAACTGATGGGACGGTCTCTCTGTTCTCATCTACAGTAAAATAAAACAGGACAACTCATCAACTGATGGGATGGTCTCTCTGTTCTCATCTACAGTAAAATACAACAGGACAACTCATCAACTGATGGGATGGTTTCTCTGTTCACATCTACAATAAAATACAACAGGACAACTCGTCAACTGATGGGATGGTCTGTCTGTTCTCATCTACAGAAAAAATACAACAGGACAACTCATCAACTGATGGGACGGTCTCTCTGTTCTCATCTACAGTAAAATAAAACAGGACAACTCATTAACTGAGGGGATGGTCTGTCTGTTCACATCTACAATAAAATACAACAGGACAACTCGTCAACTGATGGGATGGTCTGTCTGTTCTCTTCTACAGTAAAATACCACAGGACAACTCATCAACTGATGGGACAGTCTCTCTGTTCTCATCTACAACCAAATACAACAGGACAACTCATCAACTGATGGGACGGTCTCTCTGTTCTCATCTACATTAAAATACAACAGGACAACTCATCAACTGATGGAACGGTCTCTCTGTACTCATCTAAAGTAAAAGGTGAATTCTTATATAATGCAGTATCCAGTCCTCAGGACTGCTCAAAGTGCTTTATACTTTACTCCCTGGCAGACCTGTTCACTCGAAAACCATCTCGATTTCTCTGGGAAGCATCCAGCCATGCTGCAATTAATGCGCGAAGACTGTTCGTACACAAATATCCACCGCTGTCTATAGCCAGGTACTCACTCATACAGCTGAGTGAACTGGAGCAACATATAGTGAACGAACTTGCCCAAGGTTCGACACCGCCGCACAAGATTCGAACCCGGGTTCTCTCGGTTGAGAGTCCAAAGCTTTAGCCACTGCACCAAGGCGCTACACATACAATAAATTACAATACCAAATCTTCAGCACCATGAACAGAGTACATGTGCAACATATCAGCTCATCTCTGTCTGAAAATATAATAATAAATCAAAAACAAAACATATTCTAAGGAACTACTCCACTCCACATTCATATAAATTCAAGTGTAAAGTGTTTTGAGCAGTCGTATTGACTGGATACTGCACTGTACAAGAACATATCTTTTAAGAACTATTCAGATTTTAAACAAGACTCAGGAAAACGTTGTGTCTTTGTGGTAGATACAAGACGTACCTTTCCATGCAAGAATCACCGCTGTCTGCAGTCGCTCTATATTCGCTTCAATCTGAAGCAACACATGGGCACTGATGTGTGGAATCATTTTGATCAGCTCCAAAACCCTCTCTCTGTCATCAGGTGTCACTGGCGTCTCCATCGACACCTGACACTGTCTCAGCTGGGTCATTGTGATGTCATGAAGTGCGTTGCCATGGAGTTGGTCAAGTGGACGAAGTAGGAAGGCGAGGATTGTGTGGTCCACTTGTGAGTCCAGTGTGTGTGGTGACCGTGTTGCATGCAGCAACATTAAGTGATGTTGGACATTGCAAAGTGATTCTGTTGTCGTCAAACCGTCTGAAACAAATCAGTGTGTTGTCAACAGACATTGTATCAGGACTGGATAGTTCACGATGTCTGTGACTAAAAGTACTTCCTGTTTAACTGGCCAGATATCTAGAAGTACTTAATGTATAAGTGGTCAGATATCTAAAGTACTTCATGTCTAACTTGTCAGATATCTAAGAAGTATTTTCTGGCAAACTAGATATCTAAAATACCTCCTGTCTGACAGGCCAGATATCTAAAGTATTTCCTGTTTAACGTGTCAGATATCTAAGAAGTACTTTCGGGCAAACTAGATATCTAAAATACTTCCTGTCTGACTGGCCAGATATCTAAAGTACTTCCTGGCCAACTGACCAGATATATAAAGGCCCCCGTCCAGATCCTGATTTCTAGTGAATAATGCATAGGATGTTACTGGTTCTGTAATACAAAAACGTGTTTGATACAAGTATAACATATATACAGTCCTCAGTCAGAATAAAAGACAAACTTACTTGTTAAATCAGCAGCATTTTCTACCACAAAATCCTTCCAGGTTGTTTTTTCTTCTTTCTCTTTTCGTCTTTTTGTCAACCTGGTGGTGCCTTCAGACCCTCTTGCGCCATGGGCCAGGCGAACGATGTAGCACAGCTACAACAACACAGTTAATGTCAAATCCTCTCATTCACGTCTATAGGATCATTCACAGCATTATACTTACTCATGAAAAGTATTTGCCAAGATTGCCATTCAGAGCAAAAGACCCAGATGTCAAGTAGACACTCTAACACTACACAATACTGTGGTCATGTGATCACCTACACGGTCACATGACATCGTTTTATGTCTCACACAGACACTAGTATAGTTGGTGGTATAAAGATGGCAAAAAATGTTGTACAGCTGGCAAACAAGTCAGAAAGGTAGCCTGTTGTTCTCAGTGTAAGATAAAATTTAACAAACCTGTTTGTTTTGTCTCAGACGGTCCAGAAACTTTGTTGACTTTTCAACCAGTGGGCTGCGTGAAGACAGTTGCCTGGCTGGGTTAAAGTTAAACACATTTAAAAGTGTAGCAATGAGTCTGTGTCACAGTGTGTGTGTGTGTGTGTGTGTGTGTGAGTGTGTGTGTGTGTGCGTGCGTGTGTATGTGCGTGTGTAGGCGCGCCCATGCATGTGTGTCTGTGTGCATGTGAGTGAATGAATAAAACATTATTCGGTTGAAAATTTACTTAAGCTTATTGCAGACAGTAAGAAAATAGTCCAGAAGCATACCAAAAAGCTATGCTGTAGTCACATCATTACAATTCAGAGATGAATATAAGATTTTTTTGAAAAAAATTGTTAGAATTTAAAGCCACAAGTGGATGAAATGGGATGGACATCTACTAGAAAACAGAGGTTTGATTTGAGCACATGACATGTACGTTGTATGCAAGAGAAAGGATACAGTTGGTAAGCTGTATGTGTAACGTAGAAGGAAGGGATCTCACTGAGATCAACCTCTGCTACGAACTCCATCTGACTGGACAGGATCTGTGGATCAATGTCGACTGACTGAAAACACATGGCAGAAAAACACATGACGCAAGACACTGAACACATGACACTCAACTCTACTCTCTGGTGAAACAGGATACTATCGTATGAAGCTCAACTGTATTCAACTGTATTCTATGATGACACAGGATAACTCACACAACTGTATTCACTGATGACACTCAACATTATTTCATGATGGAGGCATGAACGGCGCATGTTCTGTTATTACAACCAAATGTTTCTGCTCATTAAGCAGCATTCTTACAAAATCCCAACACGTGGGACTTTAGATATATTAACAACACTGTCCCAGTTCCTATTACATATTTGCTAGGATGACATTGTAATTTCTTTTTAATTGGTGTAATTTGTACACTCTGTATATAAAATATAAATACAGGCACTTTTCACCTTTACAGAAAACTCATTTCAAAATTGCCATAAGCAAAGAGCCTAAGATTACCCCCCATAAGTAAGTTTCACTGAGACTCGGTGTATACATACCTGCCCCGGCTGGCCACAGACCAGCTGTGTCTCTGCCAACTTCTCATCTAAAGCACGCAACTCAAATCCACAGAGTTTGACGGAAGGCACCACCTGAAGTCAGATTGAAACACATGGTTGCAGTATGATATGTCAGTATTACGTATGTCTGCATTCATGTATGATGACATCACCTGAGAGGACTAGGGTTGTGATAGTGACACTACTTTCTACTTTACAGTATTGGTTATTCATTTCATTGTTTGATACTGTACTTTAACACCGTAAATATTTTATGTTTTAACTGAATTTAATACACTGAATATATGAGCATTTAGTCTACACACAAGCATTCTGATTACAAATAATTTGCCTAAAAAGCACTACATGAAGAAACATAATTACTATTATTACACCCATTCCTGTTATGACTGAAACCAGCCAGGTAACTGTGAAGTACAAACCAATGACAGTGTTAATCAACTGGTCTTACTGTGTCTGTGGACGTGATACTGATGGTGCCCCTCCACAGCAGGGGTGATGACCCTAGGTCACTCAATGACCTCATGTCTGCCCGCAATATGTCAGCCCAGTGTCGAAGCACTATCATGTCAGTGTCACTGCCTGTCACTAGTGACACAAGGGCACCATTCCACTCAACCAGTCGTTTCAGTGCTCCGTACAGTTCCAAGTTCTCTCTGAAATATACAGAAGTTATAGCACAAAAGTTGCCAGTACATCAAGGTACTGACCCATCTGTTATGCTTTTATATGGATGTGTGGTTACTACACTTTGTCGTGTTTGTATTACACATTTTTGTATATTATTTTATATTATGTCCCTACAGTGCTGTCAAAGTGATTTTTATTCCTATGTGCTTCAGCACAAAATATCAGTTACCAGTTTGTGTGGGGCTATTGGGTGGTTTGTGGGCTCCACATTTATTTTATGGTACTAGTGTTATTAAAGGACATTGCCATTTTCCAACCATATTCTGTGTATCTATCGCTTCATAAAACAAGCAGTGCGCAGCAGGGTCCAATACACATCACATCCCATAACCGCACTACAGATGAGGTGAGGAACGGTGAGTGAAATATCTATTACCAGTAGTAGTATTAATTTGGTGTTATATAAATGGGATGACATATTACTCACTGAGTATAGATATCTACAGAAATTAACTGATGTTCCAGGTCAGTTTATTAATAGCAAGTTAGTGTATATGGATGTAAATCATGGTCAATAACTAAAAGATCACAAAAGTCCATAGAAGCTGTGGGTTCCTGATAAGAATGCTTAGAGCATAATGAACGGAAAGGAAAAGTAATGAAGGCATCCTTTCAAGAGCAAAAACTAAAAGAAAGATCATAAACAAATTCAGAAAGCACCAGGCAGGATTCGTACAGCACGTAATGAGAAAGCAACACTTAGAACATTTAATGACAACAGGAAAGATTGAGGGACACACGTATACAGGCGACATCAGTGAATAACAATACTGGTTAATCTGGCAACTTGGTTTGGAAGGATTGTTACAGCTGTTACAAATATACACAAGTTAGAGGTTTGGAGGGCAGTGGTAACTAACGCCTGCTACACATCTGGCACTTAGAACAAAAGTTGCCAGTATAGAGTAGTGAAATTCTGTTGTATTAGTGAACTTCGTAATTCGATTTTTTTCAGGGAAAACAGACAGGCAGACAGATTTATTTTGACTGTACAAACAAAACAAAATCAAATAATAATAAATAAGACATTATATCTGGCCAAAGTTCATTATATCACACCATAAAATATCAAAGACACTTGACTTTATAATTTGTTTGCATTAAATATAAGTTAAACCTGTGCATAATCACTTAATAAAAATGCGATAAACAACCAGTTAGGATGTTATTGACGGATGCTTTAATACAACATAAATGATCCTAAAACACCTTAAAATGAAATCCAAAGACCATAAATTAATAAGATCACTGACGCTGTGACTTACTCGATTGGTATGCCATTGTTGTTCCTCTCACCAACCCACCAAACGACATCAACAAAGGCACCTGGAAACAAGAAAGCAGCAGCACTTATTGTCAATATGTTAATGCCATTCAACAATTCAACTAATCAATGACCAAATACTTTATGCTAAACAGTACATACTCATCATATTTACCAGTATAATGTTATAACAACACAGTACATAGAAGGTGATCACATCTTAACAGATAAGCAGTCTTGTATAGGAAAGTACTAAACATGTAGTCACAAAAATTAGCAGACTGACTAGACTCATCCTGTTTGTTTTACTGAGCAAACGTGGCCTTCAGATATGAGATCACGACTTTCCTGACTTGTAAATTAAGGGGTACAAACATAAGTTCTCAAAGATCTAAAAACAAACCTGACACAGTGAACCAGGTATTAAGTCACAAAGGCCTATTCCACACACAAGCCAAAAATAAATGTCCAGGCCATGTCCCATCAATTATGAGATTTAGGCAGAAACGCATGACTTTTAATCTCACTTTTCAATGTAGAGATTATTTTCCTCGACATATAATCCCAAACAAATACTTGGTCAAATACATTCATTTATGAACCGTCAGATTACAAAAGATAATAAACAATATAAGTCTAAATAAAGTCGTTTCTCAAAACATCGCTTTTTAAAGATTTGTTTAAATTTTAGCAATAAATCAAAAACTACTGAAGATATTTCAACAAATGAGGCATCATTCTAAAGCTCATGATCCGTGGAATAAAAAAAGTCACAAACCTTCATTTTACAATTGTGCAACTTAATATCCGCTTTGCTGAGGAGTGTCACATATAGCATTATGGATGGGTGGGTGGACGATGGGTTGGTTGTCTCTGTGTATCGTGGGGAGGGGATACGACAGCACCGATCAAGTGCAACGTACATGGGATGGGTGGTGGCTTAAACCAAGTTATGGGGAATTTTAGACCACCTCTAATATATACCTACCTATACGAGGCAGTCTGTCAGCTAGCAAATGAAGTCTCTCTGCCAAGTCTTCTGTACTGATGCATCTGTAACAGAAGGAACACCTATAAATGCACCCGACTTTCTGCCTCCCAGTGTCCTTGTTAGCAACACCGGGGAATTTCATTATGAGCTAAGTGTTAATTACCAGCTCTTGAGTAAGAAGGGGAAGCTAGTAGGGCTGGGTTTAGGGTCAAATATTAAGTCTAGTCTTACTACAGGGTGTACTAAAAATTAAACAGCATTTTTCTGCACCATATATCTAGTAGCTTCAAAATGCCCATTTAGGATTAATACTACTTATTCATGAATTACTGATAAAGACATATTTTGATATATTAAGTTGTTAAAACATAAAAACACACAATATATAAACAATACATAAATAAGAATGTCTAGGATTGAAATAAAAGTTGAAGTACAACGTAAAATGAATATAATAATAGTTAACATTGGAGACAAAAATAAAATGTTCAGAATATGATCCTAAGTAATCACATGTCATGAATGAGTCCATCATACTTACGTTTCACACGCAGATGGTAGACTGAACTTCTGCAAAGATTCTGCAGTCAAGTCTCTCCATATATTCTCCTCTTTTGCCTGGTTCTAAAACATGATAGAAAAACAAAAAGTATGGTTGATTGTTCTGTATAGTCTCACTATATGATACGATTGTAATAGTGTCATGACTATTGCAACAATATTACGGACTAGCGAATAGCCATCTACAAAATATTTATGTACTTTTTAATCTCTTTTTCCAGCATAGTTTTAATTTATCCGATCATGAAATAAGGGCATACGTGGCTTGAAATCAAACACAAAGAACTAACAATAAATATATGCACTTACTTCAGTCTTTGAAGGATCTAGTATGCAATTCACAACATTGTAGAAAGTTTGACAAACTCCTGAGAGACGTGGACTTTCTACTATGTGATTATCATCTTTCATAGGAAGGTAGCTCTGTAGAATCTTCACTGTTTCCCCTGCAAGGCCAATATTTGTAGAAGGATGAAAAAGTGTGAAACAAGAGCAAAGCAAATATCAATGGGCTAGCAGTTGACTAAGTCACTACAGATAACAACAAGGACACAAATGACATACTGTAACAAGGCAAGGGTGGCAGTTGACTAAGTCACTACAGATAACAACAATGGAACATGTGACATATTGTAACAAGGCAAGGGTGGCAGTTGACTAAGTCACTACAGATAACAACAAGGGAACAAACAACATTTTGTAACAGGGCAAGGGTGGCAGTTGACTAAGTCACTACAGATAACAACAAGGGAACAAGCGACATATTGTAACAAGGCAAGGGTGGCAGTTGACTAAGTCACTACAGATAACAACAAGGGAACAAGCAACATATTGTAACAAGGCAAGGGTGGTAGATGACAGCTGAATCTTGAATGGCAATGAGATGACTGGCTCAGGTTACCTTCAGCGTTTTAGCAATGTGATATATGTCAGGATGTTTTGAGACTGATGCAATCACCAGCGTCCTGTGACATGTGAGGATGCATATATTTCTGACAAGTACTAAAGTTGGAATTTGACATGCTACTGCAACTACCGGTACATCATTTATTAATGTTTTTATGGACATGTTGTATATTGCCCGGGGGTTTGAGGAGCGTCGTACAATTTATTTGAGTATTAATTTGCTACAGACGTTCAGTGATATAAATGATAAATATATTATGTAATTTATATCCAATAAACTTGTAAAGTAATGAATTCGCACATAACTTCATCAGCACAACTCTGAAAAGTGCAACATTCTTGAGAAATAATTAACTTCAGCCAGTATGGTTTCTGCATTCCCTGTCCTCACTCCTGGCTCAGGTTAGACTTGTGACACCATGTGAGTGAGACTGTCACAGAGAAAGTGCTGCTTGAACTTTGCTAATAACATAACGTACTCAGGAGATAAAGATTTCAAGCACTACCTTGACACAAATTGTAACGGCAAATTAGTACTTAATAACTTTGACAAACTAATTGTACAAAAAACAATAGACAACTTTCTGTCTAAAAACGCACCGGGTGTGATTCCATTTCAACTAACTTATTAAAACAAATTGCACCAAAAATAATAAAATCTTTAACACTACTTATAAATCAAGTCTTTAGCACGAGGATCTTCCCTGAAAAATTAAAAGTGGACAAAGTAATTCCGCTATTTAAAAATGGTGACCCGTCAATAATCAACAATTATAGACCAATCTCTCTTCTACCAGCTATATCAAAAGTATTGGAAAAAATTATGGGATGGATAATAACTTTGAGTAATTTTTATGCACATCATTATTTAAAAAATAAACTTACTAAAAGTGAATGATATGTTAGCCATTCAGGAATTAAAATGTTATTATAAATTTATACATAATAAATCACCTACATATCTACAACATTGGCAGATGGGAATTAACCAACACCATGATTCATGGTCACAATACACGTAACCAACCAACAAAAAATACACATTTACGGTACAAACCCTACATTTGCAAAACAATGTCTTAAATACAGTTTATCACATACAATCAACAATACCTCCCAAAGTGTGATAGACAAACTTTATACATAGTTTTCAGGGTTTCATAAATTATGCAAAGGATCACATCATTCAAAATTACAAAAACATGTGCACAAACATTAATTGTTTCAACAAGTCTTAGTAGGAGTCTCCATGAGCCTCTCTATCTCTGTGCACTCTAACTTCGTTTATAAAAATGTAGGCCTATTGTGATGTTTGATTCTATGTAGCAACACTATCAATAGTCAGATATGATGTTTATTTAGATAGGAACACAATCAAAAGTCTGCAAACATGCATGCCGTGATAGTTGGGCGGATGTCTTGTCTACGCATGCATGTATTAGACTGGGGGACAGACCACAATATTCATTGAGTTATAAGACACTACATTCCTCCCCAACTTGAATAGAAACTTATCAAAGTAAGAATGGACAATGCATTCATAACACAGTTACGTAGTTTTCAAAAAGTATGTAACTTGGCACATTAGTCCACAAAATTTGATCTGACAGTTCGTATGTTTGTCAGACAGTCGTGTAGTGTGTACATCGTTGTCAGTAGAAGCATCAGTCAAATGATAGTCCTTCAGGTGTGTCAGAAGATGGCTCATCCAGGGACTTCTTCAACACTGCAAATTCTCTGGGAATTGGGTTGTCTCATTCACTCATTGCTCCAACCCCTTTGAGTCATATATTTCGAAGACATCATCTCCCCCATAGTGAAGTAACAGGGCTTTTTTCTGGCATCATTTCCAATGTCAAGGGCACAAAGGAGGTTTTCAAACTTGGCTATCCCATTTATGCCATTTGGTGCCGGCTGTTGTCTCTTCCCCAGACTGAATTTTTCAAAGGGGGGTACCAAGGCCATGACAACGGCATAATGCACATGTACTGCAGGTGGTAGAACCAAGGAAACAGTTCGTTTTGCTGGGTCGTAGAGTTATGTAATCAAGTACCAGAGTTCATCGTCGTCACCAGATATGATGTTTGATTCTATGTAGCAACACAATCAATAGTCAGATGACATTTATTTATGAAGGAATCCAATCAAAAGTCCGCCAAGATACATGCCGTGATAGTTGGGCGGAAGTCTTGTCCCTTCTTCTTCCAATAAATGCCTAGCCTCAACATGCTGAGGATACAGGCGGTGCCGTGGCATGGCAGGCGAACAGGGAATTTTGTTTTTGTTTTTAGAGTGCAATATATAAGAACACAATTTATTGTGTAAATAAACAGAAATACGTGCAGAAGAACTTGTTAACGTCTAAAACATGGGGTAGTGCAAAGTCTGGATGTTGCTTTTAAATGCATCCAGGCTGTTTTGATTTACAATATATTGAGGGAGGGAATTCCAAAATCGAATGGTACTGGGGAAAAAAAGAATACAAGTGGTAGTTGCATCTGGAGTGAGGGATAAGGTAAGATAAGGAATGTTGTTTTCTAGTGACTATGTTTACAGGAATAAGGTATTGGTTTGCTGGTATACCCACTAGGCCATTTGCTATCTTGTACATCATACATAGTTTTACATCGGTTCTTCTGTCTGATAGGGATCTCCATCCTAATGTCTGGAGCATGTCTGTTACACTGGAGGTATTGTGGTGGCGATATAAGACATATCGGGCTGCACGGCGTTGAATCATTTCTAGTTTGTTTATTTGTGTAAGGGCATAGGGATCCCAGACAGTACAGCTGTTCTCCACGATGGGTCTGACAAAGGTGAAGTAGGCCTGAGTTTTTATTTCAATTGACGGAACTTTGAGATTTCTGCCGAGGAAGCCTAGTGATCTATTTGCTTTTAGACAAATGTTATTTATGTGGGAATTCCACCGGAGATCTGAGGTTATGGTTACACCAAGATATTTTACCTGTGAAACAGTTTCTATTGTTTGATCATGAAGCATGTATTGTTTGTTAATGACAGTTTTGTTTCTTGTTACAGGTATGACGTGGCATTTTTGAAGATTGAATTCCATGTTCCAGGTTATGGCCCATTTTCTAAGTTTGTGAAGATCTTCCTGGAGCACAGCTGTATTTGTCTTAGGCTTAAGGGCTATATACATTATGGTGTCATCAGCAAAAAGTATAACTGTAGATGTAATATTGTCTGGGATGTCATTTATACAAAAGAGGAATAGACAAGGGCCAAGTACAGAGCCTTGTGGTACTCCTGATGTTACGGGTACCTCAGAGGAGGCCTCGCCCTCTATTATGACTCTTTGAGTTCTGTCTGTTAAAAATGATCGAATCCAGGAATTTATTTTGCCTTGGATGCCATAGTGATGGAGTTTGTAAGTCAGTTTTTTATGGCTGACCTTATCAAATGCTTTAGAGAAATCCATCACTATGACATCCGTTTGCGTGCCAGACTGCATATGGGTAACTAAGTCATGTATGAACTGAATAAGCTGTGTCTCGCAAGATACTTGGGAGCAAAGCCATGTTGAAGATGATAAAGAATGTTGTGTGAATGTGCATGTTTCATTATACTACTAACCAAGATATGTTCCATTAGTTTTGATGCTATGCATGTCAGGGAAATGGGCCTATAATTTGAAGCTATGTATTTTTGACCATTCTTGAAAATAGGCGAGACATTTGCTTTTAGCCAGTCTGTGGGGACTTCTCCTGTAGCAAACGACTTCTGAAAGATTAAAGATAGCGATGGCGCAATTTCAGCAGCCAATTCTTTTAGAATTCTTGGGTTGATGTTGTCTGGTCCTTGTGCTTTATAAAGTTTAAGATTTTGTAGGAGTTTTAGTACACCAGCTTCTGTAATTTCTATTTCTGGCATTTCTGGTAGTGTTGGATTGGGTAGTTTGGTTTCTTGGGGAGATGGGTCATCTGTAAAGACTGATTGAAACTGCTGATTTAGTATCTCCGCTTTGGCTTTAAGTGTAGAATTCCATTTTGTTTGAGAGGCGATACCCCTGTGTGGTTTGTACGGCAGTGTTTCATGTAAGTCCAGAATCTCTTAGCATAACCTTGTTTTTGTTGACTATCTTCAGTAGAGGTGACAATTTCATTTACATAGTTCCAGTAGGCAGTTCTGAGTTGTTGCTGTATAGTTTGTTTTAGATGTTTGTATTTTGGAGTGTGCTTGTGACATTTGTACATTCTGTCCCTTTTTTGCATAAGTTTCTTTAGTGTTGGTGTAATCCAGGGGTATCCGTCCCTACATCTAGCCATTCTGGATGGTATGTACAACCCAGTACCTTTGACAATGCTATCCCGAAACATACACCACAACTTGTTTGCACTGTTTTGTTCATAGCAATTTTGAAGAGTTTTGCTTACATCTTTCATGTTTTCTAAATTTGTCCCAGTCTGCCTTTTTGAAAAGGGGAATATTTCTAGGTTTCTGTTTCATTGGATTTATGTCTAGCTCTGTGTAGCAACAATCATGGTCAGAGATTCCTGGTAATATCTCTATTCGGTTGATATTGGTAGGGTTATTTGTGATCATTAACTTATTAAGTCTAGAGTGTTTTCTCCTCTTTTGTCTACGCATGCGTGTATAATTAGACTGGGGGATTCATTATAAGACACTACACCTATAGTATATAAGACTATTATTAATGGAATGCCTGTAGTGTAGACGTAGTAGACTTTAGTAGTAGCCAGTAGGATGAAGTTTGTTCATTGGATTTGGAACCAGGGAAGCTCCTGGGCCTGTCAGTGTGACATACTCCGAGTGTCACAGAGCTCTCTCACTCTCGATTCTACCTAACCTCGGCTCTGGCCTAGGCTTAGCCTAGGCTAGGGCCGGCTAATTAAGTCTAAGTTACTACTAGACTGGACAGATTTGGTGTATGACAGCAACGAGTAAACTAGGCATATACCTTCGGTGTATCTGGTTGAGAATAAAATAATATATCTCTTCATGTTCCTTGGATTTTTCACGTAACAACGTTAGAACATTTTAGCCATTTCATTTAATTTGCCCGCGTTTACGAGCTTGATGCCGATGACGTATGTGTCGCAAACAGAAATGGTTGCCGTGCTGAAGCAGTGCTGATAAAGGAGCCTCTATTTGGACAAGAGGCTTCACTAGTGAGCGAAAAAATGGCAGTCTGCACTGAAGGTTTTTGTCCGCCATTCGGGAGGCAAGCGCATGCGCCTGCGCAACAGGCAGCGCTTGATGTTAGCGTATTTATTCAGTCACCTCATTTCATCAGAATAATCACCAAGCTGTGATGCGTCATATACAATAAAAGCTATTAAAGATTTAACAAGATTGCCACCCAGAGAATTAACTCTAGGTAGCAGGTGGACAAGGAAGCCCTTGGCTTTTCGAGAGTCCGACCTTTTTATTTATGTGTATCCCGCCCGTCTGAGGTATGTGTCGATTTTATTTTTAAACATATTCACGCTACTAGCACCCACACAATCAGCAGGTAATCTGTTCCATTCATTTACAGTCCTTTGTGAAAATGAAAACTTTCTTATATCCAATCTACTCTGCTCCTTTGCTAATGCAAGATCATGTCCTCTAGTCCTTCTATCTTTCTTAACTGAGAAAAACATATTTCTATCAATATTTTCAAATAGTAAAGTAATCCTTAATGTTTTTTTAGCTATATCACAATTCAGAATAATGAACTTAGCAAACAAATCACGTAGAAACGTTGCAATTATTTATTGAGCCAACTGAACTTCGTCGTGTTTCATCAGAATAATCATCAGGCTGTACCACTTTTTATATAATTAAGATATTGAGGTTATCGTTGAAAATGTTGAGCAATAATTATGCAAAGAACTGCATTTTCTGCAGGCGTATGGTCTGGCTTAGCGCAACTCCAGAATGGCGGACGAACGGCTTACGTACTTTCCTCGAACAATGTAGATAGCGCGCGCTGCACCGTCTTGTATTGATATACTGTCTTTGGTGCTGATTATTTAAGCCATGGAGCCTCGGTAACTAAGACTAGAACGAATTATGATTCACAAGTTAAACGCTTGGAGCGCTATCGAATAAAAAGTACCAATTGATGGGCCGCTAGGGGTCGAGTAATGATTCATCGACTTGACAGCTCAGGAGTCAGGATCGCACGTACGGAGGCCGTCTGCTTTTTTAGGCCGACGTTTTGTTGCGTGTGACGCATGCGTAACAAATTTATAATGCGAACAACGTATGGCAAGTTGCAAACCTGGTAGCTACTGAAAACAGAAGACTACTGCGAACAGAATAACTACCCAGCGTGAATCTTCGTTGTGTGAGTGACACCCACTGCCCAGGCCAGGCAGTAGCAGAAGAATAAGCTGCTGTTATTTTTACATAGATGCTCCTTACGTATACTGTATTTTCACGGATAATAACAAATTTTGCGTTTATGGAAACGTAAATATTACGAATAAGATGCAGTGTAGTAGGTGACTGGCTGTCACACAGTTGCCCTAAATGGGCCTCATAATAGACTAATACATTTAGTAACATGACACCCGCACATGTCAGACTAGTGTTTTTATGTAATCTCACTGCAGGGACTGACAAACTTGTGTAGCACCCAGTGCATGAACTGACAACACATGAATCTTGACAGTTGATCAGATCAGATTTGCGTTGACTTGTACATTAGTATATTAACTAAGAACTGTTTAGCACCTAGATGACAAGACATATATACTGGTGTTACATGAATTGGTCATAGACATAGTTAACAGATAGTGCCGTTTTGCACAAAAACCAGATCACATCTTTACGAACGGTTTCAATATTCTAAATCACTGGCCGTTGTTTAATCAATACTGTGCAAACAATCTGTTAGAAAAGTTGTTTTAAGGGAAATACTCACATTTGTAAAATCAGAAAAGCATGCTCCACGAATCGACGTTATCACACAAATTGGTCATGGCTGTTATGGCAACCCATACCGGCAAAAACTGAATTAATTATATCATGGGACTGCTGGCACCCGCTGCATGGCGTTGTTGTTTACGGTTAGCTTTCCTGGCGTTATTATTGTAAATTGTAGAATTTAGCAGGAGTAGTTTAAAAGAAAACATTTAATGGTAAATTGATGACACCAGCATTGACAATGTTTGCTTTTCATACGGAGTGTTGACAATCTTATATTTTAGCTTAACATTTTGAACATTTAGTTTGAATAAATATTGAAACACTACTATTCCTGACTACCTGCCACACAACAGGGGCAGTGTTAATGTTCCTTGAGTGACACCTCTGCAACCTGTGTACACCAGATAAGGTACACCCAGTGATTGCATCGGCAATTGTACACGAAAATCGCATTGCGCCCAAACGATTACATCTACATCACTTTGGGCATTCAGTGGTGTTTCCCTTTTGCATACGCAGCACACATCATCTGTTACAACTTTTTGAAGTTGTGCATTGTTTGTTGGTGAATGTGTCATTGTGTGTTTGTCGGGATGCCTGTTTGTTTGTTTGTTTGTTTGTTTGTTCGTTGGTTCGTTCGTTTGTGTTTTGCTTTGTTGGGTTTGATTTTTTTCTTTTTGGTTTGTTTGTTGGTTTGAATTTTTGAAATACCTGGTCCACCCCATTCCTTCTGTGATAGCTTGACCACCATTGACCATTCCGTGTTGAATGTATGCTTTTTTAAATGGTGGCACAAAATGTTTCTAAATCGGGAGATGTAGTGTTGTTGTGTTCGTTGCTACCAGGTGCATACATGTCCACATCTGAAGCGTTCGGAGCTAGGTAATCATCATTGTTACACACAGCATGCACGTCAGCAGTAACTGTAATTGTGTTCGTAGGCTAATGATCCATATTGCTAGGCCTGCAGACAAGGCAGCAGTAGTGTTTATTGCTTGGTGATCTACATTGTCAGCTGCTGTAGGCACGTCTACAGTTGGTGCATCGTTTATTGCTTGGTGATGTACACTGCTTCCCACTGCAGGCACGTCTACAGTTGGTGCATCGTTTATTGCTTGGTTATCATCATTTACCACTTTACTTGGTGCGAGCTGTTGATCTGTAACCACACTGGCATTGAAGGGAAAATTCCTGAACGTCGGAAACTTCCAGTTATGTTGCATGGAGTCATAGCACGAAGGATTGCTTTGGCTGTAAGGCAACAAACGTCACTGTGTGTAATGACCCGCCCAGGATTCTCTTTCATAAAGTTGCGGCATTCGCTGTAGTAAGAACCTTAAACGAGCCAAAGACTGAACTTCAACGGCTGTAGGAAGTGACTCGTATGGGCCGGGAGTATGAAGAGTATCATGTTGTGTTTGTGCGCCCATTCTATTAATGGCGCGTTGATGTGCGAACTGTGCCCGTCATACAACAACAACAGGGGTTCGTCTTTGCTGGTAGACACATACTTAACAAAATGTTTGCTTAAGTAGGCCTGGAAGATTTTACTTGTGGACCATTCACTTCATTCACTGTCGGGCATAGTCCCTTGTGTTCCTGGCAGCGTGCCGTTCATTAACTCCTCAGTCATCCGCTTCCCCTTGTAAATTAAGAAGGGAGGCAAGCACTGTCCTATTACATTTATACAGCTTATGATCGTGGTTGTTGCCGATGTTGGTGAAACTACGGCCAACGATGTCCGACCTGTTTTGGCGATTATCTTAGGCGGCTCATGTTCTGTAGACACACCAGTTTCATCACCGTTGAAAATCCTATGTGGTTTTTCCAACAGGTCATACTTCTAAAGTATGCTCAGTAACTCCTTGTAATAATTATCTAATGTTTCCCTTGTTGCACTGCATGCTCTAACCATGGACAAGCCTTTTGGCTTGGTCTGGTCATCTCTTTAACAAGCAATACACCTATATATCATTTGGTGGGCTACTAGTGTCTTTCCTATTCAGGAAGAAAGCGGTTTCACCAGCAAGATCTGCTAATTCTCTGCGCGTATATCCGCACCCACATGCAGCTACTGCTTTCACGTGGGACACGAAAGCTGCTTCTGCAGAACTGCTCATAATTTGTTATATTTATGTTCATAAAGATCACAATGGCCTAATGTTTTATGGCATTGTGAAAGATGAAGTACACCATCAAAAAACAATGATCCCAGAATCACAAAAAAAATTAATGTGCTAATATTCATTTCATATAATTATATTTATCGTTATACTACACATATACAAACAGTTTGAATTTTAAAATAAAGCATATTATCCAGCCAGGGGTCAAAACTTGAAGCAGACCAGCTTTAGTCAGTTTGGTCTGCTTAGAAACAGCGATCTATGTAACATGACGCTATATGCATATTTGGTCTTTGTACACTGCTATTAGTGCAGAGTCTAACATTAATAATGATTAAAACAGTTACGTTTGCATTTGAAATGCATTTGATTGGGCAGTTGATAAATAAAATATCAGGGATTGCACCCAAATGCAAATGTTTAGGGCAGGTATTTAAATGCAAATACACTGAACATTTATAAGTGGCACTTGAATGCATGTTCAAATGCACAGCATTCAAATCCATTTGTTAACCAGGTTAATGTGTTTATCAGAGAAATCTACACAGCAGGGTAGGCATGATGAATGTTGTTACCTCCATCACTGCAAATGTATGACATTAATCTCTATTTCTGTCCCACTGGGACATTTAAAGGCTTTGTTTCTGCTCCAGGGATTAATCCTTCCTTGTTAATCATCATATCTTGCCTTGCATTAACATCTAGATGTAACATTACCTTGCATACTGTCACCATGTTATTGATGGTGTTCTTGCCCATCTGCCACACTGTAATAACAACTGAGCATGCATATATACATTATATTACGTATTATCCATAACAGATTGCAGAAACTTAGCCTGAAATTAATGGAGGCTAGCCAATCCCCAATGTATCCAAACCTATGTGCATGCATTAAAAAGTTGTAGACTATATTTGTGTGCGTTTGCAATGTGCATGTATGTAATTAAAAAAACAGGATGTGTACATGCATGTGTGGATGCATGCATGCATGCATGTGTATGTGCTTGTGTGTATGTGCAAGTGTGTGTGTGAGACTGCTTGTACTGGTAAATGTTACCGTATTTCAGATTAATTAAAAAACTTGGTTATTGTAATTTTGTACAACTGATTTTGCCTGCTTATTTAGCTTGTCAGTGCAGAAATACTTGTCATACCTAATCGTTTTATGAATAAATGCGTTATTGAAACATCAAGTTTCAGGTTTGATCATGTATGAAGGTGAATAATTACAACCAGTTTAATAAATAGTTGCTGGTGCATCATGCAGTATAAAGATGTATTGAATTGTGTTTGCATGGGGCAACATGCAGTGCACCATGATCACTGAATATTGGAAGGGGAGCATAGATTGTATGTTTTTCTTATACAGGTTATACTCTGTTGTCTTTCAGGATTATAAGCCTCATATCGTTTTATGTTTTTTTTATGCAAGCAACAACACAAAGTCCAATATAATGATGAAAAAAGGCCAAATGAATGACGTTTATTTATTAACGTGATAAGACAGAGAAATGTAGGCTCTACATCCCAAGCCAGGCCTGTGACTGAGCCCATACCAGTCTCCTGTACCTCAGGTTGACAGAGCCCACATTTTGGCACATAAAACAAGCAGCATTGGTATACATGATATCATATATCAAACTATGTCATTACTGCTAAAATCACCATAGACCTACTGCACAGTATAATACTAACCAAGCACACCAGTCAACCACACCAAATCTAAATATATATATATAATATACATTTTATGATAATGTATACGTATGGTTTCTAATCATATATTTTGTTATTTTAAGATACAACATACTGTTTTTATAAATGTTTAGACTATCATAAAATTGTGATTCTGACAGTGACCAGTGGATACTCCCGGTGACAACTGACAAGGAAGATACCCTGGTGACAAGTGTGACAAGGGACGATGCCGAGCAGCAAGTGGGAGAGTGACCGGGACGAGGTGGAGGTAGACTACCAGCGCATGGACGGACCTCAGCCTCCCAAACCTAGCATCTTCAGCGGGCGCAAGGGGGTGATGCTCAAGGCGATGATCTTCTCTGTCATCTTCCTCCTGGGACTTGTCATCGGCTATGCGATGCGACGGAATGTTCAAGAGAAGTTTATTCATGCTCGCGTGTGCGCGTACAGAGACAGTTACCAGGTGAGCATGCTGGTTATGGTATGAAACTGAGTCTGTGTCTCAGTGTGAATGTTTGTAAGTCTTCTTCTCTGTCAGTTTCGCATGTATGGGGCTAAGATTCTGTAAGCACGCTAATGGGTGCATTGTTGTGGTTCGTACATTTTTATTTATTTTTATTTATGATATATGTTCCAGTTGTAGGTGGCACCAATATATTAATTTATTTATCCCATGATATGTGGTGATGACTAAATCACCTGTATGTAATGCTGATCCTTTTGTCGACTTTACAAACTTGTGTGACCATGTCTTAGTATTAACAATTTGACATTCCGGCAAACATTGATGTGTTTGTTGAATGATTTCAGACTTATAGTTCAGATATCAGCAAGGAAGTACAGAAGTACATCGAGCTGGACAGTATAAAGACACACCTGAGGTAAATCATAACACAAGTTTGTACATAATATATTATATAGTCACTGCAAACATTTCAATTTAATTGTTAAATAATTGCAAATTGCTACTAAAAATGTTGAATATTTTTTTATCTTAAGAATCAAGTTTAATATTAAATTTATGTAGATAATTATTATTAAAATCGTACTGGTTCCACCTTTTTACATGTTACTAAGTTTTGGGCTTTTCTAGTTTATCAGGATAGTTCAAGATTGATGTCACATTTGTTCCAGTGATGTATCCGATAGTGTGGCTTAGCATTATATATATAATATACATATATATATATTCCTTACATCTTGTTAGAATAGGTATTCATGTAGTTTATTCTATGTAACATGATTTTATGAAAAAAATATAAGACTGCACCATTAAAGGAATGTTACTCATGCCGCCGTAATGTGTTCAGAATTGGTTGTTACTCTAACATCTTCTATTATGCTGGGTAGACGCTACACGGGCAGTGTTCACTTGACTGGAACGGCCAGCAACAGCGTCTTGAGAAAAGTGATCAAGAATCAAATGGCGTTGTATCACATGAAAGTGAGCGAGGCCTCATACAAAGTCAACCTCTCATACACAGACTTGTATGTATCTGTCGTCTGAGAGAATGCATACTTTCTCATGTCTATTCTCCATTGTTCCTTTGCTAATGTTATTTCACGTTCTCCAAATCTGTTATCCTTCTTAGTTAGCACCGTGAAGTTTCTTTATTGTTGTAAACAAATTGATAATATCACAAATCATCATGCAGCCCTATAAACCATTAATTTTAGTTATGCTGAAATTGGTAGAATGACAACGTAAGTGCTCTAATTTTATTATAAATGGTCTTAGAGAGCACTGTCAAATTGTCAATTATCCAACAAGAGCAATTTATCTGACAGAAATTTAAATGGTCGCAATGACAGTCAGCCTTTGTTATGGGTTGTTATTGTTGGCCAGTTGAGTACACAAGTTCAGCATTGTACCATTGTGTATCATATATGCAATGTTGCACACAGGTCTCCTCGGATTTGTCAGCTGTCATATGGTGATTTGACACAATGCCTTGGTAACTGGCTTCATGATGCCAAAAATAAACAATAGTTCAGGGCCAATTTCCCTAAAATTTATAAAAGTCAAGGCCAACTTGCTCTCAAATTTATTAAATTCAAGGGCAATGCACTTAAAGGGAATAAAAACATCTATTGCTTGAATTCATATTAAATTAGATCCTGCTATATGTATATTTCCATGTCCACCAAGCCAAAAAAATCCCCCAAAATCGAAGAATTAGAAATTCCACATTTTATGCTGTACATCCGGACATTTTCGAATATGCATATTTTTGGCGCGCTTTTCGGGATGCCGAGATGTGACGTCAGAGTTGACTCTGCCGATACAGCGACCGCTTGTTTACATTCATTCTCAGCAATATGACAGCAGAGGTGGCTGTGTAATGCGAATATCATCATGGTTCATTGTGCGGCATTCGGTTGTAATGCAAACTCTTCTAAACATAGAGCAACACACAATTTTTTTCGGTTCCCTACGGATCCAGTTTTATTGAAGAAATGGATCGCCAAAATCAAGCGAGCTAATTTCAAGCCGACGAAACACAGCCGGCTTTGCTCCGCTCATTTTGAGAAAAGCTGTTTCGATCGCGATCCGGAGATGTTGGCAACCCTTGGATATCTTGGTGCTCGAATATCGTTGAAAAGCGATGCAGTCCCAACAATATTCCCGGCAGTAGAAGCTGCATTGATGCCGTCAATCCGCAGAAGACAGGCGTCGGCACGGGCAGGATCGACGGCCGCTTTGCCCGAGTCGAAGGCAAGCGGGTCTCGCAAGCGTTGTTCCAGTGCCGCAGGCTCCGCTGCCGCTGTGACTACAGCCGGCTCAGCAACTACACCCATGGCTTCTTTGGGGTACCAGGTTCCTTCGACGAGTGGTGAATTTACGAGGTCTGCTTACCGAAAGCGGCAACGAATCAAGGTAATTCTTACATGTTATATCTACTATTATTATTCTGTAGGTCTAGTATAATGCCTGGACTGGACGGTCTCGTGTGTGTCAAGTGTCAAAATAAGTTATTCAACTTATTGTCATTGTATCCCATTGGTTCCAATCATATCACGGAACTCTTCCTAAGTATCTTAACAACCTTGCTTATCCACCTTAGCTCCCTAGCGCCTTGACCCATCTGTTGACAACTGGAAAACTACTTATGGACTTTGAGATTGACCAACCCTTTTGTTTTGATGCGCCTCTGAGCTTGGTTTCCAAGGATTTAGGCGCAATAGAAGTTATCTTATTATTATTATTATTATCTGATATTCTAAATATTGTAGTTATGCACGATACTACTATAATAAATCTACATATACTCAGTTTTGTGGAAAATTTGATAGTGTAATCAAATCGATTCAGGTGACTGTTTTTATCATTATCATGGTTACAGGAATGTAAGGCATTTAATTAATCTATTTAGTTTTACATGCAAATAAGAAATAATTATTTTAATTATACTCGTTGCCGAGTCAGGTTAGTCTGTTATAATGTTTTTTAAACCGTAAGAAGCAATACTTGGATATAGAACATTGCAATGTGAATTTGCAGATGGAAGAATAATTATATTTTCAAATGTATTTAACGTTGAATTTGCATAAATTAATTATTATTTTTCATACATAACATTTGTTGTTTTTTAAATGACAATACTTGGACTTTATGAAAGTGCCATGCATTTTGATCAACATCAAATATATGTACACATAAAGTACCATGCATAAGTTATATATTTAAAACAAAAATTTAAAAATTAGGAAGTGGTCTGTCTCACTCTCATAGTTGGAACCAGTTGCTGGCAATCTCCTCCTCTGACACATGACTCACTAAAGTCTTATGTCATCAATGACTTGCTGAAGAATTATCCCCCATCAGTATTCTCTGTAGAAACAGTTTATTACAGTGTTTGGCACCTGTCTGCTAATCCAGCTAATTGGACTCCTTTGTTGTGACTCCTCCACTTGACTGAGGAACTAAGTGTAGTGTTTGCCTGAGTCAACTGATCAAAGATCAAATCTAATTAATTACCAGTTGACATTGCACTTTGTAGGTCTTTCCTGCTATGAATAACAAATACACCAGCCACCTCCAGCTGGCCCACTGCATTCTCCCTCCAGTTAAAATAGTTATCTGAACCTGATCTACTGGTAATTAAAGCATGCTAGGTGGAAATGGCAGGAACTGGGTAACATGGATGTGACATGTCAGATACTTATTATTACTATAATTAACCCATGCAATTAACCCATGCCTAATATCACCCTGATCACCATTGCAATTGGTAAACCTTGCAGGTAGATGTGATTAATTATTATTAATATTGAATGGTTACCACATTGAACACCCTGTAGATTACAGTATGTATTCATCGAGTTAATAATCTATTATGTTTAAGTTTTCAAAAGTAATGTTTTCAATAAATATAATTCTTACAGTAGATGCAGCTTTCATAACACACACTATTGTAACACACAAGTACTGTTACATTTGTTACTATAGAATTCTTACAGTAGATGCAGCTTTCATAACACACACTATTGTAACACACAAGTACTGTTACATAACACACACTATTGTAACACACAAGTACTGTTACATTTGTTACTATAGAATTCTTACAGTAGAGAGCAGCTTTCATAACACACACTATTGTAACACACAAGTACTGTTACATTTGTTACTATAGAATTTTTAATATTTCAATAGTAATTTATTGATTTGTATTTTCATAACTCCAGTGCACAGGTGAATTACATTACAGTGTCATATATTGCTATTGCCTAGTTTCCATTTTATTACAGTTGAATATCGAAGACAATGTACATCATGCAATATATACTATTACATTTGAAGGTATTATCATTACATTTTGAATTGGAACTACAGTATGTACCGAGATAAATATTTAGAACAAAAATATAACTATTGTATCTTGTATTATCTACTAACAACGTTTACGGATAGAACATATTTTTCATTTTATGTCTGTATAACATGAATGAATGGAAGACAAAAGAAATGTCACTGCAATTTAATAGATTGCAATCAGTGTAATTACACCTTACTGCTTGGTGCATTGCTAATTACTGGCACAAGTCATGATGTTTTTTTAAACAGAAGCTCAGAAATGTACCAAGGACCATTATTCGGCTCCCACATTATTCATGGGATGGATGTTGGCAATCATAAAACCTGGATAAACTAGTTCAATAGGATACAGAAAGCATAATTAAATTTCTATTTTGATGGGACATATATTAATAAACATGTATATATATATTATATGCCAGTTACTATTACATTGTTTCTGTTATTATATTGTGCTTTGTTCAACTTATTGTTACTAATAGGTATTATTATTATTACACCACTCCTGGAGCAGGCTTCCTATTGTGACTATAAAATTGAGTATTGCAGGATTGTTCATGTCTGCAGTCACATATTGTTATGATAGTCACATATTGTTATGATAGTAACTATATCAATGGATAAGGATTCTACTAATGATGTTACAAAATGTCATTAATGAATTTATTTGATTTTTAACTTAATGTTATTAAAAAAATCAAGTAAATTTATCAAATAATAAATATGTTCACATTTGGATGTGGGTTGTTGCCCAGCTACCAAGTGTGAAAATGGTCATTTGTTGTGAAACAATAACAATAAATGCAATGCAAGTTGCAAACCTATCTATTGTATATTTAATAGATGATTAGTTATAACCAAAAATAAAATGTTCACAAGTAATATATTGTCACATTTTCCCGGTAATTGTTTGCATAAAAGTGTAACATAACAAAAGTAACTATGTCTCTGTGTAGATTCTGTAAGCGTAATATCAATTATTTATGATGTTTTTATCATAGAATAAACAATACATACCTTGCAACTTGAAATAAATTTATTAATTTGTATTTTTCACAGCTAGGCAGTCTGTTCACACTTGGAAGCTGGGCAAATGACTAGACAAATGGATGTACTCCTTTCTGACAAGATGGTAAAAGACAGGATTTTGTTTGCTTTTGTCAGAAACCTACAACAATTAATTTGTTTGCAAATTCTATAAGGGTCATTTGTTATTTCAGTTATTTGCTGACATTCTGACAGCAGCTCGAGATAGTCCACCGTCGACCAAGAATGGGTCATCTGAAGATACAGCAACTGAATATGACAGCTCTCGTACGGATTCCTGTGATACAGAGGATTCCACACCTGAGTCAGTCACAGCATCCACTCCAAAAAGGAGCAGCAAATGCTTTCAGGTTGACATCAGGCCATCAACTCGCACGAGAAGAGTGCAAGCAGTCTGTGCATCAGAGCAGGTTGCTGTGCAGGTGACATCAGCAGTGAGGTCAACGAGTGTGCAGTGCAGTTTGTTGACTGGTCCGATTAGTGACTCGAGTGACTAAAACGGGGAGGAAGTGACATCTGCTGCAGATCCAGAGTATGTTTGCTCTGACAATGAGTCGACTAGTCGTGACAGCAGCAACAGTGACAGCGATGACCATGTCGACCAGTACACTGACACAGAGGAGGGTGTTACAAACAAGACTCCCTTGAGGAAAGATTGCTGCCCTTCCAGGGAGAGGTACTTCTTGGTGGCAGAGTCTTCACTTCGTCATCTTTTCGCACGTTGCCGAAACTGCACTGGCCAAACCAATGTCGTAGTGCAGCAGTTTCTCGGCTCAATGGGAAGTTGCCCTGTAAAGATAATAATTGGTCTGTAGATGTGAAGCTATGCTATTTATTAGCATGTCATAGGTAAAGTGATCAACAAAATGGACTAGATAACTTGTTTATCAATGGGTATTTGCTGAAGCCATATTCTCATCTGCCTGCAGGGGAAATATTCCCATGGGTGTTTTTTGGCTTATAACCATTGTCTGTGCACCGTGTGGTGATTCACATTGTGTTACCAGATCTACACAGTTACCAACATTTGGAATGATTCATCCCAGTAACACTGTGTTATGAAACTTGCTTGATGAATTTGTAATGATTCAATCCAGTAAAACTGTGTTCTGAAACTTGCTTGATGGATTTGTAATAAATATGTCACAAAAAAAATGTGATTAAAAATGCTATGTCCTTATGATTTTTATGGACATAGTCGTAGGGCACATATATACCCACTGGTAGCATCTCACATATAAGACCCCTAAGGTTACACTAAACCCCTAGGTCTAGGACATAACCCTTCAGGCTATAACCCATTACCATAATTATTCAATTGTTCTGCATGTTGTTTTAATGTTTATTTTAGTTTATTTTGATTATATAGTAGCTATATTGTTATGTGTCAGACTCAGAGTAATAAAATTATTGTTCCACATAAATGACATAATCTAGAGCTGTCATTATATATGTCATGATATTATGGTCATCTCGCGAACAACTGTCCAACTAAAAAAGTGTGGGTTTTGTCCAGAGGGGTGATATCGTAAGTAGCTATAACGTCCTAAACTCGATCCGCATAAACCAGACAACCATGCTTACGACGTTCGACGGTTCGTAACTTTGTGAAGTTTGTCTTTGACAAGTCTGTTTACAATTACTTCGTCCGATGACCTACTTAGCTACAACCTCTAGCTAACTCTCTGTACAGCTTTGACACCGCATTTTATAATATAACGTCGTACTAAAACGATATCAGTGTTGTTGTCGAAGTTTTCACACCATATGTGTCATTATAATGAAGTTGCAGCTTACCAGTCGGTGTTGCCTGAGCGAACATTCACATTGTGACTGTCCGACTCCGCATCATCTTCTTCGCTACCGTCGCTGAAATGCTCGGAAAGAGCGGAATCAGACGAATCATCCGCTGTAACCGTTCCCGCTAGTGGCTCAAAATCGTATGATTTCACTTGAAACTCTGGGAAACTCCCACTAGCCATGATGTTACAAGAGAATGGAGAGAACAACAATGGCGATGCATAGATGTCAACAAAGCCGAGAGTCATCTTTGACGTCACGATACCACGTGATCGCCTAGCTCATTAAATTTCAACTTTCTGCGGGAATCTCTACACAGACGGGTTTAAAATAGAATTTTGTCTACAAACGTATTTTTCTGTATTTTTTAAATGCTGTCAAATGTTACATACAATGTTAATCTTTGTGTACACATGGAAAACGGATTTTAGCTAATGCCTTGTTTTTATTCCCTTTAATTAGGAACATATAATGACATTGCCCGTAATAAAATGTAAATTTGTTTATACCAAATACTGTGTTACTATAGAGCTGTGTTCACTCTGTGTTGTGTGTGTAGAGTGAAGCTAAACAGTATGTTACTATAGAGCTGTGTTCACTCTCTGTTGTGTGTGTAGGGTGAAGCTAAACAGTATGTTACTATAGAGCTGTGTTCACTCTGTGTTGTGTGTGTAGGGTGAAGCTAAACAGTGTGTTACTATAGAGCTGTGTTCACTCTGTGTTGTGTGTGTGTAGGGTGAAGCTAAACAGTATGTTACTAAAGATGTGTGTTCACTCTGTGTTGTGTGTGTAGAGTGAAGCTAAACAGTATGTTACTATAGAGCTGTGTTCACTCTGTGTTGTGTGTGTAGGGTGAAGCTAAACAGTATGTTACTATAGAGCTGTGTTCACTCTGTGTTGTGTGTGTGTAGGGTGAAGCTAAACAGTGTGTTACTATAGAGGTGTGTTCACTCTGTGTTGTGTGTGTAGAGTGAAGCTAAACAGTGTGTTACTATAGAGCTGTGTTCACTCTGTGTTGTTTGTGTGTAGGGTGAAGCTAAACAGTATGTTACTATAGAGCTGTGTTCACTCTGTGTTGTGTGTGTGTAGGGTGAAGCTAAACAGTATGTTACTATAGAGCTGTGTTCACTCTGTGTTGTGTGTGTAGAGTGAAGCTAAACAGTGTGTTACTATAGAGCTGTGTTCACTCTGTGTTGTGTGTGTGTAGGGTGAAGCTAAACAGTATGTTACTATAGAGCTGTGTTCACTCTGTGTTGTGTGTGTAGAGTGAAGCTAAACAGTGTGTTACTATAGAGCTGTGTTGTGTGTGTGTAGGGTGAAGCTAAACAGTGTGTTACTATAGAGCTGTGTTGTGTGTGTGTGTAGGGTGAAGCTAAACAGTGTGTTACTATAGAGCTGTGTTGTGTGTGTATGTGTAGGGTGAAGTTAAACAGTGTGTTACTATAGAGCTGTGTTGTGTGTGTGTGTAGGGTGAAGCTAAACAGTGTGTTACTACAGAGCTGTGTTGTGTGTGTGTGTGTAGGGTGAAGCTAAACAGTGTGTTACTATAGAGCTGTGTTGTGTGTGTATGTGTAGGGTGAAGCTAAACAGTGTGTTACTATAGAGCTGTGTTGTGTGTATGTGTAGGGTGAAGCTAAACAGTGTGTTACTATAGAGCTGTGTTGTGTGTGTGTGTAGGGTGAAGCTAAACAGTGTGTTACTATAGAGCTGTGTTGTGTGTGTGTGTGTAGGGTGAAGCTAAACAGTTTGTTACTATAGAGCTGTGTTGTGTGTGTATGTGTAGGGTGAAGCTAAACAGTGTGTTACTGTAGAGCTGTGTTGTGTGTATGTGTAGGGTGAAGCTAAACAGTGTGTTACTATAGAGCTGTGTTGTGTGTGTGTGTAGGGTGAAGCTAAACAGTGTGTTACTATAGAGCTGTGTTGTGTGTGTGTGTAGGGTGAAGCTAAACAGTTTGTTACTATAGAGCTGTGTTGTGTGTGTATGTGTAGGGTGAAGCTAAACAGTGTGTTACTGTAGAGCTGTGTTCACTCTGTGTTGTGTGTGTAGGGTGAAGCTAAACAGTGTGTTACTATAGAGCTGTGTTCACTCTGTGTTGTGTGTGTAGAGTGAAGCTAAACAGTATGTTACTATAGAGCTGTGTTCACTCTGTGTTGTGTGTGTAGGGTGAAGCTAAACAGTATGTTACTATAGAGCTGTGTTCACTCTGTTGTGTGTGTAGGGTGAAGCTAAACAGTGTGTTACTATAGAGCTGTGTTCACTCTGTGTTGTGTGTGTGTAGGGTGAAGCTAAACAGTATGTTACTAAAGATGTGTGTTCACTCTGTGTTGTGTGTGTAGAGTGAAGCTAAACAGTATGTTACTATAGAGCTGTGTTCACTCTGTGTTGTGTGTGTAGGGTGAAGCTAAACAGTATGTTACTATAGAGCTGTGTTCACTCTGTGTTGTGTGTGTGTAGGGTGAAGCTAAACAGTGTGTTACTATAGAGGTGTGTTCACTCTGTGTTGTGTGTGTAGAGTGAAGCTAAACAGTGTGTTACTATAGAGCTGTGTTCACTCTGTGTTGTTTGTGTGTAGGGTGAAGCTAAACAGTATGTTACTATAGAGCTGTGTTCACTCTGTGTTGTGTGTGTGTAGGGTGAAGCTAAACAGTATGTTACTATAGAGCTGTGTTCACTCTGTGTTGTGTGTGTAGAGTGAAGCTAAACAGTGTGTTACTATAGAGCTGTGTTCACTCTGTGTTGTGTGTGTGTAGGGTGAAGCTAAACAGTATGTTACTATAGAGCTGTGTTCACTCTGTGTTGTGTGTGTAGAGTGAAGCTAAACAGTGTGTTACTATAGAGCTGTGTTGTGTGTGTATGTGTAGGGTGAAGCTAAACAGTGTGTTACTATAGAGCTGTGTTGTGTGTATGTGTAGGGTGAAGCTAAACAGTGTGTTACTATAGAGCTGTGTTGTGTGTGTGTAGGGTGAAGCTAAACAGTGTGTTACTATAGAGCTGTGTTGTGTGTGTATGTGTAGGGTGAAGTTAAACAGTGTGTTACTATTGAGCTGTGTTGTGTGTATGTGTAGGGTGAAGTTAAACAGTGTGTCACTATAGAGCTGTGTTGTGTGTGTATGTGTAGAGTGAAGCTAAACAGTGTGTTACTATAGAGCTGTGTTGTGTGTGTATGTGTAGGGTGAAGTTAAACAGTGTGTTACTATAGAGCTGTGTTGTGTGTGTATGTGTAGGGTGAAGCTAAACAGTGTGTTACTGATGTGGGCCAATGGTTCTCTGGCGGTAGATGTCACCTACAGTGGTCCGCCTCGCATAAATCATCCAGAAATGAGTCATCCATATAACGCCTTTTCTCCAAATGGCACCGTTCAGGTAAGACCCGTAGTTTAGCAACTATATGGGGAATTTTTTATATCTCTTGATAGCAAGATTCATACATGTTAGAGCAGTTTAGAAGGACAATTTGTGTGGTTTATTTTAATAATTGCAATTGCATTTGAACTGTGTAATTGTAGTTGAATGTTTAGTTTGATTGAATTGTCCTACAGCTATTTTAGACGACAGATAATGCAGCTGTATGTCATTAATTTTATTATTTCAATTAATTTATTTGTTGTGACCATTTCAGTTCTGACTAGCCACACAGTTACCACTGTCAGAATATTGAGTTTCATGTCAGCTTTCAGTGAAACCGTAAATAGGATGCATTTTCTGACTAAGAGCACAAAATATATGATTAACTGGGATGATCAAAGAATACAGTGAGCACAGAAATGTAAAACATCGCAATGATAGACATGCACATCAACTACCAGTGCTAGCACATTGGACCACAATGTTAAAAAATCTTGAAATATTTACATACAAACATTCTATGAAGTTTTCATCATCTTGAATCTAATATTTTCATGGCTCCAGTGGTAGTTGTTAGGTAGTGCAGTGGTAGTTGTTAGTTGGTCCAGTGGTAGTTGTTAGGTAGTGCAGTGATAGTTGTTAGTTGGTCCAGTGGTAGTTAGGTAGTGCAGTGGTAGTTATTAGTTGGTCCAGTGGTAGTTGTTAGGTAGTGCAGTGGTAGTTGTTAGTTGGTCCAGTGGTAGTTGTTAGGTAGTGCAGTGGTAGTTGTTAGTTGGTCCAGTGGTAGTTGTTAGGTAGTGCAGTGGTAGTTATTAGTTGGTCCAGTGGTAGTTGTTAGGTAGTGCAGTGGTAGTTATTAGTTGGTCCAGTGGTAGTTGTTAGGTAGTGCAGTGGTAGTTGTTAGTTGGTCCAGTGGTAGTTGTTAGGTAGTGCAGTGGTAGTTGTTAGTTGGTCCAGTGGTAGTTGTTAGGTAGTGCAGTGATAGTTGTTAGTTGGTCCAGTGGTAGTTAGGTAGTGCAGTGGTAGTTATTAGTTGGTCCAGTGGTAGTTGTTAGGTAGTGCAGTGGTAGTTGTTAGTTGGTCCAGTGGTAGTTGTTAGGTAGTGCAGTGGTAGTTGTTAGTTGGTCCAGTGGTAGTTGTTAGGTAGTGCAGTGGTAGTTATTAGTTGGTCCAGTGGTAGTTGTTAGGTAGTGCAGTGGTAGTTATTAGTTGGTCCAGTGGTAGTTGTTAGGTAGTGCAGTGGTAGTTGTTAGTTGGTCCAGTGGTAGTTGTTAGGTAGTGCAGTGGTAGTTGTTAGTTGGTCCAGTGGTAGTTGTTAGGTAGTGCAGTGGTAGTTATTAGTTGGTCCAGTGGTAGTTGTTAGGTAGTGCAGTGGTAATGTGAACTATTCATAGAAAAAGTGCATCACTAGTTCTGTTATACTCGTCTGCTGTATTAAAGTGCTGTACATTGCTGGATGTTGGCCCATTGCAGCGGGATCTTGCAGTGAAATGGTTAACGCTGTTTACAGGGGGAGCTGGTCTATGCGAATTATGGCGATGCAGCAGATTTCAACCAGTTACATGCAAAATCAGTATCCTGCAAAAACAAGGTCATCATTATGAGATATGGAAAGATTTGCAGTGGCATCAAAGTAAGTTACGTATAAATTAATAAAAGTATCCTCATTGACCGCCACTTCCCAAGAGCGGATATTGTGCTATGTTATGGGTTGATGGTAATGTTTTTCTTGTTTGTATCTGTTTGGGTTTGCATATAAATAGCACGTTGCATCATGCAGTGTCTTTGCAGTATTAATTTGAGAAAAAAAAACACGTTTCCTGGGCTTGTTATTTTGCAGACAGTTTAAGGGAATTTACAGTGCTTGGTGAATGTTTCTTTTGTTGGGCATCGAAGGGAGGTTATCATAGTTGGGCACCTCAAATGATAGTCACAGCAGATGCCTTAATCTGAGTTTTGGCGTTAACATGATTGATTTAATTCTAGATTTTGTTATTGTCAAAGAATGACAAATGCATTAATGTAGTCTTATTGCATCCTCTACTGTCAAGTTACATAGGGTAAATAATTAACCGTATTCAATGTTAGTTGTGGTTGTCTACCTGTACAGGTAAGGAATGCGGAGAAGTGGGGTGCCAAGGGGGTGCTTCTGTTCCCTGACCCTGCTCATGTGCATCCGTCCAACGCACACACTGATGATGCAAACAACTGGTGGTTGCCAGGTTGGGCAGCCCGAGCAGACTCTGTGCGCCCTCCAGGTTTTGGTGACCCACTTACGCCAGAATTTCCCAGCACTGGCAAGTTATTTTTAAGCAATTAAAGCTCTACTGCCAAGTTATATGCTATTTGAAGCTATGTTATTTAATTTTGAGGTTCTTAATTGATTATTTCCAATTTAATGCTGTATTATTTTTAGGATTTAATGTAAAAATTATAAATAAATAATTATTTATTTACATGTACAATTCAACCTCCATGGCTGAAAACAAAATAAACATATTATTCAGTCACTGGGGTACTTATATACCTTCTTTTGCTCAGTGTACTTTCTGGCATAAGTTGACTATATAACATAGTAAACTGATGTCCTGGTTTAGTAATTATCCTACATTTATCAAGTCATGCCAACCAGTTGACATTATCCTCTTTGTCCCTGAAGTCTGGGGCGAGCCTGCTTGATACTCGTCCTCGTTTCCTTTGACTGATCCTGTTTCACCGTCAACTCCACCGTTTCTCTCATGAGTCTCTACACATAGTCCTCCCAACTCAGTCGCAGTCTTCCGTTTCTCTCGAGTCTACACATAGTTCTCCCAACTCAGTCGCAGTCTTCCATTTCTCTCTTGAGTCTACACATGGTTCTCCCAACTCGGTCGCAGTCGTCCGTTTCTCTCTTGAGTCTCTACACATAGTCCTCCCAACTCAGTCACAGTCTTCCGTTTCTCTCGAGTCTACACATAGTTCTCCCAACTCAGTCGCAGTCTTCCATTTCTCTCTTGAGTCTACACATGGTTCTCCCAACTCAGTCGCAGTCGTCCGTTTCTCTATTGAGTCTACACATAGTCCTCCCAACTCAGTCGCAGTCTTCCGTTTCTCTCTTGAGTCTACACATAGTCCTCTCAACTCAGTCGCAGTCTTCCGTTTCTCTCTTGAGTCTACACATAGTCCTCCCAACTCAGTCGAAGTCTTCCGTTTCTCTCTTGAGTCTACACATAGTCCTCCCAACTCAGTCGAAGTCTTCCGTTTCTCTCTTGAGTCTACACATAGTCCTCCCAACTCAGTCGAAGTCTTCCGTTTCTCTCTTGAGTCTACACATAGTCCTCCCAACTCAGTCACAGTCTTCCGTTTCTCTCTTGAGTCTACACATAGTCCTCCCAACTCAGTCGCAGTCTTCCGTTTCTCTCTTGAGTCTACACATAGTCCTCCCAACTCAGTCGAAGTCTTCTGTTTCTCTCTTGAGTCTACACATAGTCCTCCCAACTCAGTCGAAGTCTTCTGTTTCTCTCTTGAGTCTACACATAGTCCTCCCAACTCAGTCGCAGTCTTCCGTTTCTCTCTTGAGTCTCCACATAGTCCTCCCAACTCAGTCGCAGTCTTCCTTTTCTCTCTTGAGTCTCCACATAGTCCTCCCAACTCAGTCGCAGTCTTCCGATTCTCCTTTTCCCCATTACTGCCAGTGCATCAGCTCTTCATAAACCTTTCTCCTTCCATTCATTCCATGTATTTTTAATACATATAATTTGCATTACATATAAATTACATAAGATTAAGCTTTGTTAACTGTTACTTTATTTTTAAACACCCATTAGCATCAGCCCCGGCATTGACAGTCTATAAATAAAATGTCATTATAATTTTCCAGCCCACTTTAATCAAATCCTCAACAGCTTTGTCGTGAAACTCTTTCACACTAAATTCTTTCGTCAACTCCTCCATTCTTTGCTGATCTACATTTTTCATGTTCAGTTCTCAGCCAGTGAATAAAGAGAGTGCAGATAAGTTGTGTAATAAACAAGTTACCAATATGACTAACTCTTGTCATTTGTTCTCTGGTTGAGACAGTAGGCCTGGATGTGTACTTGACTGCTCAGACAGGAAGTACATCACATTCTAACCCCTTACATGGAAGAGTTCCTCAGATGATGGTGCATGTGTGTTGTAGATGGGGCTTGGCGGATCCCAATATCCGAAGCCAACCTGCCAAGTATACCTGTACAACCAATAGGATACAACGAGGCTCAGCAACTAATGAAGTATGTGTACTTGTACACTCTGTGTATGTGTGCATGCATGTGTGCATGCATTTGAATGTTATAAATTGTTTATTCTACTTGCCTTTGGACAAGTAGTTTTCATACCTGTAAGACATTCCTTGTGTTATAACAGAGATTTGACCTGTTTCTTTGCATGAACTACAATTTAAACTAAAAAAAATAGGATAATGTCTTCTTAGCTATATGTTCAGTAAAATTGATTTACATATGTCTTTGTCACATGGGGAATGAGTAGATGGTTGATCACATTCACATTACATTAATTCATTGTACTCTGTACCAACATTACATTTAGCATTGCAGGTAAGGTACTTTACAATTTTTTTAATTCATTAAAATAGTACAATGTTTTCTTAAAGCGATTCTTTGAGAATTTTATCTCTTTATAATGTTCGCAATTATTAAATAATCCTGTTAATTTCATGTCATTCTATGCATTTATTTAATTAGAATTATGTTTTATTAGTCACTAATGACCCTGACAATATATCAAAAAAATAACTGCGCATTCGCACAGTTTCCACTTTGGCCCACCTTCACAATCCGTATAAGGCATGCTCACGAATATTCGGGACTGTCAGTCAGACTTTGATTAGCTACGCCAAGTTAATAGGTGCAAGAATAGATACACAGACCCTACCCGCACTGGCTGCTGCCGTCATCGTCGCCCCCGTGCGGGCAGTCGGATTGATGGGTCGGATATTATAATTATACTTAATCGAAAAGTTACCCAATGGACGGCATTAGAAGCAGGATAAATAAACATTTACAATGCATAAGCTTCCTGCATTGTTAAAAGTAGCTGTCAATTGACATTATGTCTATGAATGGCTGATTAAAAAACCCATTGCTTGCAACAACTCACCTCAAAATTTGACATCCTGACTGTGTGTGTGACGTCACCAGTTTCTGTGTTTTTCACTGCACGTGCATAAATATTCATTATACTCGGGCTGCATATTTAATCATCCATGTGGCAGCAAGCTTAAAATCATTTGCGTAAACACAATTATTTATCGGCTTTTTGAACAGATGACACTGAAATTATGCATAAACATGCAAGACAAGTAGCAGAGAAAGTAGTTATAGGAAATTATGACGTTTTAATACAGTGCATCACAAATGTATATTAGCTTACAAAGAATCGCTTCAAGTGTAAAAGAAATGATGAATGTGACATATTCTACAACTAGTAATAGATTACATGTGACGTATCATAATACTTTCAAGCTCTTCCTTGGTGCATTCAAGTATAAAAGTACTAGTGTTTATGCACCTGTTCCTTTGAGGCTGGAATAAAGCTAGTGCATTGAATATGTCCTACAAGTATGTTGTCCTGTTTGTCACACTGAACAGCCCTTTGTTCCTGGTTTCTTTGAGGTATGCTGCAAGACTTGACGGCAACATTACAAATGGACATGGGCAACAATCTGCAGTTGAGAACATGTGAGTAAGACAAACTGGAATCATCGCTGCATGTGTCAGTTTTCCTTATTTTAATATGTAATGTTGCTTGTATCATGAGATAATTTTCCAAACTGCAGTGTAAATTTATTACATTTTTGTGCTGTTTTTACGTTCATGGTGTGCATAATCTAGTAGGCCCACATACAGTATTATATTATACTTACCTGCTTTAATGTACATTGTAAATTGTCACCAGTAATTGACATACAGGGCACAGTGGTCTAGGTATTAGAGTACTGAACTGTCATCCGAAAGACGATTCACATCCACATTGTGCTTTTTTACATCTTGCTATGCACTCACAGAACTAAAGGTTTCCATCAGCAAAATGTAAAAAAACCCATACAATATCTGCATTAGCTGCAGCCCGAAAACTTGCTCTCATAAAGGAGTAAGTACCATAAGTGCCTTCCTAAAAACATCACACAATATTATTACTAAAAAAATCATCTCATCGTCTGGATGACGCTACTTATTACACCAGTGTTTGTACATGATCTATGTTATGATATAAATTAGACATAATAGGTGGTCCTCGCAATCTCGGAACAATTGCAGAAAATTGTGGCAAGGCAAAAGAAGGCGTTACTTTTCTTCAGAAGGGTCGTAGATTAGTTTGGTGTCCAAGATGCAGACTGTCTACAAGGAAACATTAACATACCCCCCATCCCCCCAGACACACACATACACTAGCTCATTTATAGTTAGATTATAATGATGTCATACCAAGTGTCATTTATGAATTAATAATTGAACCACCCGTCACAGATATGTAGCTGATGTTGCTATTTATGTTTACGAATGCAACTTGTAATCGGTCAGTCCAAATATAAGATAACGTAAGAATAGAGCATTCTGTGTATCAACTTTGATATTAAACACCGTCTGATATATACAGGTATTACAGATTGGTTGCATGACATTGTAGGACAGTTAAATTGGAGGTGAACAATTTTATGGAGGAACGAGCAGTGAGAAATGTGTTTGGTCTCATAGAAGGAGATGAAGAGCCAGGTATGTCATCAGTACTGGTCAACACATCTTATCTTGTCACTCTTGTTTTATGCTATCTATATGAATACGCTAACTTTGGTGAGTTTGGCAGTATCTCCTACCAGATGCCACTGTATGGTCATTCGCTTCCATGGACTGTTCAGTTAAAACGAGTTTCTGATAGAAATAATGTAATGTATGATAACTGTTTTGTTTGGTTTGTTGCTCCATGGGTGGGTGTAAATTAGATTTGTCAGGCTGCCCTAGAATCTGCCTTGATGTGTGCCATCTTACAAACAGCTAGTGTCAGCTCTGTTCTTCACCGTAAAGTCATTGTATGGAATGGTTCAGACAGAGAGGGAGAAGTTTCTGAATATGTTTCTGCTGTGATAGATGTCATTGACCTTATATGTTCTACAATATCAGCATTCAGTTCACACCCTCACCAGCCTCTGCTCTGGTCTGCCACACCAGCTCTACATTATATCTCTTCACATACAATATCTACACACACACACACACACACACACACACACACACACACACACACACACACACACACACACACACACACACACACACACACACACACACACACACACACACACACAGACACACACACGCACACCACACGCAGGCACGCTCGCACACACATAATGTGACTGTGGTGTTGCTAGATCGTTACGTGATTGTGGGGTGTCACTACGATGCATGGACATTTGGCGGTGTCAACCCAAACACTGGGTCAGCAGTGATGATGGAAATCACAAAGGCATTCGGGGAAATGGTAAACAAAGGTATGGCAACTGACAGTTGAGCTAATAAAATTTATTTTATGTAAACCCAAATTCTTGCAATGTTTTGTGTGGTTCGTGAGCGTCTTTGACACGCAGTGATGTGTCAGGGGTGATGCGATTGTTACATAATTAGACAATTGTAGCCCACATGACATGTTTGTGTAACTGTAAAAATCACCTTATCATTATGGTGCATCATGTGAATCCAACGTTAGTGAAAAATGATTTTTCTTATTACACAACTATAAATTAGAGTTTTGGAATTTGTAGTTATAAAATAAAAAACTGTTTTTAAATTATTCTTCCAACTTGACGAACATTTTCACGAGAACAACTTCAGTTTGTAAATCAACATTAATGCCAACAAACAACCTCTGTATCTCACGTTTATAATCACTTACACCCTCTAAATATGTTGTCATATTACCATATTAGAAACATCTTGTGCTCATCATTGTTATAACTAAGATGACATGTCATACACAATTGTTATTATGTCATCATGATATGACATAATAACAATTGTGTTATAGCTGTTATAACCTGTGCTGAATATTGTTATTTGCACTTAACTCTTTGTCTCCTGTTCACCTTTTTGTTTGAATCTTTTGGTATTTTCTTTGTTTGATGCATCAGTAACAAATCAGGGTTTAAAAATTAAACAGTTTTTTAAATCGATTCCTGGATTCTTCTAAAAATGCTTAATGTTCTGGTACCAGCAATCACTGCATTGTACAGTGTAGCTAAATGAGTGTGTTTTGTAGGTTGGAAGCCACGAAGGTCCATCCTGTTTGCCCACTGGGATGCTGGGGAGCAAGGGTCAATAGGGTCCAGTGAATGGGTGGAGGTATGTTTAACCCTTGGCCAGTTTTCTATTGGGCAAGTTATGTCATCCATTTTACATCAGTAGACACCTTTAGCTAATGCAAAAACTGGACGCGGCATCAAACTTGAAGTCGACTCCACATCTTGCATCGGCGTCTAACAAAACCACTTTACCTAACTGCTCAGTAAGCGGTTCTCAGTTCAACTTTAATAATTTAGATTACGACACAGCCACGCCACATGTACTGGTTTCATCAACTGTGCTGTAATAGCATGTGTCATTTTTGGATGCGTGTCATAGTGGTATGTTCCATTTTCAGATTGCCTTTCTGAGTGTGAGAGTGAGTAGAAGTGCTGTTTGTTTTAGGCCCACAGTAAGCAGCTGGCAGATGGCACTGTAGCCTATATCAACCTGGCTGCTGCTGTCGCTGGTGAGAATTCATTTCTACTTGTTCTGTCAGGTGATGAGTTGAAGTGGTAAACTAAGTGCAACTACAGCATATTCTGTAGTTATTTCTACTTGTTCTGTCAGGTGATGGGTTGAAGTGGTAAACTAAATGCAACTACGGCATATTCTGTAGTTATTTCTACTTGTTCTCTCAGGTGATGGGTTGAAGTGGTAAACTAAGTGCGACTATGGCATATTCTGTAGTTATTTCTACTTGTTCTGTCAGGTGATGGGTTGAAGTGGTAAACTAAATGCAACTACGGCATATTCTGTAGTTATTTCTACTTGTTCTGTCAGGTGATGGGTTGAAGTGGTAAACTAAGTGCAACTACGGCATATTCTGTAGTTATTTCTACTTGTTCTGTCAGGTGATGGGTTGAAGTGGTAAACTAAGTGCAACTACGGCATATTCTGTAGTTATTTCTACTTGTTCTGTCAGGTGATGGGTTGAAGTGGTAAACTAAATGCAACTACAGCATATTCTGTAGTTATTTCTACTTGTTCTGTCAGGTGATGGGTTGAAGTGGTAAACTAAGTGCAACTACGGCATATTCTGTAGTTATTTCTACTTGTTCTGTCAGGTGATGGGTTGAAGTGGTAAACTAAATGCAACTACGGCATATTCTGTAGTTATTTCTACTTGTTCTGTCAGGTGATGGGTTGAAGTGGTAAACTAAGTGCAACTATGGCATATTCTGTAGTTATTTCTACTTGTTCTGTCAGGTGATGGGTTGAAGTGGTAAACTAAGTGCAACTACGGCATATTCTGTAGTTATTTCTACTTGTTCTGTCAGGTGATGGGTTGAAGTGGTAAACTAAGTGCAACTACGGCATATTCTGTAGTTATTGCTGCTTTCCTGTTACATTTATGTGGTTAAAATATGTATTTTTTACTTAGAATTCTGTACAAATAGATCTAAAAACAATTGGATAACCAGCCTTCTTATTTTATCTATGTTATATACCGGTAAACATGCACAAACCTCGAATGCTTTTTGGATAGTGCTGCTATTCTCTCCCATTTGTTAGCATTTCAGCACAAGCATAGATGAGTCATTCTTTACCAAGACACTTGCATACGCAGGCTTTGCCCTTCCCACTTGTGATAAGTTCCTGTAATGTGTGTTTGTCTTTTTGTTCCAGGCAACTTGACACTGAACGTTGAGGCAATGCCCCTGTTACACGGACTGATTAAGAATGTCACTAGTATGTTTAAATCCTTCCACGGCACACACACGACCCTGTACAAAGTCTGGAGCCAGCTTATGCCCGATCCGAATAATCGCCTCGTACCGCTGTATGTTTTATGTTACTACTTTGTGCTCAGTTAAAATCTTACATTCTGCAGATATCACTTATTGAGGGGAACACATTAACGTATGCAGATGCTATTGTGGACATCAGAACTGGGCAACGTGGTGGGTACCAGGGTAGTCTATCGGCTGCCGTGTCATGTCGGTTTAATCTGGTGGTTATTGATTGGTTTTGGAAGCCATTTTAGATTGCTTAAAATTGTAGGTTCCGCCAGAATTAATAAAAAATGCATGATGGCTTTTAAGTCTGCAAAATTACGAAACCACACCCTAACCAGGAATGGACAGAAGATCACATTCTACACCAACAAAACATTATTTCTAATTTTGATACAGTTCAAAAGGATAGCTGCATCATCTTACCTATTGTACATAAGAAATAATGATCATGTGTATAGTGGACATATTTGACCATCCAATAAATGAGACCTTAATGGACATCTTTTTGGGGCCAGTTTGACACCCACAGGGATGCAGACACCAAGATTGCAGGGTCACATGATGGTGTGATATGATTGTTACCAAGTTAGATCATGTGATCATGTGAGTGTCCACCGCAACTTTTTTCAAGAGATCTACCTGAGCTATTCATGTTTATGCTTTAATTTATGTGGAATTAAAAAAAAACTCATAAATTCAGTTGCTGTGCCCTGGACTTAACTATAGTGTCTCTCATGATGACACGTTGGTGTGTTGCAGTATCCAGTACCCTACCTGGCGGAGTGACCAGGCCGCTTTTGTCCACACTCTGGGTATACCTACCATGTGGCCCAGGTACACGGACTCAGTAAGTACATATGTCTGCATTCACAGCTGTCTGCTTCCATTACAGCAGGCAGTTAAGTGGCAAATCCATCTGTCCAATTCTTCTATCAGTATCTTCAAATATCACTGTTGTCCACTGCCTGAAGGAATCTATTTGATTTGGAATATTTGTAAACTATCTACTGCATATTATCATGACAATGTAGCTTTTCTCCAAAATTGTGCATTAGATATGACAATGGGTACATGAAAAACATTGTATTCATTATAATGTTGCTCTGTGTATATGTAAATATATACATAGCAACATTACAATGACACAATTTCTTAACATTGTTGATCCCAAATAAACAATCTGTCAGTCAGTCTATTATCCGTGGCCACACATAAGATTCGTGGAGCAATTTTTTAATAGTGCGCAACGGTGCAGCTTGTCTGTGTTGCAACAACAGATGATGCATGCGAACAACAGAAGTGGACAGGTTTGCTTACACATTACAACTTTGTTGAACAAATTAAGTGATAGAACCTCTGCTCCAGTCAACCTAACAATGTCGACAAGACCGACAACAAAAATATTTGCTGCTTCAGCTTATTTTGAGAAAAATGGTTTCGATTGCAACCCTGGAAAACTAATCTACATCAGTAAACACATACACACACACACACAAAATATTGTGTCCAACTGCAGAAAGTAACGTTATATGATATCATAACATTACATAAAGGAAGAGCTGTACAATTTACAGTAGAATAACCATGAATCCGGTTAATTCTTTTTCCATCAGTCCCTGTGGTCGATTGGTTAAGTATGTTGGCTCGGCGCACATCTGGTTTTACTACCGACACGGGTTTAAGCCCAACACCAAACTTTTTAAAGTGTATTTTATTTATCTTTTCACAAAGCAATATAAACCAAGCCATTTATACAATATGATGCACTGTTTATCATTAAATATATTGAAAGTTTTGTAGTAATTATTTATTCACGACAAAAATATAAAAAATATATTACAGTGTACCGCTGATCTTGTAAGTTTTATATTTTTATTTATCCAGACAAACCACAGTTTGTCTTCACATATGTAATTATGATATACTACTGTACATTATATAGCAAAGGGACTAATCTTCAAATTAATCAATGCAATAAACCTACATAACCAATGAAAAATAGCATCAAAGAAAGAATTGTATGAATTGGTTAAAACTGAAGACTAATCCTTTTTTAGGCTTAAACTTGTGTCAGTAGTAAAACCTGATGTGCGTTGAGCCAACGCACTTAAGGCCTGGTACGGGTGCTAATTTACGCTTTTTTTAAAAAATATGTCAATTTTAAATTTAATTTTCCAGCGCCAGATACTAGATAGTAGATTTGTATGTTTACTATAAATAAACTTCACTTTTAGACCAACAACATACCTCTAAACGACTTTTATTCGTGTATAAAGTCCACCCTTATCACACTGATATATCCATTTTTATTGGGAAGACGCGAAATGCGCTGAAAGTTGTCAATGTTTACGCCATGACAACGCGGTCCTTCCTTCGACTTACGCCATCTTGTTTGATATTTTTGGAACCGCCAAAACGTCGTCTGTCAATCACCGTAGTCGGTAATCCCGCCCTTGTGAAAGCATTCGGCCAACATCGTTATTTATGCAAGCTATATTTGGCCGAGAATGACCTTATTTGGCATTCGGTAACCGTCGTGTCGTCATCCGCTAAGTTCCGTGACGCGCCTCGTGTCTACGAACACTCTGATTGGTTTACGAAGTTGCGCGAGCGCAAAACTCTCCCAGCATGCCACTTGTTGCTACTTCCCATTGTTTATAAAATATGGCGGTTTTCTCGAGCGATGTGAGTTTTGTCTCTGACGATGTTGATAAGAGATAGTTTAGAGTTAGTTAGCATAGAGAAAAGTTGCGGAAAAGGACGTTGTGGCTGAATGTCATTTGTGAAGAAAAGGCAGCAATTATTGGCGGCTTCTGCGTGGGGAAAACGCAAGTTAATTTCGTCGCGTGTCAAAACGCTGGCGAAGACGCGGCAATGCCAGTCGGAGCTGTCACTTCGACTTCGCTGCCCGTTGCCATGGCTGAGTGTGGGGCTTGTGCTAATGTTACTATCGGCACCAGTGACGGTACGATAGTTAAAGAGACTGCAGCTTTGCCAAATAGTGCGTCCTGTAGCCGGACAAAGCTAGTACTGATGCGTGATGACAGCAGGCCTGTTAACAGGCCTTGCCCTTGGCTTGGGCTTGACATGTTAACTGTTTGGTATATAAGACTAAGTTATTGCTTTGTTAACTTATATTTTCAGAACTGTGCAACTTATATATGGGCGTCTGTTCTTTTCAGTAAAACCTGTAACTTGCTGTTGCCCCAGATTTGTTGGCATATAATAGGCACTTCAACGAATCTTGCTACCGCGATGTTTTTACGTGCGCGCAGCGCCGTTGCAGCAGCGCCGTCTCGTTTACTAGACACCTGGGTAGCGCTTTACTTCAACCTCTGTTTTCGCGGACTTTTCCCGGTCATTTACGTCATTCGCAGCGGGATTCCTTTTGCGGGTAAGTCGAACTTTCTGTACGTCCTTTTCTTTTTCAAATTTGACCAAAATTATAATAAATTTAATCGATTTGATGACATAGCTGTGTTTCAGTTGCAATTTTTATAGTCTAGTAATGATTTGTATCGAACGATTATGTTTGTAGGTAGATCTATAGGATTAAATTAGTATGTGTTGAAAATTTCGTTGGCGTACTCGCTCGTGCAATGTGGTTTTTACGCCATTCAAAACATGTGATATTTGAGCGATCTGTGTCAGTAATGACAGTATGACTGAGAGCGCGTCACCAGAGGCGTGGAGTGAGATCGTGGAGCTTGATCCTGACTTATTTAAATAATTTCTGTGCCTTTTGATGACAACAAAAACAACCGTATCTTATTTAACTTTACTAGGGCCTATAATTTATAGCATAGGTCCTACGGGCCAGGCCATATATGAATCTTAGCCTTAGGCCATGGCTGGTTACTGCTTACCCTTGCCTGGGTTTAGCCTTAGGCTTGGTATGGCATAGCCATATGCCATTATTTACGGTTATGTTTATATTTATACTTAGAAATAATATAAATGTCATTATGCAGTAATTTTAATTAATTCTTGTTAGTTACCTATTAAATCAACAATTAATTTTGTTAGAAAAGTTGTTTGAGGTAAAATACGTAAATAATTTGACTTAATTTTTTTTTTTATATGTTTCATGACAAGCAGTCACTGCAAAAAATTGCTAAAGCATGTTGTAAATGTAATACAAACCATAAATGCCTTGATCAGTTGTACCATCGTTCATTTCATTGTATGACAACATGCAATACATTAAACACCACAGTTATACCTCTCAAGTATCACAATTATTATGAATTTATGTGTGACATAATGCATTATTATAGAATTTCACACTGCTCTCTTGAGTAACAGAGGCAGGGATATGAAAATTATTTCACAAGATTTGCATGTAGAATCAAAACAGTCATCATTATATGATATACAATTACCTTTTTATTTCAGATATTGTTCGCAGTTACATGCAGTGACACTGATCTTACGCTGATATGTGTCTGACAGTTAACTGTGAAGGCACCAAGCCACAGAGTCATCTGAATATGACACCCATCACCTGCCTCCATACGTACACATTTAATGTGGCTGATTATATATCTGATATCTACATTGAACATCTGATATCTCTACATCTGATATCTCCACTCAACATGAAACGAACATTACTTAGAGACATCATGTTGAAGAACACAACGTTATTGTGCAAGATACTGAAATATGAACCTTGCTGCACAGATCTTGCAGCCTACTGTCATTACATTATGAGACAATCAACTTCCAGTATTACAAAAAGACTTATGAGCAGAGCAGATTTCTTCATGACTTGACTCCCATGGGCCATGGGGAGTAATGCAGAAAGCAATCTTGCATTTGGCGCATTTGGATTCAGCGACAGAATACTGTGAACAATTTATAAACATTAGTTCATCAAGTTCATGTTAAAATGCAGAACATTACATTATGAAGCAGTAACAATTGATTACTGGTGTGTACAGAGCCTGCAGCAGTCATCCAACCTGTCATGACACAGTCACACATAGACACAGTGAACTAGGAGTATGACTATTGTATTTCATTGTCATGTATTGATATGTTGAGTTTGTGTGATATTTAGCCAATATTTACTTATTAATAAAGTTACTGTTAATGCTATATGACTGGTTAATGTATATTTATTATAATGTTTAATGTGGTTGTAAACATTGCATAAATTATATAACTGTCTTCATAATTATGGACATTCCAGCCTTTCATAGAAATGTAGCGGTCAGTCATTAGCGTGCTAATATTAGCCAATATTAACTTATTAATTAAGTTACTGTTAATGTGAAATGACTGGTTAATGTATATATTTATTACCATAATTAATGTGGTTTACTGCATGCATAAATTATACAAATATTTTCATAATCATGGACAATATGGCCTTTTACTGAAATGTGTCGGTCTGTCGAGATCGCGTGCTAATTACCCAATATTGACTAATTAAATTATTATTAATTGATTTGTTAATGAATATTTATTACCATCATTAATGTGGTTATACACATTGTATAATATGTATAGATATCTTCATAATCATAGGCATTATGGCCTTTAATTGGAACGTATCGGTCTGTTGAGTTTGCATGCTACATTACTAAAATTAACTAATCAATTGCATTAATTTGGTTATAATTATTACTAAGAAATATTAAATATTGTAAATTTATTACTCTGGTCAATGTGTTTGAAAACCCTGAAAACAGTATTTAAATATCTGTATAAATAAAAAAGTTGACATTTTAAAACAAATATTTATCCACAGAAAACACAAAAATGAGTCCATTTTACCATTGTAAGAGATACACAAAAATTACACAGTTTTTCCGTCTTAAAATCGCAATATCTTTTGATCTATTAAAGGTATCTTAATAAAATAAACAGTTATGTGATCCTTAACCTATTACCTTTAATTTAAGCCCATTCTCAATGTTCTAGCATGATATTACATTTTTTGTTGAAGTGCCTACATATAAATAAAATTGTATTATTATCATGTGGATATATTTCATTTGTTGGCATATAAATAAAATTTTATTATCGTGGATATATTTCATCATAAACATTGCTTGTTATGCATAATTAATGTTGTGAGAAAACAAACACTTTTAATTGAATTGTTTTGGCTGTTTTGGCTGTTTACATTACCATTACCATTACGTTTACAGAAAATCAGATGATGATGCAAATGCCCTTTATATTTATAAAAAAAAGCTAAATTGTATAAATGCTGTGGGTGTATTTCATCTCAGATATTATTTATTGTGCATAATTAATGTCTGGGAGATAAACAAACACAATTTATTGAATGTTTTACTTGTTTACAATAATATTATTCATATTATCACTGTGTAAACTTTGACGGCCGTTTACAGAAAATCACGTTTTTGGCCATATAAACTTGCAACACTCTGGAAGTAAAAATGATATGATAATCTGGTTTTGATTGTTGTGTTCTCATGAGTATTCTGCACAATCTGTATAAAAAACATTTTGGATTTGTGTTTTATCTTTGTAGTTATCTAAAAAAAAAGTCTAAAAAAGTTGCATTTTCAATAAATCGGTTTTGAAAATTCAAAATAAAATATAAATATTAAAAAAAATTGAAATGTTTTTATACAGATTGTGGAGAATATCCAGGAGAATACAACAGGCTAAGTTAGATTACCATATCATTTTTACTTCCAGAGTGTTGCAATTTTCTAGATGTGCTATGAATACCACCATTTGGCGGCCATTTTGTTTATTACCATGGAAACGGGGGGTCTGGCAGAAAAAAATGTCATACATTTTTTACTCAGTAATAGCTTTTCTACAGCTTGGATGCAATTTTTTTTATTAATTATGCATTTTAAAAAGTGTCCTATCTAGCTGCCATACCTCCCCTTAACCAATCGGCCACAGGGATTGACGGAAAAAAAATTAACCGGATTCATGGTTATGCTAAAGCTCTTCCTTCATGTAATGTTATGATATCATATAACATTACTTTCTGCAGTTGGATACAATATTTGTGTGTGTGTGTGTGTATGTTTACTGATGTAGATTAGTTTTCCAGGGTCGCAATCGAAACCATTTTTCTCAAAATAAGCTGAAGCGGCGAAGGTTTTTGCAGTCGGCTTGTCTTGTTGATATTGTCAGGTTGACTGGAGCGGAGGTTCTATTGCTTAATTTTGTCAACAAAGTTGGTATTCGTGTGGGACCATAAAAAATGCTTGTTCCTCTAATGACTAGTGTTTATATTACATCGGAATACCACACACAAACTCATTCGAACGCTTGCTTCGACCCAACATCTATCATTGTAAACATGCTGTGAATGTATTGAAAGTGCATCTATAATATGAACTCAAGCAATAGGTTTTTTTTATTCCCTTTAACTGTCACCATTTCCTGTGCAAGACTAGTTTATTTCTGTTTGTCAGCATTGTAAAATAATAGGAATATTTTGTTTCAGTTCGAGAAAAGTGTCCCACAGCCTTACCCCGCTGAAGGCACAATTACCGACACTTTTAAAATGGTCAGCAAATTTGTTGACCCATCGTTCAAGGCCCATGAGGCACTGACCCGTATTGTGGCTGAGATGGTACTTCAGTTGTCGACGGAGACGAGATTGCCCCTTGACTGTCGTGAGCTGGCTGCCATGGTAGAGAAGGAGTTTGGTGCATTGAAAGAAATGTTAACTAAAACCAGCATATCTGGACATCACCTAGGCAGACTTGGTATGTACGATTCAATTGTGTGTTTATTTTGAAGCGGCCTTGTCTGTTCTGTTACCTGTAAACATCTAACGAACCAGAGGTATGATAGTATTAGACAACCCCTGGCATACTGCCAACACAACTGTATGGAAGTTCACTGGTTCTACTTTGTCCCACTTGCTATCTTCACTGGTCTTGTTTGTGGGAACCAGGCAACATCAAAGAGCAGTTCCAGAAACGTGTAGTTAGCCCTCTGCAATATAGCTGGTGTTTAATATTTGAATGTTTTATATTCAATTTGAACTTTTCTTTAACAAAACATCAAATTGTTTCAGGCTTCGTGAATGCAATTTGGGAGGCAGTATATTGTCAACATATTTATTCTAGTAGAACGTTATAGTACTATACGGAGGGACATAGGTTATGTTAAATATCACACAGCAAAGCATACTTTATTGCATGGCGATAAATATGTTGGCTTATCCTGTAATGTGGATTACATTTTTTTCTATTGTAAATAAAATATTTCAGGCTATTCTTGAGAATAACTGTACCAAACACCCATGGGGTAAATGAAATAGTTTGAATGTTAAATGATAATACAAAGGGTAACAGTTCTTAAAGTATGACAATTATTTTGTTTTACACTTGTGATTTTATTCATACTATGTGCAATAACTGAAGCAATGTATTTAGAACATTTGTTATGAAGTGCAGACTGTATATAGGGTCAGTTGATTTGATCATGTTTATATTTTGTAGATTATTTGCAGTTAGCTGTAAGAAATTTCACAGCTGCGGCCAAGGACTTCCATGCAAGGTTTAATCAACTGGAGCCATCAAAGTAAGATTTTTGTATGATTCTGACATTCCCAAGATCTATAAAATATTACGATCTAATAATTTACTAACACTTATTTATTGTTGATAGTTTCTTTTCATCAATAGTTTTTTGAAGACTATTAACCACAAATATAATAAAAATCAATGTGTGTTGCATTGTGTAACTGAAAGAGAAAATATGAATTATACTTTGAAAATACATGGGATTTTACCTCACAATATTGATTAATTATTACCCCCCATTCATTTTTATTTGGAGTAAACTTTACAATAGATATTAGTGCTGATAGAGAAATAATTGTGTCGTCAAAGTACAAAACATATATTTATTTTCTACAGTTAATGGCAGCATTAATTTTAGTTATAAAATAAAAAAAGTAAAGGTAAGTTCTTATATAGCGCAGTATCCAGTCCTCAGGACTGCTCAAAGCACTTTACACTTTACTCCCCGGCAGACCTGCTCAATCTTCTTCTTCCGTTAAGTGGCCACAATCAATATATGATCATTCTGCCACTATTCTGGGGATCTGGCATTTGAAAAGAAAAACCCACCTTCTACAAAATATAAAAATACACCCTACTAATAAACCCTGCAAAAGGCAGTGTTAGGCCCAAAAGAACAGAACAAACAGACAAATAAAACAACTACAAAAGCTACTACTAATACTAGTTATCTACAGCTCTCTAACAAGGACCCTAGCAGTTGAATGTTAGTCTGGAGATCCTTGACACAAAAGTGTCGACTGTGTTGGCCTCCACTACTAGGTCTGGAAGGTTGTTCCATTTTCTGATGGTTCTGGGCAGGAACAAGTGCTGATGGTACCGAGTGCGACACTGCGGCTGTGAGAACTGATAGCTGTGGCCGCGTCGTTGGCGTGGTGGTGGTGGCTTCAGATTTCTCTTCAGTCCAGTGGCACTGACTTGGTGTGAATTTTATACAGCATGGTCAGTCGAGCTAATTGGCGGCGTTGTTCTAGAGAGGGCCACTGCAGTTCCTCAAGCATGTCCTTGACGCTAGAGGTGTGGTAGCGTCTAAGGACATACCTGGCAGCTCTTTGTTGTATGGTGTGGTGTGTGTCCATGGAGCTGGTAGGGGTGCTTCAGGACCTTCCTGGCTCTGGTGACAGGCAGTGTGGTGCACTTTCCTGGGTGGAAGGCCATGTCCCAGTTCTTCTCCCACTCGGCAAGTCGCTGGAGGTCTTGTAGTTCCTCATGGTCTTTCAGTGACTTTACCACAGTATACACTGCTGTGTCATCAGAAAAAAGTCAGGTTCTCATCCAAGTCATTGATGTATGTTAAGAACAAGCAGGGGCCCAGGACGGAGGTCTGGGGTACTCCTGAACGGACAAGAATGAAGCTGGATCTAGTGCCCTCCACAACCACTGCTTGTCTCCGGTTTCTGAGGAAGTTGGTGATCCATGCATTGGTGGTACCCTGTATGCCATAGTGATGGAGCTTGTGTAGGAGCAGACTGTGGTTGACCTTATCAAAGGCTTTCGCAAAGTCCAATATTAGGATGTCCGTCTGCTCGCCTTTCTCCATGTTTGTATAGAGTTCGTCAGTAAGTTCTAAGAGCTGAGTCTCACAGGATCTGTTCTTCCTGAATCCATGTTGCTGGTCACACAGGATTTTATACTTCTGAAGATGGTTCATGATGGCACTGGTGACGATGTGCTCCATCAATTTGCATGGCACACTTGTGAGTGACACTGGTCTGTAGTTGGATGGATCATACTGTTCTCCCTTTTTGAAGACCGGTGTCACGTGGGGATCCTTCCAGTCAGATGGGACTACTCCGGTGTTTATGGAGGACTGGTAAATAGCTGTCAGGATTGGAGCCACTTCGGTTGCCAGCTCTTTGAGGATTCTGGGGCTGATGGTATCGGGGCCGCTTGCTTTGTTGGGCTGCAGATTTTGGAGAAGTTTCCGCATCCCCTCTACTGAGATTTGGATCAAACACCATCTCGACTTCTCTGGGAAGCATTCAGCCATGCTGCAATTAATGTGTGAAGACTATTATACCACTACATTGTCATTTTTTTATTAATGTAATGTATTTAACATAAAATGTGCTCATGACGATGTCTGCTATTCAAATTATTTTTACTCATAATTATCCACTATGTGGAGCCACTTCTTGTGTATGGTTGTCATGGCGAATAAATTACCTCTTCAGAGTGGTCATTGTGGATTATCGCTCAATAATAGTTTACAGAGATTTTCGTGGTTTTTAATGATGGATTATCAAAATCTGCGGTGGCCACAATGGCGGACGGCATTACTTCAACTAGCAATTTACCACCGTATGTTTTGGACAGACTATTTGATCGTTTTAGCGAATAATCTTTGTCGGATGTTGACAATCGACACAATGACGATGTCGGCGAACATAGCAACAGAGTCTGAGACGAAAGTGACGGTGACAACAAAAACATTGAAATCTTGGTGGCCATCTTGGATTGCTGGTTACCATGACGACAGAATGTCAAATAATATGGCTCATTTTACTCGCTGATTATCATACTTTCCGAAAATGTTGAACATTCCTATTCATAAAATGCATTTTTGTTGCTCAAATCTTGACTTAAAGTGAGGTAGTTCATTGTCTTGCATATTCACTGGGAATGCAGTATTCAGTGGTTACATCAGGGCTATAGTACTGAAAATGGTTGAAATGATAAATGTTAATAACGTATTGATCCTTGACTGTTGTAGCATACTACAAATGCGAGCATACAACGACCGTCTAATGAAGATATCACAAGCTTTCATCCAACCCACCGGTCTCCCTGGGCAACCACAATTCAAGTAAGTACATATCTTCATCCAACCCACCGGTCTCCCTGGGCAACCACTGTTCAACTTCAAGTAAATTCATAGCTTTATCCAACTGACTGGTCTCCCTGGCCAACCACAGTTCAAGTAAGTACACATCTTCATCCAACCCACTGGTCTCCCTGGGCAACCACAGTTCAAGAAGGTACATATATTCATCCAACCCACTGGTCTCCCTGGCCAACCACAGTTCAAGTAAGTACATATCTTCATCCAACCCACTGGTCTCCCTGGGCAACCACAGTTCAAGTAAGTACATATCTTCATCCAACCCACTGGTCTCCTAGGGCAACCACAGTTCAAGTAAGTACATATCTTCATTCAACCCACTGGTCTCCCTGGGCAACCACAGTTCAAGTAAGTACATATCTTCATTCAACCCACTGGTCTCCCTAGACAACCACAGTTCAAGTGAGTACACTACATATATTCGTTTATGTTTCTTGTTACCCGACTGACTATTAAATGTAGTTGACCCCAGAAATTGTTACATGACATGAAAAATATTTAATATATTTGCAACCTTGTATAATTCCAAGCACCAAAAAAAAAAAACCCTGTCACCCGACACAATCTCAAGCTGTCAAAATACCGGAAATATGTTTTCCTCATATTGGTCTGAAGAGAATATGGTGACATTTCACAACAATAAAAATAAACCAAGGATAAACTAAAATCCCTACCTACCATAAAATATTTCTCCCAGTAAAAACATTCTGCCACATCCATGATCCATAAAGTGATTGTTATTCGTGTGTTGTAGGAACATCCTCTTTGCCCCGAGTGAAGCGGGCAATCGTGATGTCGCCTTCACAGGCATCAGGGACTCATATTCCAAGTGTGCACATGTATCAGTGTGCTCTCAAGACATGTGGAACACGGTTGAGAAACAAATTTCAGTTGCACTGATTGCCGTTGAATCAGCTACAAAAAGTCTGGCTGTTGATACACTGAATTAGGCTGTTTACAACAAATGTACAAGATTCTAATATGTGCGTGAAGTAATAGTGTTGACTTGTGAAAGTCAACATCAAACAGACAGTATCATTGTTTGGTTTCACAATGCAATACAGTGCTTTTGTTGTGCATAACCAGAACTTGTGGAAACTGAGCGTTGTCAGTCCAGGCCGCATCGTTTTTAATAATCAATTGTCTGCGTCACAACACAGATGGAATCGGGGAGTAAACATTGTTTTGTTTGTGTTCATGGCTATGAATGAAACGTCATTTTTTTTAAACAGCACCAATGTTTGAGGATTTTGCACCCAGAAAAACATGGTTTATGAATATCAGCAGGGAAAAGGGAACATGTGCATGTTATAGCATTTCTGCTGCACACACGCTGACATTTCTAGTTCCTGGCAAATGTGCATGTCAGTTATGGAAGGATCCCTGTTGACTGTTGTGTGTGAAAACAGAATCTGGTTTATGTATTAGTTTTGCATATGAATCTGCTTCGGAGTGAAACAACAACATTTGTTGTGATGATATTTTAACCAGTTCATTATAATGACAATTACAAAAACAAGACTTCACTGTAGAGATATTTGTAAGATTTCATACTCATTCATCTGTATGGTAGCGCTGATGATCAATTTATGAAATGGTATCTACGTGTATCTGCAGAGGGACATAGCTGGGTATGCTGTGGTGCCACATTGTTGCAACAGTCTGCAGTGTGCAAAAAGTAAAACATTATAAGAATGGTGCACTCTATGGTGAAACTTTGTGCTAGTGATCTCATATGTGACTCACATATGATCCTGACTCTTTAGGGAGACGCCACAATGTTACGGTACTAATATAATAATAATTGTTTATTTCAGACCAAGAGAGTCAATAATATGATAGTATAAATAATGATATATAAAATATGTGTAACAAAATCTAGATATATGTGACATTACACATCATGTACGTTTAAATAAGATATATAAATTTAGACATTATGCTTTAGAAATAGTACAAATATATTAATATATACAAGCTATGCATTAAAAGGTCAAGTTATAAAAATTATCACAGTAATGACATAAAATTAAACGAAATTATATAAATAATGACATGTAAAAATACTAATATATGTAATGCAAATATTAACATATATATATTTCTGGAGAAAATGTGTTAATATTTCCTGCATTTTTGCAAGATGTGTGGTTTGCATGCACGGATGTTGTCTACATGAACTCACCCACCGATATCTATATTACAGTGTATATGGTCAATGGATGGAATACAATGTATATGGTCAATGGATGGAATACAATGTGGTATTTTTTTAATAATGGAATGTTTACTGTTAGAGTTTCTAAGTTTGTTTATTTTAAAATGTGGTCATTCATGTTGGATTGTATATCTGCTGAATTAATTTACATACAGTTAAGAGGCTCAGCATAAGTGTACACATCTTGCCAAAAGAAAATATTATTTTATCTGTTTTTGTTTGATTAAACCAATGCAAGTTGACTGGCTCAATTTTGTACTAGTGGGTAGTACTAGTGTAGTGTAGACCATGTGACTACAATGTTTATATAATCTGATTTGACCAATATTCATTATTATGTGTCGTATGGAACATCACTAGTTTGCACTACGTGAATCTGTTTATAGTGCTATATGTGCATGTTTTGCAAGAGGTGTATCTTTAGTGGAGATCAGAAATATATTAAAGGCTTACATTGTCTTATAAATCGCAACAGGCTGTACAATAGTACAGATACAATCTTGTAGTAAGCTTGTTCAGTAGATATAAATAACAGCCTGAAAAAAATAAACTATCGTTAGTTGAGCTTTATTTTGATCTTGATATGTAGATTGTTTACACAAATATTTCGTTGAATATTTTAATAACTAAAACAGTTCTGTTTGATGGTCGATTGTGTGTGACGTGCTGATATAGACAGCTGCAGCACTGCTTACATCTTGCATATCATGTACATTTTTGTATTGGATTGTTTTTTATTTCGCATATTGCTTTCTGTTGCTGTTTATATATTTACGTTGCAATGATCATATGTTATAATTGTTTGTATTTGTAATATTATACTATATACTGCTGTATTCACTAGTTTTAATTATATGCTGCTCTTGATCAGTTAGTGATCAAAATGTTATGTTATGGTCAATGTTTGAGGTAGACCTGCAGTGTGGGGTTAAGTGACGTGCCCTCCTAAAAAACCCGCCCCCACACCAAGTGCAGGCAATAATGGTATGGTAATTTCAGTTTGCTGTTTAGCCTATATTTACAATAGGCTGTCCACTGTTAATCACTCATCTACACCATTTAGATTATCTTTGTGGGTGCTTTATACTGCTGCTTAATGTTATTAACTTTATAATCCAGTTGCACTATGAATGACTTGGAATCATGTATATATAGTGTACACAAATTTGTAATCACAATTTGTCCAACAAATTTGTTAAGAAACAAGATCTGGTTGTGCTGTGCTCATGCTGAACTTTGCGTTGAAGCATAGCAAGTAGAAACACACCAAATGTATGCGGAACTATGCACTATGTTACAAATGTTCGTATTGAACAATGCGAGCTATAATTACATGTTGTCCACCTATTGACTCTTACTGTAGTTGCATACCATATATGCATGCATATAATATCAATAAATATACTTTATATACTGGTATGTTTTATGTTACTGTCCAATATTCCGTAGGTGACACCGTGTATACTAGTCACATATATGTAGACATACCATACATCTCCCAATTTGATTACATGTTTTCTATCTGTAGAGAATTTTATATGAGCAAAAGTAATTATGTTATACTGTACTTTCTTACATAAATTATACACAATAGGATTTCCCTAAGTAAAAATAGAATTTCAAAGTCTGAACATTAATTTTGTACTTAAAAGTCCATTTTGAAAAGAAATGTGACTAACGGAGGTGTTCATTACATAACATTGTCCAGGTAACAATGTCAGAAGGTGCAACTGTCCATGTTTCCAGAATGTTATCTTGTTTTTAACATGCATGTGTGCGAGCGAGCATGCATACACGCAAACACACACAAACTAGCTGCTGCTAGAATTAAAAGATGATTGGCTATTCTGGTGAAACTCGCAAAGTTTTGTCAAGTGGCAAAGAGCAGCCAATTGTTTACTTACATGGTACAGTGTACACTGGCTCAGCAAACAGTGTCTGCCAGTGACAGGCTCAGGCACTGATGTCAGATTGCAGGATGCGACAGCATGTCTTGGTCATTGCCTTTGGTTGTCTTGTTATTACCACAGTATTACTAAACTCAGGCAAGGTTAATTATATATATATATATATATAAATAATGTTATTAATAAACATATATATACCTTTATTAATTTAAACCCATGGTAGTCTTCCAGTTGGTATGCAAATGTAAATAAACTGCATGCTTATAAGTTTTTATTGCGATTATAAGAGGTACATCTATTTTAGACACGGGTCCATTTTCTAATTGTTTCTTTTATGCCCTATATATGGGCCAAAATTAACATGATCTTCAGGTCATGAGGGTTACACACTCTCCAATGCTGAGAGCCATGTTTTACACCAAATTTACCATGTCCTGTCCATTTTTTAAACTCTGAACTCGGGCATGCCAGGTGGACATGTTAGTCAGTTCATGAACATGCATCCCTTCTAAATGATTATTGTAAAAAGTTCACTACTTAATTGTTCTGGCCAATCTTCTTGCAGTGTCTGAGGTTACAGCTAACGTAAAATCTCCTTTGCCAACCACCTTGGTCGTCTCTGCTAGACCACTGTTGACTTATCAGTGACAGGCTAACACTTACTACTAACTGGAAATTACTGCCTCTGTATAATCCTGTTGGTTTGCTTCTGACACAGATGCATAACAAGCAGGAGTGCAGGACTTCATAAATATGTACAGTCGTCTAATACGTGTTTCACGTTGGGCATGCATAGGTCATAGAGGTGAAATTTTGTCATGGATGATATAAAACGATATCTGGACCTGTTTGTGCTGCAAGATAACCTGATGTTGAACTGGAAGACATTGAGACAAGATTTTGAAAGATATCAGGATGTTATCGACCAGAATAATGACAAAATCAGTCGGTTTTTGTGTTACCTAAACTGATGACCAGCGTAGATATACCGGTCTACAATGGCTTTTTATGAGAGCCGTGAACTGCAAGGATCAAGACGCTGCATGAAATAGTTTGTGGCATACTATAGATTGCAGTAATAAGTATAGTGAAATCACATATTACCTGGAAGACAGTAGACCAACCCGTCAACATGCCATGGAAATCTGTAGCACTGCTACAATCAACAATGTTCAGTAAGTTGAAAACATGATTTATCCAGCTTAGAATCCTATCTGTATTGTCTGTGCACATTCATGCATGTGTGCAAGGGTTCAGGGTAAAATGCTATTTCTCTTCCTTCCTATGCTGATCTCATTACTCCGTGTTAGTTAGCCTTATATGTATGTGGCTAGAGTACCTGCTTGTGTGTGGGCTAAATAACTGTTTGTTTTACAAAAACACATCTGTGCTTCATTCTCAGAATATAAATGAAAACGTGTACATGATATTGGAAGAGAACTGTAAAAAATCACGATATATGTGTAAAACCTGATTGATGTAATATGTATTATAGTTTTTATTTGTGAGTTATGATTAGCACAATAAACTAGTATGAAGTAAATATTATTTAAAAAAAGTAAAGGTAAGTTAAGTTCTTACATAGCTCAGTATCCAATCATTAGGACTGCTCAAAGTGCTTTACACTTTACTCCCTGGCAGACCTGTTCAATTGAAAGCAAAGCTAAAATGGCAAGTTCTTATATAACACAGTAGGCCTATCTAGTTGTCAGGACTGCTCAAAGCACTTTATACTTTACTGCCTGGCAGACCTGTTCAATCGAACACCATCTTGACTTTCAGTCACACTACAGTTAATGTACAAAGACCATTGGTACACAAATATCCACCACTGCATGTCTATGTACTCATTCATACAGCAGAGTGAACTGAAGCAACAGAGTGAACAAACTTGCCCATGGTTCAACACGGCAGCACAGGATTCCAACCCGGATTCTCTCAATTGAGAATCCGATGCTGTAGCCAATGTGCCATTGCACACTCCACAATTTGTTTCAACCCTATATATTCTGTAGTACAAATACCTCTCTTCGATGATTACTTTTGTGCATTCCTTCCCAGAGAAGTCAAGATGGTTTTCGATTGAACAGGTCTGCCAGGGAGTAATATTTAACGTGTACAGCGCTTTGAGCAGTTCCGAGGACTGGATACTGCGCTATAAAAGAACTTTTTAACTAATTAATTACCTTTACTTTTTTACTTTATATCATGCCTGCTGATTCTGATTTGTTGCACATTTGGACTCCGTGAGGATTTAGGTATTCTACGAATTTTATTAATAATTTTTTCTAAATACATCATGTATAATATACAGTTACACAGCTAACTATAGATATATAGATGATTTCAACCAGAAGCGTTTATCCATGCAGATCAACACTCTCACTTTTCTGTTCAAAATAGCCATGGCTAGAATTTGCATAATTATAGTTTATTAATTGCCTTAATATTTATAGCCAATATTATGAATAAATTACACAATTCCTACCCACCTGAATGTGCATAGATTATTTTTATTCTGTAAATATAATATCAATTACAGCTACGAGCCTACGACGGGCTACGTAATTTTGTTCTGTTTAATTATGATTATTATCTTTAAAGTTTAAAGCAACAAATAAAAGCGTCGAGTTTTGTCGTTAAACCACAGTGGAATGTCTGTATAAGGACTTAGGTATCGTGTTGATAACTTAGTTAATACGCTCACGGGCTTTGTCTTTGTGGTGGCAAATACGGTAAGAGATCGAACGACAAATCATCGCCGACCAGATTCGATCCAGCAAGTGACCTTCGGTGGCGGTGCTGTACCTGATCGTGACAGATCTGGCATATCCGTTGATTTGCAGTCTGCAGCCGTTTAAAGTAGTCTTATTTGGAATTTGTGCAATATAATTCCACATACAGTAAGTGCGCTGAACACCAAATGTTGTTATTTTATAGCACTGACAGTAAATTCACAGTAATAACTAAATGAGGCAGTTTGTGACTTGACTGATTCTTCGGTCTTCTAGTTCTAGCTTGCGCTTGCGCTTGTTTATTAGCGTTATCAGGGGTTACCGCGTATTAGATGTGTCAGTTTCACCTACAGTGTCAACACGTGTAACTGGCTGCTATGTGAATAGCAGAGGAAAGTTGTCTAGACTAAGTCTATAAAATATTGACAAGCTTTTACTAACGTAACGGGGGACATTCTGGAATATGTTTCGATGTCGTGACAAACAACACGACCCCCACCATTGCATCAACCTAACTTTTGTATTTGAAATAGAAACGTAAAATAATAATGTAACATGTTTTCTGCACGCGTCTATTATTCTCATGGGGACAGTATAATTTAGACTTAGTCGACGGTGTTAATGGTTAATTATGCTCTGAAACACAGCCATGTACTGCACGTCGCACGGGAATGTTCGTTTCTCCCGCGGCGATTACGTTTTTATAAAAACATTTTGTGAAATGTCTACATCGAATAACTAGAAGGCATTGTCATGATTGGATGTTTTAAAATACGGCTTTTTGGGAAGTGTTTCTGTAGCGACAGAACACGATGCAACTGTCGCCAAATGGAGAGTAAACAGTCAACTTGAGTATCGTTTACGTTGTTAAGTACTTAGCTTCACTACCCGGTAGCCGTGCGAGAAAATGCGAGAATCCGTGCGACAGCTGAGCCTAAGGTGAACTTGACCCCTGAGCGGCGCAATGGCGGGGTGAGTTTTGTTATCGCTTAGCCTTAGCCGGTTTGTTTATTACAGTTCCAAATGCAAAATATCAGAACATCAGTGTACTTTGCTTATCAATAAAATATGTAGCTGATCCGCGATGAAACTCTGGGTTCGGATCGGTTTGCAGTCATTAGAACTAAGAAGTTGAAACTTAGATTTACGAAGTTACGTCTTGTACAAAATAAGTCTTGAACACATACTAATAGAGTGACATAGTAATACTAAATTACTACAGAGCCAACTTTGAACAGCCCCATAATTATGTCAGATTCACCATAGCTTCATTAGCTATGAACAGTCGATTCATCCCTTTCTAGCTTCATCTAACTCAGTAACTGTAACCGGCTGTTGCTGTGGCACGTTTACAGGGGGCGTCGCCAGCCTCACCACTGATAGGTATATCAGTATCCACTAGGTGGCGTATTTCCTTCTAGCGGCCAAAACTGATCCATTTCTTGTGCATGAAAATGATGCCGGTGTACTGGTCTGGAAGGAGGTTCCGGTCTGAGAGTAAGTTCCGGTTCCGTTTTGCGTATTGCACATGCGATTGTACATGTCAAAGGTTAGCGCCTACTTTCGGCCCGCAGCTGTATGGTCTGGAAGGAGGTTCCGGTCTGAGAGTAAGTTCCGGTTCCGCTTTGCGTACACACAGTACATGTCAAAGGTTAGCTCCTATTTTTGGCCAGCTTAACACGGTGTTTGCCGAAAGAATGTGTGATAGTTTACGTTAATGATACGGTCACTTTTGTAATTGTTAGTATACATAACAAAACCTTATAACTAACATAACTTGTAGTTATTTGCCAAAAAATTGTGTTTTATTTTGATGTCATTGTCTCAGAGCGTTGACGTTGTGTATCTCACGACTTCGTCACACAGAGCTGCAGTTTTCAGCGCTGTTTATACGCACAGCGGGTTTTGTGGTAAACTCGAATCTCTGCTTTTTAAATGACATGACACATACTTATCTCCGTCAGTTTGGCATGTATGAAGCTGAAATTTTGTGTATAATCTAGCAGGCTCATTGGGGGTGGTTCGTAGATTTAGATTTTTTTTAATTCGTCGGGGTGGCGATCATGGGGGTAACAATTTATAAATGACACATATCTCTGTTAATTTGACATGTATGAAGCTGAAATTTTATGTGTGATCTAGGGTGTCCATTGGGGTAGTTTGTACATATAGTTTTTTTTCGAAATTCATCCAGGTTGTGAGGGTCTCGGGGGAGGTCACAATTTTAAAATAGCACTTATCTCTGTCATTTTGTCATGTGTGGAGTTGAACTTTTGTGTTTGATTTAGCAAGCCCATTGGGATCTAGATATTTAAAACAAATTCAAAATGTGGGGGTCACAATTTTAAAATGGCCTTATCTGGGCCAGTCATGCCTGTATGGGGCAGACATTTTATGCGATCTAGCGGGCCCATTGGGATGGTTCGTAGTTTTATATTTTTGTCTAAATTTGTCCGGGGTGGCGGTCACAATTTTAAAATAGCACTTATCTCCATCAGTTTTGGAAATATGGGGCTGACATTTTGTGTGCAGTCTAGAAGTCCCATTGAGGCACTTCAAAATTCGTACGGAGGGTGGGGATCTTGGGGTCATCATTTCAAAACAGTTTTTTCCAACGCAACTCCGAGTAACTCAACAATTCTTTAATAATACATTTATGGAAACGGGTCATGCATTCATGACTTACATAAGTAAACATTTATTATCATGTCAATGTGTATAATTATGTGTGACATAACAGTTCAAATATAAAATGTAAAAAATTATTTATTTACACAGATCAAAACTAGCCCTTTGTATAATACTGTGATGTTTCATCAGACAAGTGATCAAATGCAATTATTAAAAAATAAAACTATTGTTACAAATAATTATTAACTCGTAGATAACATTAGCCTTTCTGGTCAGACATATTTACGTCACATTATAGGCAATCTAATGTCATGTAAATTAGACTGAGGAGATCCTTATGAAACTAAAGCTGTGATTGTTATTACGTTAAACAAAGTAACATAAAACAACAGGAATACAGTAAAATGATTGGCATACATTTACAAAGAACCAAATCACGTAGCCCGTTATATAACGCTGCACTCGATTGCAATACAACATTGCTACAAATAAAGTATATCATAATATTTAATCAGCCAAGTAATATAAAATTAAATTATTAAGAAATAAAATCATTGTCACAAGTAATCATTAATTCATATATAGCATGACTGCATGACTGTAATAATAATAAAGTAAGATATTTATATAGCGCCATAATCACACAGTGCTCTATGGTGATTTACAATACAATCATAATACCAAATCTGTATAGTTAGATCATTAAAATATTAAGTTAAATATCATAAAAACAATACAACTAAGAATCGTACATTGAATTAAAAAAACAATTTAAATATAAGGGCATACCTAAAACATAGATAATGAATAAACTCATTTAAATAATAAATTACACTAAGAGCCATCACATAATAGGATGAGGTGAGATTAAAATAGTAAGATGACAAACTAAAGTATATATTCAGTGCTGCATGTGCCATTACTGTTCCTTGTATTGCAGGAACTCTGCTAATACGGCCTTTCTGAAATCATTGACATGGCACTGGCGTATCTTGTAAGGTGGTACTCCAATGATGGTGGCCTTTGCATACTGGAATACAGATACACATTAATGTTAACATTTCCTTACATAAATAATACACTCATCTGAAAACATATCATCCCTTAATAACATACATAGATACAGGTCACAATTTCCTTTGTTATTTCTGTGAAGTATACTACTTTACACAAACCTACTTGGTAGTGTGATAACATGCTCAATGTTACTGTAAGCGAGCTGGCAATTAGTGTGTATCATGTGAAGTTTTTATTCCTACATCAGTGAGGGATGTTTTATGTAACCAGCATTGCGAACAACTGTTCAGATATATAACATAGCAAATGTGATGTAGGAATATGCCAGGAAACAGACTATTGTGTCTCTGTGTATATAGCATCATGTGGAGGATTGACACATTTGCTGGGTTTTTTCTTCAAATTGGCAGGAATTTATTGTCTTAATATATCCTAAATTACAATTAATGGTAAGACCTAATTGTTTCTCAAATGATGCTCACCATCATTGTGAACACACCACAACTGTGGCTGTCTTCCTGCTGACCACATCTTACATTTATGGCAGTCCATGTCTCCAATGGCAAGCTCAGCTTTGCATTTCTCGTTTGCGTGTACTTCCTGGAAGAAGGACAGAAATCCGTTCACATTTATCAGTCATTTTGCACCTTAATTCAGGCATCTCTTAAAAATAACGGGCTTACGAATGCAGAAACAATATCCATACTATCCAGATATCACAATTATTTGCAAAGTGTATTGAAACTATAGTCTGACTACAGGGGCACGTGTTAAAATAATCTACATACTCCTGCATAAAACATATCACTAAACCAACAACAGACATGACTGAAAGGCTTGTTACCATAAACCCTGAAGTAGACAACAAGCCCTGTCTCCACTGTTTTACTACACCAATGAAAACATGGACATGTGTAGAGACACACATAATCAATAAGTGATGTTATAGCAGTTGTTAACCAACGTAGGGCTAGAAACTATAAGAAAGTGATTGTGCACACAAGCAGTAAGAATGGTCGCACTGGTTCGTTGGAAGGTAACACTTACTGCCATGGGCGACACACTTGTTTCGTCTTGTCTCCTGCGGCAGTGAATCCAGCACTGCGACTGTCTTGTCCTGTACATTTGCCACCAGCAGGAACCAATGGTTCTGGTGGCAGATGGGCAGCATGATCCAATGGTAGTTGGCAAAGCATACCTAGGGAAAAATAAGTAACACACATTACTGTTTGTAAAAAAAACAAGTAAGTGGAAGGGTATCACAGTTTGAACCCATTGTTACTTGAACAAAATCAGACTAACTCAATGTACAGGTGGTCGAAACTTAATAATATAATATTAACACATTTATTAGCCTAAGCTACAAATAACATAGTTAAATAATTTACAGATAATCAAATATATTAGTACTTTTGTTTATATTTTAAATAAAATGTGTGTTATTTACAGTTTGTACATGGTGTTCCATTATTTATACTTTTTGAATTGATTGGAAATAATGCTCACGGAAAACCCCCACATGGACATAGTTCCCGTCATGGACAAAATCCAAAATAGACTTAGCCCCTAACAGTATGTTATTGTCATATGTCACATGTCACATGGACATAATAGACTTAGCCCCTAACAGTATGTTATTGTCATATGTCACATGGACATAATAGACTTAGCCCCTAACAGTATGTTATTGTCATGTTTAGTTTTGTTTTGCAATTATTATGTCACACATATTAGCACTTTATATGCATTTGATAGAAGAAATAATAATGACACCAGTAACTTTGTATCATTCTTGGTCATGGGTTTTGTGCATGTCAGATTTTTACTGTGACAGGTTACGTTCTATTCTCATGAACAACTATTAACCTGGTCAAACAGCCATGTCGTGAACTGACCCATATCCAGCAATATTGCCAAAAAACAGGGTAGTACATAAACATCACTGTTTTCTGTGGAGAGCTTGCCAAGGTATGCATGTATCGCCTGTAACAATCAATTGTCACTTTCAATATATTTAATTACACATTGTAACTTACTTTAGAAATTTAACCACACCCAGTAAGGTAGGTGGACATATCACCATAATGGTGTTTATGAATAATGAAAGAACTCGATGTCATAAAAAAACTATCATGTTTATATTGCCTGTTAATACAGTGTAAATGCACTCAACCTATTCAACCTTTTGAACATATGTGTACACCTGTATATGTGTGTGTGTATGTGTGTGCGTGCATGCGTGTGTGAGAGATGTATGTATATATATACATGCACGTTTTTTAAGAAAATAACATACTTGGTCATTTAGCCATTCCCCTGGTGAAAGGGTCATCAAGTCTTTTGATGTCATGCTGATGCCACCAACTGTCACCTTAGCAGGAAGACTGTGTGGAGTCCGTGATGCTGGAAGACTGTGTGGAGTCTGTGATGCAGGAAGACTGTGTGGAGTCCGTGAGGAAAGAAGACTGTGTGGAGTCTGTGTGGAAAGAAGACTGTGTGGAGTTTGTGATGCAGGAAGTCTGTGTGGGGTCTGTTTGGAAAGAAGACTGTGTGGAGTCTGTGTGGAAAGAAGACTGTGTGGAGTTTGTGATGCAGGAAGTCTGTGTGGGGTCTGTTTGGAAAGAAGAGTGTGTGGAGTCTGTGTGGAAAGAAGACTGTGTGGAGTCCGTGATGCAGGAAGACTGTGTGGAGTCTGTTTGGAAAGAAGAGTGTGTGGAGTCTGTGTGGAAAGAAGACTGTGTGGAGTTTGTGATGCAGGAAGTCTGTGTGGAAAGAAGAGTGTGTGGAGTCTGTGATGCAGGAAGACTGTGTGGAGTCTGTGTGGAAAGAAGGGTGTGTGGAGTCTGTGTGGAAAGAAGACTGTGTGGAGTCTGTTTGGAAAGAAGAGTGTGTGGAGTCTGTGTGGAAAGAAGACTGTGTGGAGTTTGTGATGCAGGAAGTCTGTGTGGAAAGAAGAGTGTGTGGAGTCTGTGATGCAGGAAGACTGTGTGGAGTCTGTGTGGAAAGAAGGGTGTGTGGAGTCTGTGTGGAAAGAAGACTGTGGAGTCTGTGATGCAGGAAGACTGTGTGGAGTCTGTGTGGAAAGAAGACTGTGTGGAGTCTGTGTGGAAAGAAGACTGTGTGGAGTCTGTGTGGAAAGAAGACTGTGTGGATTCTGTGTGGAAAGAAGACTGTGTGGAGTCTGTGTGGAAAGAAGACTGTGTGGAGTCTGTGATGCAGGAAGACTGTGTGGAAAGAAGACTGTGTGGAGTCTGTGTGGAAAGAAGACTGTGTGGATTCTGTGTGGAAAGAAGACTGTGTGGAGTCTGTGTGGAAAGAAGACTGTGTGGAGTCTGTGTGGAAAGAAGACTGTGTGGAAAGAAGAGTGTGTGGAGTCTGTGTGGAAAGACGACTGTGTGGAGTTTGTGTGGAAAGAAGACTGTGTGGAGTCTGTGTGGAAAGAAGACTGTGTGGAGTCTGTGTGGAAAGAAGACTGTGTGGAGTCTGTGTGGAAAGAAGACTGTGTGGAGTCTGTGATGCAGGAAGACTGTGTGGAAAGAAGACTGTGTGGAAAGAAGAGTGTGTGGAAAGACGACTGTGGAGTTTGTGTGGAAAGAAGACTGTGTGGAGTCTGTGTGGAAAGAAGAGCGTGTGGAGTCTGTGATGCAGGAAGGTGAGATGTGTGGTAGGGTTTCAGCTGGTCATAGGCCACCTGTGTCTTCAAGACCACTCCAGCTTTGTTTGCCGATGTCACCTGATAGTTTGGCCCAATGTTTGTGATCCTGAGGAAAGGGAACATGTATTAGAAATATGTTTATTATCTCTCAAGGATTCTGTCCGCGATATCATCCCCATCTTGTGGTGACACATGTTTTCTCTAGCGACCATGGTTTGTCATAGCATTTATCAGACAAACCCAAGTAAGCTCTCTTGAAGAGATAACATCTTTTTCTCTGAAAAGTGGGTAAGTAATACAACATACAATTAAAAAGTCAAGTATTAACACATCTAACTTAGTATTTTTTTAAAGCAATTATTACATGTGAACCATTTATCCCATTTATTGAGGATAACTTTTAATTAAGGTAAGTAGTTAATTATGTTACCTGCACGGGCCTATCCATTGTGGTTGTAGTTTGCCACCCTTCCTCCCGACATTCCTCATATGTCGTCTCAGGACCATGTCCCCTATCTTGAAGTCAAACGTTTTGACTCCCTTTGTTTGTCCCTTTTGGTAGTGCTTAGCCTGCCGCTCTTGTGCAGTTTTGACATTTGCATGAACCTGGAAAATTCATGGTGCTATATAAGACTTACTTGGATGGGAGGCTTAAATGTCAAAACTTGCCAGTTAGAAATAACCATCCATTTTATATACATGCCATAGGACAGAAAGAACACAAAATTAAAGTAATGCAATATTAGTGGAATACATCAACAAAATATACCAATATTTATGTCTGTAGAGTAAACAAACTTGCCCAAGGTTTGACACCGTCGCACAGGATTAGAACCCAAGAGTTAGAAGCTCTTACTGCTGTGCTTCTGTGCTCCATATGAAAAGTCATAAACAATTGTCTACAAATGAATACTTTTACACACCTGCTCATGAACCCTTTCCACCTGTTCCTCTACTTCGTTTACATATCTGTCCACATCCTCGTCCATGAATGTTGGGATGTCGACATCTTCCTCACGGTCACCATCATCCATCTATATAATAAATCTGATTTGAAAATACTAGAGATATTACTGTCAAATGCTGAAGATGGCCAGTGCAGGAAAGTTTTATGAATCACATTGAATATTATAAATATGTAAACAAAATTGAATTGCACAAAAATCAATACCACTTCCATGCAATCTATGTGTGATATAAATAAATGTAGTTATGTAAATGTATGAAAACTAATAAATTGTTATTGCATTACAATCATTACATAAATAAATAATTACATATAAAGGTGTGTATCATTATGGCATTCAGCAATGAATATAAGCTATGCAGATACAATAATGATCTAAATACCTCGACAGGCAGACGTGGGTGACGGTTAAACATCAGGAAAAATGGGGTGAATTTTGTCGATGCCTGTCGTTGCGTGCGCAGATTGAAGGACACCTCTTCCAGATATTCATCCCAGTCATCCTGATGTTCACATATCAGCTTACTCAATCTAGTCTTGAGCGTCTGGTTCGTCCTACAACAAATTTATATGGTCAATGATGTAACGTTTATAAGAATAATGTTCTTTTCCCAATAAATATATATATATATTCATAATATATACTACTACCAGCGATAACAGTAATATAATGCTATTTATAAATATGATATGTAATTCTTTATTTGGGTCAGTCTAACAAAAATTATCAGTTGTTAAATTGTTTTACATGTTTAGAAATTAAAAACGCATATTTGCTAGTCATATTAATACAAGTTTGTTAAGTTACACCAAAAAATAAGCATTTTTGAAGAAAAAACATGTTAAAAGAAAGCAATGTTTTTATTCATAATGCAATTCATTTTATATGTATTTTGAAATGTTGGCATATTCAGTTATATCATTATACATATTAAATTAATTTAAAAAAAATTGAGAGATACAGTTAATCATATGGATCCAGTATCATTTCAAAAATCTCATACACATGTCAAGACGTGAGTTAGAACTTACTAATCCAATCACTAGGAAATAACTGTAAAAACTATTAACAGAGCATGTAACTTTTAATTTGTGAACTTTCTTCACTATGTAATATTTCATAGAACAATCTTAATTGCTACCTCTCATCAAGTCCGTTAGTTTGTGGATGATATGCAGCCGTAACCATTCGGTCAATGTTGAACTTCTTGGCCAGGTCTGTGTTGATGTTATTTACAAATTCTCGACCTTGGTCAGACAGTAATTTCTTGGGGGCACCATATCTGTAGAAAAAGTTTGTTTTAAAACGACCTGTCTGTTCCATTACACATAATCATCCACTCAAGCCAGGGGTAGTATTAGCAGGAAGGCCAATTACTCTTTTGATTGTGTGAACCATGTGAATGCACTGAACCGCACAGGGCAACTGCTGTTAACTACTTTTTCTTATTATTTTTCTTGGATGTACAGGTACAAGTAGTACCAATTATTATGTCATTTATTTATATACTGTTACATGTCTAACTTATTTAAATTACCTATGCATGCTTATTAACATTGTCTGGCAGTGTGTTAATATTATGTGACAGTTACTGTATATGTTTAATTTGTAGGGACGCTTTACAATTTGCTGAATTAAAGTTTAACAATCAAGGAATGACTTGCCTGCAAATGAAGCTTTTCAGGCTTCGTACCACACACTCGCCAGTCTTCCGTCTTAGGGAGTACAACTCCACGTACTTCGTGAAGTAGTCTGTCAGGGTCATGACGTATTTATACCCATTCTTGCTCTCAGGTAGTGGGCCTACAAATTGAGCTTAATTAATTTTAGATAATAACATGACATAGATTACTTTACAAGGGGCTTCAAATTAAAATTACCATTCTGGAGAGGACATTTGTACAAATTCTGTATTACATTCCTGTATTATTCAGTTGAAGTGAAAGCCTATACAAATGGAATGAACATGAAAATGTTTTAATGGCACCGTGGAAAGTGTCTAACATTACCCTCTTCAACAGCGAACATCACACACTATCACCTGCCCCTCGACAACAAAAATATATATAATATATAAAAATATCCAACATTACCCTGTTGTTGACACTAACAATTACCCCCCACCCATTGACACAGAAAATATCCAAAACTACCCTGTTATTGACAGCAAAAATATCAATACTATCTCCTTTTTATACTGACAATCTTCAACATTACATTAAGTAAGGATAATGTCATTGAATTTCATATAACATGGCCTACCTATGAGGTCCATTCCCACCATATGCATGGGCGCCACAATCTTTATAGGTGTCAGCTTTGGCGCTACTGTTTAAACTTTCTCATATCGCTGACATGCATCGCATTTCGAAATCTGCAATATAAGTAAGATAAGAACAAGTAACATAAAGTATGGACGGTACAATGACGTGATTTACTACACTGGCATGAATGTTAGCACAGCACCTACACATGTTGGTGCATTACTGTTGTATTATACAACTATTTAAAACAACTTTGGGCATTGTATATAAATATATATGTATTTATATGAAGTCATTGTCATAAACATTTGGCACTATTATATTGTACCACAAGAAGTCTACTATTCACACTCAAAAATGAAAAGTTAGACACCAAATTCCTGTACAGAAACATATTTACATAATACTGACATTTGTAATAACAGACAGTATCCAGCAAATATATATATCTATAATATATATTATGTTATATATATATATATATATTTATTATATATATATATACATATTATATGTTAATCACTTACGTAAGCTTTTACATCACCCTTCAGCCCTTTCCAATAGAAACGCTGGGTAATCTTGTCCACAGTGGCATTGATGCCACTGTGGCCAGCATGGGGCGCAGAGTGGCTCTGCCACAAGATCATCTCCTTCTCTTTTTCGTCAGTGAAGATCTTTTGGCGGATGTGTGTGTTTGGTGGAATGTACACAAGTGCTCCAGTTTCTGCAATTATTTAACATAATCATTAAAAAAAAGATGACACAAATATATTATATAAAATATTTGCCAAAAAATGTATAATTGTAAAAAGTTACGGTAAAAATATGGAAAATGTACATTAAGTAGAGTGGAAACTTTTACCGCTGCATACTACATATTATTATAATCCTATACAGTGTCCAAATGTTAACATTGCCTCACAATTCCTATTATATCATACATATTAACTATTTTTTGACTTATTTCCAATAATAAAAAATCACATTCCAAAGGTTTACAACTGTTCTCTGCAGTGTAGATCACACAGTTGCAATTGAAACATGCATGCTGATTATGGTGAATGTATCATAAGATGATAATCACAATTTAATAAAACAGTCAGAAGATGGTAACCATGCATCAGTTATGTGCAAAATCCACATATACAAATGTAAATTACATTTATTCTAGCTATGCTATTCATTGTTCATAACAAATAATAATATACTGTATGTGGAGCGCAGTAGCACAACAGTAAGAGCTCCGGACTCTCGACTGAGAGGAAGCAGGTTCGAATCCTATGCGGCGGTGTCAAATTTTGGGAAAGTTAATTTACTCTGCATTGCTTCAGTTCACTCAGTTGTATGACTGAGTACCTGGCTATAGACAGTTGTGGATATTTGTGTACGAATAGTCTTCACGCATTAATCACAGCGTGGCTGAATACTTCCTAGAGAAGTCGAGATGGTGTTCGATTGAACAGGTCTGCCAGGGAGTAAAGTGTAAAACACATCAAGCAGTCCTAAGGACTGGATACTGCGCTATATAAGAATTTACATTTTTTAACGTATAATTATCTTATTTGTTAAACAATATGGATGCCAAGACGTCACATTATGGTATTTATAAAATATAACACAACACAATAATTAAATACTGAGTATAAAATATTGTTCTATGATCAATCACTTTTATTACAACGAAGTAACTCAATATACACTGTGCTATGAAGATTCCTTCACATAAAACAATTTGGCATGCTTGCATACCTAAACTTATTTAGTGTAGGAAACATCAAAGAATATTGAGAGCACTAACTTTGAAAAAATATTTAAAATACATCAACTCGGATATTTTCCAGTTAATTAAATCGTTTATCAGGTCAATTAAATAAAATTAACCTCCCAATTTTTTTAAATAAAATTAACAAATAACTTTCATTTAATTAACATTCAATTTAAACTAACTTTAGTTCAATTAGAAATCAACTTTAACTCACCTGACGATTAATTTTAATACAAGACAAAAAGAACACATTATCCGCTAAAGAGGCTAACTGGTAACTGTCTGTAACAGGCCAAGCAAGCTAATAAAGCACAATGACACTGTAAAAACTTATCTAAAACTTGAAAGTACAATATGAGAATTTTAGTTATATACTGTATAGCTGGATTGTGTTCACTTTAACAGTTTTAACCCAGCCCTGAAGTGCCTTATCACCCACTGGACATTCACAGTTCACCCAGCTCAGTCACTGACTGTCCCTGGCTGGAGATTTAAGATTTTGCAAACAATTGCCTGAACCTAACTAATTGCTTTCATGTCAGTTGGGTCACTGGCTGCTACTAGTGTGCACTTAGAATTTACATCTAATGACAGCAGGCCTGTGAAAACCACCTGAGGCATAACATTGACTTAGAATTAAGCTTGCATATTATGCATGTGGGTAGTTTTCATCTTACAGCTTGAACCTGGAGCACCAAACTTTTAGGAATTAATATACGACCCCCACAATAGGGTTGTTTCAAGATACTCCATATATTTGTATATGGGAGACACCACCAATACATATCATGTATTTAGATTTTCAGAAAGCTTTTTGACAAAGTGCCACATCAAAGATTACTACTTAAACTATAGGTCCATGGCATAGTAAATGGTATAATTAACTGGATAAAAAAATGGCTGATTGACAGAAGACAACGGATAGTAGTTGATGGGGAGGATTCAAACTGGAAATCAGTTTTGAGTGGGGTACCACTGGAATCAGTACTGGGACCTATATTACTCTTAATATATATCAACGATTTGGACGATGATATAACAAGAAAGGTGTTGACATTTTCGGATGATACAAAAGTGTTCAGAAGGATTAAACGTTATGTAGATAAAAATAATTTACAAGATGATCTTTACAGGTTGATCGAATGATCTGAAAAGGGGCAAATGTGGTTAAATTGTTTGAAATGTATATGCCTCCACACAGGACATGGGAACGAAGATGTACAATATACAATGGGGGATAGTGTATTAAGTACAACTGTAAAAGAAAAGGACTTTGGGTTAACCACTAGTGCTGAGATGAAGGTGTCTAAGTAGTGTGGAATTGCAGCTACAAAGGGAAATAAAATCCTTGGATTAATTAGGTGAAATGTAGTGTATAAGAAAAATAAAAGATAAATTGTACAAAACAGTAGTTAGGCATCAATTAGAATATTGTATACAAGCGTGGAGGCCATATCGCAAGAAGGACAAAGAGTACAGAGGAGAGCGACTAAAATGATACCAAAACTGAGGGATCTTAGTTATGAAATACACCTAAATGAAGATGGTTTAATAACACTAGAGTCCAGGAGATTGAGAGGAGATGAGATAGAAGTGTTTAAAATATTTAATGGTTATGAAAATATTGATAGAAATACTTTTTTCTCAGTTAGGAAGGATAGAAGTACTAGAGGACATGAAGTTATATTGGTAAAGGAGGAGTGTAGATTAGGTATAAGAAAGTTCTACTTTTCACAAAGGACTGTAAATGAATAGAACAGATTATCTGCTGATTGTGTGGGTGTTTGCTGCGTGAATATGTGTAAACATACAATCGACACACCTCGGAAGGGCGGGATGCAGAAGGGTTGGATAAAAAGGGTTGGGCTCTCAATAAGCCAAAAGGCTTCCTTGTCCACCTGCTATCTAGAGTTAATTCTCTGTGTGGCAATCTTGTTAGGTGGACAATGAAGGTATGGGTAAATCAGTTGTTTGGATCTTTTTTCAATGGACTATATCTGATGCTTCAACTGTTGCATCATTGAAAGTCATTTTAATTAAACATCAACATAATCATACTTGCAGATGCAATGTATCGGTCAATAAGCCCAATGCCAGGGGTAATTGAGCACAAAGGTTTGTGCATTTACCTGGCAGATTTGAACCACCAACAGATACCGAGACATTAGTATCTACAGGTATACTCTTAATTTAAAATAAACAATGTTAAAAAGGAAACCACTGTTTCAAGTTTCAATTAAAAACAGACAACTTAATAAAGGCCATTTACAAAATTTGCAGATGCTGCAAAATAGTATTGTTCACTTGTTACAATTTATCAGTAAAGCTTACTACATAAATGATGGATGAAATTACCAACACAAGTTACCTATGCTGCACTGCCATAGCCTAGGGCGGTAGGGGTCTAAATTCTAGTGATAAGGGCCTGAGCAAACTATGCAGAGAATGTCATAATTCACTTGAAACAATTTAGCATTACAAAGTGTACCAAGTCAGTATGATACAATTAATTAGTAAATTCCTTACTGTCATGTAACAGTATTCCCACACACTGTCAATAAGCTTATGTGTCACTGTGTCTACTTCTGAGAAAGGAAATATAACTTTATTCATACACAAATACAGTACAGTACAGTGTGACAATAACAATGTAAGTACCTGTGGCAGTGCTAAATGCAATACTGATAGCGAGTGATTGTCCATGATTTATTAATTTATTTCATTCATTAATTGCACTATATATGGTCAAATACATTGGTATTTAGGTTGGTGTACATTTTAGTGGTAGGCCCCTAGCCTAGGCTAGGCATATACATTTTTATGTAAAAAACGATTGTTTAATAGCGTTAATAATTTAAGTTGAAAGAATATTCACAAAATAGAATTCACAATTAACTAATTTCAAGTAGCACTTATCGTGGGGGCCAGTGTATTAAGATTTGGCTCCCATGGGTATGGAATGTAAATTTTATGTGACGCAAAGTAGTGACAAACTAGCAGTACATTTGCCATTTGGTCATAAGACTGAAGCCATTTGACATCTTAGACTTAGGCTTACCTTAGGTTGAGTGCAATTTTTATTAATAATTACCAAAAGATAACCACCAACCTGTAATGACTGCCATGGGTGTCTGTTTTGTCAAAGGAATATTTATTTATGGTTCAGGAAATCAAGAGATACAACTCACAGACAGATAAGAATAATAACCATTCTATGTAATAAACGGTGGGCCTGCAGAGCAGCTGTATTAATCAATTTAATGGCCACGTCATTGGCATTGCGTCCAGCCATCGTTTCATAATTATACTTCTGTCAAAAACATAGGCCCCTATTCTGACACCTATATCATTTAAGAGACCCATATTAATAGACTGGCTTATGGGTTATGGCATAGATAGTATACTATACGCTACGCTACAGACTATTAGCCTGGGGCTGGACCGTCTACTCGCCGTCTACTTGATATTTGCCAAGCTGCGTAGCTTTCAAAACAGCATTGCGCATTCGCTTTTCACACACCAAGAGCTTTTTAGTGACCAGATAATGCTATTTTCTCCCGCTGCATCACAGGTATTTTCTCAACAAAAGATGTCAACTAGCTGATACTAACTAATGTGCCTGTAGACAGTGGTCACACGCAGATGTACGATCCTGTTCAGCAACGTAGGGGGTAAATAGGTCGGTGGAGTAACGGTCGCTACAGCAAACGAAAAATGATTAATTGTATATCTCAGTCACCGAGTGCATCGAGCAAGGGTCAAAGTTGATCGGTCACCTGAGGTCGCGTTGCTCACAGCGATGTAACTCGGTCGCCGCATACTTCTGGCACGGGGTCAAAGTTGATCGGTCACCTAAGGTCACGTTGCTCACAGTTGGTCGATTTTGATGTACTGCATATGCGCAATACGCAAAACGGAACCGGAACTTACTCTCAGACCGGAACCTCCATCCAGACCAGTACACCGGCGCGGCGCCGCGTCAGAGATCACATGGTCGCAGAAAATACGTCGCTGCTGCTATGCAAATGATGTCACCATGACGTTTGAGCATGGAATCGACCAATGGATAACTCTGTTACATATGGAGATACTTTTTCGTTTTGAGCGCGGCATTTTGTGTGTGTAGGTAAGTGAAGTTTAATGTTTTCTATGCTTGCTAAATGCGTAAATAAAATGTAAAGATTACGTAATGAAATAGCGATATTAGTGTTGATTTAAATATTAGCTTTAAAATGATATATGTTGCATAAGTGTACGTGCCTGCCGAGCAACACACCGACGTGGACAACTTTGGCGTTCTAGGCGTACATTTTCAACAGTCGACGCCGTATCACGCTGGCATCAGTAGGCGCTTTTGCAGCATTAATTAAATCCATATCCATCGCAACCATCACATATAATTGGTGTTATTGTTCACTTGTAACAGTGACAAGATCTATATATAATTAATATTTACGCTTTCCATAGCATCGTTATTTAAATCCCAAACCATCTCAATCTATGAAACGAATTACTTTTACTTTTGTACTTAAAGTTATAACTAATTATTATGTAATTAACTTTTTAATATTATATTAACAAATTTATTTTGTTATGTCTTTAGTGATGACATTTCTTTTTTCATACTACACATCATTTCCATCAAGTGATTCAGTGTGACTTTCATGTTTCAGTGTTGGAAGATTAAACGGGTAGTCTTGATATAAGTTTGCATGTTGCTGTGCTGCCTGAATTACAGAACATGCTACTCTACATCTGCAGGACTTGATAATGTTGGACATGCATCCTTAGAGTTGGACATATGAACATTTATGCAATACATTTGCACTGCATTATATGCATCCAGTGTTTCATGAAATTATTCATGTTGCCGCTATGTTTGAATCTGTTATAATAAATGTTCTTAATATTCATTCTGTTGTAATGTTTATCCATATAATTCCCTTTAAATTTACCTGTTGTGGCATACTAATTACAGAAATGTTCATCAATTAGTCTGCGTGCATTTTATTACAAAGTCACATTGAATTCAGATTGTTGTATTAACAAATTGTTCATACTGTTAATCCTCGTTACTGAATTAAGTAATTAAAATTGTTCAACTAATTAGGAAAATATTAAACTAATTATGTCATGCATAATTGGTAACATTTCATTATTACTGAACATTCTTCAGGATAGTTCGTTTTCAAATTCGAAACTTTCATTTTTCATATCCAAGAATCATGTTAAATTACCTGGTAGAGGCTTTCGTTGACGTGTCACGTCGACTTCATCAGTACCTATGACGCTGAATGACGTCATCGTACACGTGAGGCAGTTCGTAATTAATGAGAAAACAAAATGGCGCCACCAACAACAAATTCGGCGCTTGGAAGCGAAGAGAGACAACAAACGAAGTTGACCTTACCGGAACACAGCTAAAAAGGTGGGTGATAAATCTGTCGAAATACAAACTGTCCGGGGCCCAGAATAAGATATTAGCGAAGGGACTAAATTACGCGGTAACGCCAAAAAAAGTACCAACCGAGGAGTTCGTCGTAGCGGCAGAACAAGCGACATGGAAACTACCACAAGAACAAAAAGACAAACTTCGTGCAGATATCGCGGGAGTTCTGAAATCAGCAAAAGTTCCAAAACAGAACCTAACCAGACAAGAAAGAACAGCCTTGAAAGAGCTGCAGAAGGAGAAGTCCATCACCATACTCCCAGCGGACAAGGGAAAGGCCACAGTCATCATGGAAACGAAAGAATACCAGGACAAAATGAAAGAAATGCTAAGTGACGAAGCGACATATGAGAAGTTAAAGAAGGATCCGACCAAGAGATATAAGGCAGAACTCATCAGAATGGTAAATTCCTTGGAGAAGGAGGGGAAGATCACCAAAGATCAGTACTGGTACTTATATCCTACGCTAGAAAAAGTACCACGGATGTATGGATCACAAAAAATCCACAAGGAGAAGGTGCCACTCAGACCAATTGTCGACTACACACAGACAATAGCATACAGAGTATCCAGAGAATTGGCCAACATACTACAACCACTTGTTGGAAAAACAGAACACCATACGGAAAATTCACAAGAATTGGTGAAAGAAATGACAAAGCTGAGAATGGAAGAAGGAGAATCATTTGTGTCATATGACGTTGTGTCACAGTTCACGAAGACCCCAATCAGAGAAGCTTGCAAAGTCATCAGAAAAAGACTAGAGAATGACAAGACACTAAAGAAGAGGACAAATATAAACGTAGACGACATCATGGAGTTGTTGAAATTTGTCTTGGAGACGACATACTTCAGATTTGGAGGAGAAATTTACCAACAGAAGTTTGGGGTAGCCATGGGCAGTCCAGTGTCCCCCATTGTTGTGAACCTGTACATGGAGGACCTGGAGCAGAAAATCATAGCCACAGCACCAGTCGATTGCCAACCGAGAAACTGGAAGCGATATGTGGACGATATAATTTGCCTGGTACACACAGGAAAGGCAAAGAAATTACAACAACACATGAACACTGTAGACCCCACAGGTAGCATCATTTTCACACGGGAAGACGAAGAGAACAACAGCATGCCCTTCTTGGATGCAAAGTTCACCAGAAAGGAAGATGGCAGTGTGAAGTCCACAGTGTACAGGAAGAAGACGCACACTGACCAATACCTGAATTTTGCATCCCACCACCCCAAACATCAGAAGTTGGGAGTTGTCAAAACCCTTATGAACAGGTGTGAGACAATAACTTCGGAGGAGGGGGACAAGAAAGAAGAGGTGGAACACCTGAGAGGAGCTCTAAGAGTATGTGGCTATCCGTCGTGGGCCTTGAAAAAGTCGACAGATAGCAGTAAGAAGAAAAAGACCAACAAAAAGACTAAGGACAAAAACTATCGGAGCCAAGTAGTCATCCCATACATAGAGGGGGTATCGGAGAGAGTACATCGAGTACTGAAAAAATATGGAGTAGCAACGGCCATGCGTCCCCACACCACCCTCAGACACCTGTTGGTACATCCCAAGGACAAAGTACAGCTAGAAGAACAGGGCGAACTGGTGTACCAAATACCGTGCAAGAATTGTGGTGGGGAATACATTGGGGAGACGGGAAGACTACTCAAAACAAGACTGGAGGAACACAGAAAGGACGTAGACAACACGAAAAATGAGAAATACACAAGGAGCGGAAAAAAAAGATTGATGTCTACCATCAATAAATCCGCCCTTACAGACCATGCGACAACTGAAAACCATATCATAGACTGGGAGGGAGTGAAAATTGTTGACAAAGAACCCAACAGAAGAATTCGGCAAATCAAGGAAGCCATCTGGATCAGAAAAACCCAAACACCCATCAACAGAGACGAGGGCAATTACGAACTGCCTCACGTGTACGATGACGTCATTCAGCGTCATAGGTACTGATGAAGTCGACGTGACACGTCAACGAAAGCCTCTACCAGGTAATTTAACATGATTCTTGGATATGAAAAATGAAAGTTTCGAATTTGGTAACATTTCATGTTGATCTATTAACAATTTCTTTCATTCTTAAGATTGGTATGCCTATTTCCTAATTAATTGTAGGTCAATCATGCCATTAATCCCCGTAAATAGGTCAAATAAGAAATTAGGTTAACTAATTAGGTCATCAACAAATTATGGATTTTAAGAGGTAGCAGTCATAATATATTACAGTCACTGTATAAACTGACTGACAGAGTTCAACCTATAACAGGCCTTTTCCTACCCGATTTATGTAATTAATAACGATAAATAGGTTAATTATTAAATATAGGTCAATCAATAACTAATTTCATAGTATGCTATAACAATATAATATATTAACAATCTTCAATCCTGTAATAGTTTAGTACGCATTTCCTAATTAATTACATTAAAATAATCACAGTAATTAGGTCAAATATACAATGAAGGTCAATTAATTAGGTCAAGGTCAAATCATATCAATATGATTTTTTGGGTCACAACTTTTTATTTCGCATAAATATCTTCAATATACACAATTTTATGGCCTTTTTCCTATATAATCAAATGCAGTACATCAAGCTTCTGGGGCCAGTTTGGGCACAAGAAATGGACTGAAATTCAATACCAAAAAGTTTTGTTTTTCTGAAACAAAAAGTGGAATTACGTCGGAAATAATGAAGATATCACAAAAATTTAAAAACTCAAACTTCATAACAAACTCTAGTGGAACCATTTAATTGCAAAAATAGCGTATTTGAATTTTTACCTGATGTACCTACCACTGAGGCTGAGGCCAGACATACACAGGAAACAAGAGGAGAACAACAACTGATACAACAGTATATTATTTGCACCATTATAAAATTGTTCCTTTAACTTTGACATTTGTGCATCCCCATGCACTGTGGTGCATACCGCTTATAAATACATTTTAGGCTTAGAAGGAGCGAGGCCTTGATTATAATTGTATGGAGTAAATTAACTGAAGACCAAAGGTTATTGCCTTCCTGTTGTAAGTTTCTAGCACTTGGTGCTCACTGCTCAATGAGATCTTGTTCAACCAGTGAGCCTTTTCAGAATGTTACCGTCAAGGCGTAAACAATTAGCCAACCTTTCTATGTTATGGCACTGAAGGTGATCATTGCAGGGTAAATGTCCTCATATGGTTCTTTACATGTCCAAATCATGACACAGAACTGATGTGATTAGTTACAACATGAGTCCCCACTGTCAAGAGCCAGATTATCACACTTTGTGTGTACCTATTGTGTATGATTGTCAATGGATGCACTTGGCTCTGGAACTCCATAATCCAAACACTGGCATGCAAAGCAGATGTGCTAAATAATACATTACTCCACCCCGCCTTCCCTCCCTGTAATATGGAGCACAGTGGCTACAATTTTGGACTCTCAACCGAGAGAACCTGGGTTCAAATCCTGTGCTGCAGTGTTGAACCTTGGGCAAGTTTGTTCACTCTGCATTGCTCCAGTTCACTCGGATGTATGAATAAGTACCTGGCTATAGACAGTGGTGGGAATTTGTGTACAAATAGTCTTCGCACATTAATTGCAGCATGGCTGGATGCTTCCCAGAGAAGTTGAGATGATGTTCGATTTAACAGGTCTGCCAGGGACTAAAGTGTAAAGCATTTTGAGCAGTCTTTATTACTGGATGCTGTGCTATATAAAAACATACCTTTACATTTATTTCATTCTACCTCTGCTCTGGATAGATATTTCCTTGTATCCCCCCTTCTTCCATAGCATAAGTATACTCACGACCAGAAATGTTGTGGCATATCCAAAATCGTGACGTCGAAATCTCATGTTAGAGATACCATTAGAATTTTTGTAATACTTGATTGGACAGATGAGCTGGTTTCTCGGTTGTTGATACTGTATATAGTTACCTATCAAGAAACTCGTTTGTGAAAATATACAGATCACAAAAACAAGTTTCTTGAGAGGTAATGTACAGAATATTTTAATACATTGTTTGATCTTGTACTGATCATATGACATGCATGAGGAATTTACACAGCGGAGATAGGATCCACGATTTGGGGAAATTGTGTCTTCAATATTTGTAAATTCCATTGTTCTATATTCCTAGATACTTCACTCGAAACTACTTATCTAACATAACAAGTTGTTTGCATCAGTTTGATTGAATACATTGATTACTGGTAACTGCTGGTAAAGAAATATAAGATGATGTTATGAAGCATCATGTGAAGCATGTCTACACTCCACACCCTGAGGCATGTAGATTTATATAAGATGATCATATGAAGCATCATGTGAAGCATGTCTATACTCCACACCCTGAGGCATGTAGATTTATATAAGATGATCATATGAAGCATCATGTGAAGCATGTCTACACTCCACACCCTGAGGCATGTAGATTTATATAAGATGATCATATGAAGCATCATGTGAAGCATGTCTATACTCCACACCCTGAGGCAGGTAGATTTATATAAGATGATCATATGAAGCATCATGTGAAGCATGTCTACACTCCACACCCTGAGGCACGTAGATTTATATAAGATGATCATATGAAGCATCATGTGAAGCATGTCTATACTCCACACCCTGAGGCACGTAGATTTATATAAGATGATCATATGAAGCATCATGTGAAGCATGTCTATACTCCACACCCTGAGGCACGTAGATTTATATAAGATGATCATGTGAAGCATGTCTATACTCCACACCCTGAGGCACGTAGATTTATATAAGATGATCATATGAAGCATCATGTGAAGCATGTCTATACTCCACACCTTGAGGCACGTAGATTTATATAAGATGATCATGTGAAGCATGTCTATACTCCACACCCTGAGGCACGTAGATTTATATAAGATGATCATATGAAGCATCATGTGAAGCATGTCTACACTCCTCACCCTGAGGCATGTAGATTTATATAAGATGATCATATGAAGCATGTCTACACTCCTCACCCTGAGGCACGTAGATTTATATAAGATGATCATATGAAGCATCATGTGAAGCATGTCTATACTCCACACCCTGAGGCATGTAGATTTATATAAGATGATCATATGAAGCACCATGTGAAGCATGTCTACACTCCTCACCCTTAGGCATGTAGATTTATATAAGATGATCATATGAAGCACCATGTGAAGCATGTCTATACTCCACACCCTGAGGCATGTAGATTTATATAAGATGATCATATGAAGCATCATGTGAAGCATGTCTACACTCCTCACCCTGAGGCATGTAGATTTATATAAGATGATCATTTAACAAGATTTAACAAGATTGCCAACCAGAAAATTACTCTGGATGGCAGTTGGACAAGGAAGCTTTTGGCTTATCGAGAGTCCAATACTTTTTATTTACATGTATCCCGCCTTTTTAAGGTGTGTGTCGATTTTATTTTTAAACATATTCACGCTACTAGCACCAACACAATCAGGAGATAATCTGTTCCATTCATTTACAGTCCTTTGTGAGAATGAGAACTTTCTTATATCTAATCTACACTGCTCCTTTACTAATGTAGCTTCATGTCCTCTGGTCCTTCTATCTTTCTTAACTGAGAAAAAAATGTTTCTATCAATATTTTCATAACCATTCAATATTTTAAACACTTCTATGTGATCTCCTCTCAATCTCCTGGTCTCTAGTGTTGTTAAACCACATTCTTTTAGGCGTATTTCGTAACTAAGATCCCTCAGATTTGGTATCATTTTAGTCGCTCTCCTCTGTACTCTTTCTAGCATATCTATGTCCTTCCTGCGATATGGCCTCCATGCTTGTATACAATATTCTAAATGAGGCCTAACTATTGTTTTGTACAGCGGTATTATTAGCTCTTTTTCCTTATACGTTATGTTTCGCCTAATTAATCCAAGGATTTGATTTCCCTTTGAAGCTGCAATTCCGCACTGCTCTGAAACCTTCATATCAGCACTAATGGTTAACCCTAAGTCCTTTTCTTTTACAGTAGTACTTAGAACAGTACCCCCCATTTTATATTTTACCTCTTCATTCCCATGACCTGTGTGGAGGCATTTACATTTCCCAAAATTGAACAGCATTTGCCACTTTTCAGACCATTTGATCAACCTATCAAGATCATCTTGTAAATGCTGTCTGTCTCCATCACTTTTAATCCTTCTAAACACTTTTGTATCATCCGCAAATTTTAACACTGCTTGTTATATCATCGTCCAAATCGTTGATATATATTAAGAATAATATAGGTCCTAGTACTGATCCCTGTGGTACCCCACTCAATACCGATTTCCAGTTTGAAGCCTCCCCATCAACTACTACACGTTGTCTTCTGTCATTCAGCCATTTTTCTATCCAGTTTATTATACCATTTCCTATGCCATGGGCCTTTAGCTTAAGGAGTAATCTTTGATGTGGTACTTTGTCGAAAGCTTTTTGAAAATCTAAATAGATGATATCTACTGGTGATCCCTCATCTACCCACCTAGTGATGTCTTCCAAAAAACATAACATATTTGTTAAGCATGACCTCGCTTTTAAAAACCCATGTTGAGATGGGTTTATCAAGTTATGTTTAACAAGAAAATCCACCATGTGATCTTTAATTAGTCTTTCTAATAATTTGCAAATCACTGATGTTAAACTCACTGGTCTATAGTTCTCTGACTTGTTTCTCGAACCTTTTTTAAATAACGGTATAATGTTTGCCTCTTTCCATTCTAAAGGAACCACTCCCTCTTCTAATGACAAATTGAAAACTGTTGCAAGCGGTGTGCTAATTTGTTCTACAATTTCCAATAGTAGTTTGGGCGGAATCCCGTCCACTCCAGGTGATTTATTATCCTTCATAGACCTTATTTTCTTAGCTACCATTTCCGAGGTTACAACTAACTGTCCTAAATAGTCTGAATCTGCCCCCTTGAACTTAGCCTCTGGTACTGGCAGTGAACTAATATCTTCCCTGGTAAACACTGAACTAAAATACTCATTCAGGTCTTCTGCCATTAAGAATCCCTCTGATATTGTATTTCCAGCACTATCTTCTAGAGGACCGACCTTATCCTGAACTTTCTGTTTGCTTCGAATATACGCATAAAAACTCTTACTGTCATGTTTTATATTACTAGCTAATTTTTTTTCATAGCTTCTCTTTGAATTTCTAATTTCAGCTGTAGCTTGATTAAGTGCTTCTTTATAAATGTTGTAGTCTTCATCATTTCCAGTACATCTATATGACTTCCACATCATTTGTTTATACTTAATTTTTCTAATGGCTTCTTTCGATAAGTGTTTCTTTTTAGACCGTTTCCCTTGTTTTTTGAAAGGTACAAATTTATCGACTATGCACTTAATTTCACTATTTAAGATATTCCAGCATTCAGTTGCTGTCTTATTCTTCAGTGTGTTATTCCAGTCTATCTTTGCTAAATATTTCCTCATGTCCTTATACCTTCCTTTGTGGAAATTTCTCCTATACTGCTTTTTACTATTCCTTTCTGATTTTACTTTGATGGTAAAATGTATCTGGTTGTGATCACTACTCCCCAGTGGCTCACATATCTTGACATTGTCAACTAATTCTTTCTGTGAGGACAAAACTAAGTCTAACACATTCTCTCCCCTGGTTGGTTCTAGCACATGTTGAGAAAGGAAACTATCTTGTACTAAAACTAAAAACTTGTGGTCCTCACTCCCCATACTCTGTAGAGATTTCCATTGTATATGCCCATGGTTAAAGTCCCCCATAATAATACAGTTTCGTTTGCTTACTTCCCTTATAGCGTTTTGTATTTTTTCATTCTCTTCTATGTCATATGAAGCATCATGTGAAGCATGTCTGTACTCCACACCCAGAGGCATGTAGATTGATATAAGATGATCATATGAAGCATGTCTATACTCCACACCCTGAGACATGTAGATTTATTACAATAATAAATTGTCACCACTGCCCACCAGACTGTCAATGTGTTGTTCAGAACTTAGTACTTACCATCAGTTTTGATTTAACATTACAGGTGTTGATTGGTTTCAAATAACAGGCATGGTGCTGTAGGTGCTGTAGGTGCTGTACGATTCTGTATGATGAATAGCTCTGTTGGCTTTTTAAGATGGGCATCACACCTTTTGCCTCACCTTTTAGCCATGACAGGACAAATTTATTTATTTGGTGTACTAGGTAATTCACATTCTGTACTTAGTGACTTCGTTTTGAAGGCCTAAAAAAGCAATTGCATATCTACATACATCAGTGTGGTTATGCTCCACTGCCTTGTGATGTTGGTCAACACATAACAAAACGGGTTACATATGTACATGCATCAGTGCGGTTATGCTCCACTGCCTTGTGATGTTGGTCAACACATAACAAGACGGGTTACATATGTACATGCATCAGTGCGGTTATGCTCCACTGCCTTGTGATGTTGGTCAACACATAACAAGACAGGTTACATATGTACATGCATCAGTGCGGTTATGCTCCACTGCCTTGTGATGTTGGTCAACACATAACAAGACAGGTTACATATCTACATGCATCAGTGCGGTTATGCTCCACTGCCTTGTGATGTTGGTCAACACATAACAAGACGGGTTACATATGTACATGCATCAGTGCGGTTATGCTCCACTGCCTTGTGATGTTGGTCAACATATAACAAGACAGGTTACATATGTACATGCATCAGTGCGGTTATGCTCCACTGCCTTGTGATGTTGGTCAACACATAACAAGACAGGTTACATATCTACATGCATCAGTGCGGTTATGCTCCACTGCCTTGTGATGTTGGTCAACACATAACAAGACAGGTTACGTATCTACATGCATCAGTGCGGTTATGCTCCACTGCCTTGTGATGTTGGTCAACACATAACAAGACAGGTTACGTATCTACATGCATCAGTGCGGTTATGCTCCACTGCCTTGTGATGTTGGTCAACACATAACAAGACAGGTTACGTATGTACATGCATCAGTGCGGTTATGCTCCACTGCCTTGTGATGTTGGTCAACACATAACAAGACAGGTTACATATGTACATGCATCAGTGCGGTTATGCTCCACTGCCTTGTGATGTTGGTCAACACATAACAAGACAGGTTACGTATCTACATGCATCAGTGCGGTTATGCTCCACTGCCTTGTGATGTTGGTCAACACATAACAAGACAGGTTACGTATCTACATGCATCAGTGCGGTTATGCTCCACTGCCTTGTGATGTTGGTCAACACATAACAAGACAGGTTACAATGCAGTTGGCTAAATGTACTTTTTCTTATCGCATTTGAAGTTTGGCAGTTGTCACTTACTATGTATACTTACTACATGGTATTGAGGCCGAATTATATCCTTTTGGCATAAAATAGTTTACTAGGTTGGGTGCATTTACCTTAGGGGTGTCCTACCTTCCCCTAAAGTTGTTTCTTTTGTCTGCCAGGTAGCCATCTTAACATGGCACAAAATGCCATGTTTTCTGAAGAACAAAATAATTCCTTGTGTATCAAGGATATTAGAGGATGATGTCCTGGACTTTTCTGGTAGTAAATTAGGGAGGTACCAACATAAAAAATAGACCAGCTAATAAATCATGTAATTATAATCATTACAAATAAAAACATAATGACTAAAACTATTTACCCAATAATTCCAGACCATATGTCACTCTGGCACACTTTACGACATAAGGGCAGCTCAGTCTCACTGCCTAGCCTACAAACACAAACATTTTATTATTATATATAATAAAAATAATATCTAGTATATTTACACAATAATATTAATTATATATAATTAATATTATGTGTAAATATGATAGATGTGTAGGTTTACGTGATATAACACAGGTGGTCCAGCACTATTGGCTATAAGCCATGTGTATGACATGATAGCATAACTCTGTTTGAAGGAGAGTAGAAAGAGAGCAGAACATTCAGCCTTGTGTAATGCTTAACTCATGGCTACAACAATGGCTAGTCATTTACTAGATATACCTTTTCACTGTATTGACGATGATGACTTTTTAGAATATGTTAATAATGATGTTGATGATAGTCGGAGGGAATTTATGAATATTATAGATCCAGATAATCAGTTTTATAACAACAAACCTACCAATTCAAAATATTACAGTGAACAACAATTTGAGTGTGATGTCAAATCAGAGAGTGACCTATCTTTTATCCATATTAATGCTCGAAGTTTAAATAAGAATTAAACAAAAATTAAGAATTTCATTGATGACATTAAACTATCATATAATAAAATAGCTATTTCGGAGACCTGGGCTGATCAAAGCTCAACAAATGATTTTCCAATAACTGGATATGACGTGTTTCACATTGTGAGGAATAACAGAAAAGGAGGGGGTGTGGCGTTATATGTTAACTAAAGACTCACTTCTACACTTCGAGCGGTAAAATGCAAGGTGATTGAAGACATATTTGAATGTTTTACTGTTGAATTAGATATGAAAAAACATAAATATAATTGTGAGTTGTGTCTACAGCAGAGCACCGGGGTCAGATATAGACACATTTTGTGAAAACATAGAACATTTGTTTACTGATATTACACCAAGTAAATCTATTTTGTATGTGGTGATTTTAATATCGATTTACTAAAACAAGAAACAATGGAACAAAGCGTATTTTGATTGTATATATGGTTTAGGTTAGTTTCTGTTAATAGATAGACCGAGTCGAATTACTGTGATTAACAACGTATTTACTAATCAAACAAATTATTTAGTTAGAACTGGGTTATTTATCAATAACATCAGTGATCATTTGCCGGTGTTTGCTTTATGTAATTATGAAATAGAGACACTTAAATATGTAAGAATTGTAAAGTTGTTAATGTATGTTCGCTTATTGAAAGTATGAGGCAAGAAAATTGGGATGAAGTGTTAGAAACTGATGATGCAAATCTTGCGTATACAAATTTTAAAAATACAGCTTAAATCCAAATTTAACTAGTGGCTAAAGTGACAGAAACCAAAAGTAACGCTGCATCAGCAAGGGCAAGGTGAAGGCCACCTATTTTGGGTGGTGCCACCTAGCGAATGAACCGTGAAATACTATAATGCCTTGCATGATCTGTACATGAAAGCAGCATCAACTCAACTACCGACTGACTAGCTGTCATCACACTGGCCACACTTTATTTAAACTGGGCAAATATTCTATAATTATGCATCTGAGTACACACCTGAACAATATTGTTAGCTTTGGATATCTCACTTTGAACAATCAATATGTGTATAGTAATTTCTAACAAATTTGACTTTGTTGGTAAAATTATAAAAGAAGAGTAATAATGTTTTGCACCTCAGTATCAGCATATTTTTGACGGTAACACGAAGTCCGGGCCAGTAACTTTCACAGGCGGGTCATTAACTTTTCAAATCTACTGGCCCCTTGGGCCAGTGGATTCAAAACCTTAATGTCAAGGCCTGCCCCGCTTCTAATATTTCGCTTGAACCCAACTGAGAATCGTAAACATGTCACCTACGCAAGTTACAGCATTGCTGCCGGCTTGTCACTTGCCAGTGACTAGTTTGTAAGCACTACGTAACTTGTGACGTTGTGTTGTAGCTTGACGATTGCGCAACTGATTAAATCGGCACTTGCTAGAACTTACATTGTGTCGTTCTGATTTCACTTTTAAATTAACACCAAGTTCTATTCTGAAATGCTACATGCAAACCTGGTACTTTCAACTGTGAAGCATGCATGTGCTACATTTGTCTTTATTTACATTCACAACATTTGCATTCACAACTTTAAACATGGAGTCACACTTGTTGACACTCATTTACGTGATTCAGGAACGCCAATCATAATCATAGCAAGACGCTTCCTGGACTGCGCTTCCCGGTCTCGTACGCTTCCCGGTCTCGTATGCTTCCCGCTCATTGGTGTTATTCGCGATGTCAGACATGTATATGCGCTCTCGTCTTTGTCATTTCTCGCTACTAAACTAGTTTAGGGCTAGAGAGGCGGTTACGGGAGTGTGATTCTTGCCTTTCGTCTGCGTTGCTGCGTTAGTTTACGTGATTGTGACATCACGCCGACTTTGATAATATTACTAGTTTTCCAGCAGCGTTATCCTGGTCTGCAAACATTGATAAATTGGTAAGAGAAAATTCTTTTTAGATGTCACATGTTTAGCCTTAACACTATGTATAATATGCACCCCGACTTTTGAGTAAAAAATTAAGGAAAAAAATGTATTATACACGGAAATTTACGGTATCTTAAGATTGACGGAAAAGGCACATTGCAGTAAGTCTGTTGTCAGAAAAGCAAGGTAATTATAAAAAAAACATGGGCAATATTGAATAATGTGTTAGGTAAACAACACCAGTCTGTGAACTTGGTATGTGGCAGTAGAGGCATTACCAACAAAACAAATGGCAAACAAGTTTAATAAGTTGTTTTTTGCAAATATTGGTCCTAACTTAGCAAAGGATATCAATAGAAGGATGAAAGTAATTCTGTTTATGATTATTTAGAAGGTAACATTGAAAACAGTTTATTCATCGAACGTGTAGATGAGGATGAACTCACAACTACAGTGACAGCGTGTACCAAAAAGAAATCTTCAGACTTTCAAGATATAAGTATGGACATTGTCGTGAAAGTCATTCATGTAATAAGCAAACCTCTCACGCATATATGTAATAATTAATTTAGAACTGGTGTGTTCCCAACACAAATGAAAATTGCCAAAGTAATACCCGTGTTTAAAAATGTAACGAAAACCGACCTTACAAATTATTATCCAATTTCTATCTTGCAGCAATTTTCAAAAATCTTGGAAACGTTCCTTGTCAGAATAGAGAGCTTTTTAAATGCTAATAACATATTAAGTTTGAATCAGTACATGTCCCATGCTAATATGTCCACATCACATGCTGATGATGCTGTATTGGAATTAATAGAAGAAATCTAAAAAGCTAAGGACATTACTTACTTTCTGTAGTAAATTCCATGCCTTAAGTTATCAGTTGTCGGTCTAGATAAGCCTGGTCATTGTGTTGGGTGGGCATGTGGTGTTAATTTCGGTGAACCTTAATTTCTACTTGAGACATACACATGATGATGTACTGTTCCTGCGACATAAATAGGGACATCTTAATGTCGCAGTCAGACCCCCCAAAGTTTCCTCCATCCCGTGTGGTTTGCGCCAGCTCTCGGAGTCTTTATGTCATTGCGCAACCTCGGCCTGATGCCTGCCACTCTGAGGTCTGAGCGTAGTAGGTCTAGCAGGTTGGTGGTGTGCCTGCCAACTCGGCCTCTGTACCGGCATGACCTGAGCCCAGTTGTACACAGTAATAACTGCAGCGGAATATACTCCAACATTATTGAGTGACTGTGGACGTAATGGGTGTAGTCTTGCAGGTAAGGCTGTCACTCTGCTAGTGCTTTGCAGGCAATATTCATCTTGGGTCAACAAATGTACATGATCAGACTGCATGACATGGCTCTAGTTCAGGATTCGATAATAGTGATTGAACCTGCTTTCTCAACTGGTTTAACTTATCATGAACCTGGGTTTTAGATGTCCAAATATGAAGTGAGTGAATAGTTTGAATATCTGCATTCGGTTATTCCTCACAAAATCCAACAAATTGGGAAATCTGTTTGATGTGGCTTGTTTGTATGTGAATTGTTGATTGGGTGAACCATTGATTGTTTGTATGTGAATTGTTGATTGGGTGAACCATTGATTGTTTGTATGTGAAATGTTGATTGGGTGAACCATTGATTGTTTGTATGTGAAATGTTGATTGGGTGAACCATTGATTGTTTGTATGTGAAATGTTGATTGGGTGAACCATTGATTGTTTGTATGTGAAATGTTGATTGGGTGAACCATTGATTGTTTGTATGTGAAATGTTGATTGGGTGAACCATTGATTGTTTGTATGTGAAATGTTGATTGGGTGAACCATTGATTGTTTGTATGTGAAATGTTGATTGGGTGAACCATTGATGTTTGTATGTGAAATGTTGATTGGGTGAACCATTGATTGGTTGGTTGTGGATGAAACAGACTTTTCTGAGGCAGCAGACACTTGAGCAGTTCACACTCACACCTCAGAGTACAATTGCCATCTCTGTAACCAGGGCAATTTCAGTCTTGAATCAACAATCAAAAGCTCATTTGTAAAGTCATGACAGAGTAGTATTTGAGGTAATTTGAAGAATTTATTGATTGATCAATTTATTCAATTGTCCCACATATGAATAACGATAAAATAGCATCATATATGAAATAACACAGGATAACAGTACATACTAAAGTACGCTTCTATCCAATACAGTTCTGACAATGCAAGAAAAAGGTGACAACCCAAATAAAAATTTTGAAATATTAACAGAATATACAATTTTCATGATGTTAAAAAACATTAACATAAACATCTTGATCAGGACTGAGCAGCCAAATAGCTAGAATTTTAGAGCTTAACCTCATTTTTAAAAGCTTGTTTTTTAGAGCCACATTGTTTGGTTGAGAATGGCAAGTTATTCAGGTGGCATGTGAAGACAGATGTGATGGTAGAAAAATGACACACCAATATATATATAGACACCACGCAGATAGAGAAGGTTGAAAGCTATGTTTATCTGGGACAGCAATGCAGTATCAGAAACAAAAACCAAGACAAGGAGATTCAAAGAAGAATCACCGCTAGCTGGACAGCAGTCACCAAACACCACTACATCTTCAAGGGTAACTTTGGAACCTGCTTGAAGAGACAAGTCTACAACTCGTGCATACTTCCAGCGATGACATGCAGCACGGAAACATGGATACTCGCCATCCAGGCAAAGGACAAGGTAGCAGATGATGGAAAGAAGTATGTTAAACATCACATATCGGGAGAAAAAAACAAACATCTGGGTATGAGATAAGACGAAGGTCATAGACGTGATGGAACAAATCAGAAGACAGAAGTGGACCTGGGCAGGGCACATCAGCAGACTACGAGATAACCGATGAACATCGTGTATCACAACCTGGAGACCTTACGAAGGGAAACAATTTAGAGGAAGACCGGCGAGGCAGTGGGGAGACGAACTAGACGAGTACTGGAAAGGTACCATCTAGCAGAGGATAGCGCAAGACAGGCAGATTTGGAAACGACATGCTGAGGTCTTCACCCAACCACAGGACACTACGGCTGCAAGAAATTGATGATGATGATGTGTGTAATGTAAGATGTAGCTGTCTCACTGGAGGTGTGTCCATTAAATGAGGCCATTAAGCAGCTGTGTAATATGATGAGAGTGGCTTTCAACAACATTCAGTGTTTCCTAAAGTCATGTTTGCAGTAGTGCTGAAACATGAAAGGCAAGAATTGCCATATAGAGAATATGAGCAGTGTTATTGTACTATGTATTTGTAAGGTGTCCAGTCCAATGCATGTAGCCCCTGGAGCAAAGGAGTACTCCCAGCAAAGTTATGGTCTGTTAGGTCTGGAAGAAGTAGTCTGCCAGTGTTTGTGTTTGGTCTGAGCCAGTGTTAGCCATTCAGTGCCAACCAGGCACTTCTATGCATTGTGCTGCTAATAGTAATATGCTATTTAGGAGTTACGGTGACAAGTAGAGCACAACCTTGGCTCACTTTGCATACCACAACTTTCCAGTCGCCGCAGTGAGCAGTTACATTTACAGTGTCTCTTGAGGTTGGTCTTAATCATTTATGTAGGATGTGAATGGTTCATGCCTCTGGATGAGTAATTCTGCATGCATATGTTTGAACTGTCTGAGCCAGACGTGTGCACCACATTGTTGTTTGTGGTTTGGGCTGTAGTACATTTGTGTTTGGTGTTGAATAACATGAGTAAGCCTAGATGCCTGATGGTATCAGCCAGGCTGTTGGAGTGAAATGTGAGAATGAAGTAGATTGGTGGAGTTGAGGCTTTGGTATTCATATCCTGTGTGTGTTGACTGTATCGACTGTTTCTTTCTCCTCACAACTTGTCTTACTGCTTAACATCAGCTCTGCAATGTAAACAGGGCTAGCTGTAATGCTGTGTCGACTATTTCTTTCTCCTTATGACTTGTCTTTCCTGTTACCATCAGCTTTGTAATGTGGACAGGGCTAGCTGTAATGCTGTGTCAACTATTTCTTATGACTTGTCTTTCCTGTTCACATCAGCTGTGTAATGTAGACAGGGCTAGCTGTAAAGCTGTGTCGACTATTTCTTTTTCCTTATGAATTGTCTTTCCTGTTATTATCAGCTGTGTAATGTGGACAGGGCTAGCTGTAATGCTTTGTCAACTATTTCTTTCTCCTGATGACTTGTCTTTCTTGTTATCAGCAGCTGTGTAATGTGGACAGGGCTAGCTGTAATGCTTTGTCAACTATTTCTTTCTCGTGATGACTTGTCTTTCTTGTTATCAGCAGCTGTGTAATGTGGACAGGGCTAGCTGTAATGTTGTGTCGACTATTTCTTTCTCCTCATAACTTGTCTTACCTGTTCTCATCAGCTGTGTAATGTAGACGGGGCTAGCTATAATGCTGTGTCAACTATTTCTTTCTCCTCATAACTTCTCTTACCTGTTCACATCAGCTGCGTAATATAGACAGGGCTAGCTCTAATGCTGTGGCTGTATGGATTTTGTATTTGTGTGGATACAACAGTGGCTCCTCGCTGTGGATTTGGTACTAGAGCATCGACATTGATTTAATCTTGCAGATATACGCCCTCAGCACGGATACGAAGTAATGCATTTTTAATTAAAATGTGTGATTTTTATGTAATTTTGGAAGCTTCAAGTATTGTCAGTGGAAGATGTAACTTAACATGTCAAACACCAGTTTGACTGAATAAAATCTGATTTTAAAACCAGATACAACTACCATTGGAGCTGTACATTGCCATCCAGCACTAGTTGGCTGCATTTCAGGTATGCCTTTTTTGGTGGAAATATATAAATCTAGACAGTACTGTGTGGATTGTCAGTTCGATTGAATAAAAAGCTGGTTTCAAATCTACAAAACTACCACTGCAATGGTGTGCCAGTTAATTTGCATAAGTACATAGCACTAGTTGGCTGCATTCCAGTTATGCAGTTTTGTGTGTGGAGAAGTATTAATCGTGACAGTGTATGACAGCCCTGTGACTGGAATGGAGTGCAGTGGTGCAGTGGCTAGAGCTTCGGACTCTCAATCGAGAAAACCCGGGTTCAAATCCTGTGCTGCCATCTTGAACCTTGGGCAAGTTCGTTCACTCTACGTTGCTCCAATTTACTCAGCTGTATGAATGAGTATCTGGCTATAGACAGTGGTGGATATAGTTTCGCACATTAATTCCAGCATGGCTGAAAGCTTCTCGGAGAAGTCAAGATGATGTTCGATTGAACAGGTCTGCCAGGCAGTAAAATGTAAGGCACTTTGAGTAGTTCTAAGGACGACACTGCACTGTATAAGAAGTTATCTTTACTTTACTGTTGATATTTGTAGATCAAGGCATCTTTGTTAAGATGCTACGGCTGAGTCGACTAGGAACATCACTAAAGACAGAAACAGTACGAAGATTCATGAAGTCGGCAGGCATGGGAGACAAGGGAGGTAGGGTTCTTACCCTTGACAACATGAACCCACATGTCAAGGTTATGGAGTACGCAGTGCGTGGTCCCCTCGTTATTCGGGCTGGCCAGATAGAAGACGAACTTCAAAAGGTTTGTTTTCTTTTTAAAAGAGGTCTCATTTATAATGTGATGTTCTTAATAGTAAAATACTACTAAATTAACTATCTTGGAAGTATACTGCCCACCAAATTGCGTTATTAATAAGCCTGAAACTGTGTTGGCAATTAGAATGTTGCACCTGTGAAATCTTCAAATTGTAAACAAACGATTCAGGTTCTAAACATCACATTTTGGTGATATTGTGACAGTAGACTGGGTAAAGTGTTTTGATGATCGAGGCATTCACATGGTTCCCAAATTCAAGACAACTGATGTGGTGAAGTTTCTGTTAATAAGCACAACCCTGGCTAATCCCGAGTAATGGAACAGACGCCCTCGTTTTAAAAAACGTTTGTGTCATTTGAAGAGTTTATTGTGTTGTTTCAGGGGACCTCCAAGAAGTCGTTTAGTCAAGTGATCCGTGCCAACATTGGGGACTGTCACGCTGTGGGACAGGTACCTCTCACGTTCCTCAGACAGGTAAGTCTGCCATGCCCATTTGTACCTCTCACCTTCCTCAGACAGGTAAGTCTGCCACGCCCACTTGTACATCTCGCCTTTCTCAGACAGGTAAGTCTGCCACGTTGACAATAGATAAAGGGATAACAAATCTAACATCAACACTATAATAATTTAAAATGGGCGTTCGACAAGGATGCCTACTATCACCCACCCACTTCAACATCTTTCTGGAAAGGATCATGAATGATGCCTTGGAAAACCATCAAGACACTATCAGCATTGGAGGCAGGACAATCACCAACCTTCACTTCGCTGATGACATCGATGGCCTAGCAGGAGAAGAACAAGAATTGGTTAACTTGGTGGAGTGCCTGGACGAAACCTCTATAGCATACGGCATGGAGATCAGTGCTGAAAAGACCAAACCGATGACAAAAACACACAAGGCATCAATACAGAGGTCAAAGTTAACGGACAGAGACTTGAAACAGTAACAAGCTTCAAGTACTTGGGATCAGTCGTCACAGGCAAGGCTTCCAAACCTGATATACTTGCCAGGATTGCACAGACAACAGCAGCACTTACAAAGGTTGAAACCCATATCGAACGACAGTAACATCAATGTCAGTTCAAAAATAAAGCTGATGTGCTCCCTTGTCATGTCTATCTTTCTATACGCTTGTGAAACATGGACCCTCTCAGCAGATCTACAGAAGAGGATACAAGCCATGGAAATGAGGTGCTTTCGGAAGATCTTGCGCATATCATACAAAGACCATGTTACTAATGAAGATGTTTGCAACAAGCTCAAACAAGCCATCCGACCATACGAAGACCTCCTTACATCGGTCAAGAAGCATAAACTTTAGTGGAACGGCCATGTCTCACGATCATCTGGCCTTGCAAAGACCATCTTGCAAGGTACCGTGAGAGGGGGGAGAAGAAGAGGTAGACAGAAAAAGAGACAGGGAGACAACATCAAAGAGTGGACAGGACTGGAGTTTGCCGACTCCCAGAGGGCTGAGGAGAACAGGGAAATGTGAAGAGAGCTGGTTAAAAAGTTGTCAGTGGTGCCCCAACGATCCTTATGGGTTATGGGAAAGTGAAGTGAAGAATATTTTGAACAGTTTCCCTTGTTTGTAACATTTTAATCCTTTGGGCCAAAGGTCCAATGGACTAATGCCATCAGTCTGCATGCGCCATTAGCTGCTATATCTCAGAAACCATTCAGCAACTTTTTTTCAAATTTTTTATAGAAGTATCTTAGGGTACTGCCACTATGCACGGAAAATCTGTATTTGATTGAATCATTCCAAGAGCTGCCAAAATTGGTCAATTTTCAGTTAGCCTATTTTTTTTAAAACTTCAGTAACTTTTTCTCAAATTTTGCATAGATATATCTTAGGTTACTGCCACTAACACAAGAAATCAGGGCCCCAAAAATGTATAAAAAAAAATCCTGCTATTTCTCTACTGCTGCCTCCTACGAACACTGATTTCTATTTATAACTGGATAGTGGACTTTGCCCTGATCACTGGGGTTGCTGAGTTGGTTGACCAGCTGTAAACCTGTGTATTACCTGCCATTGTCCCAGTGTCAAACAGAATGCCTCCATGTGGGCTGTAAATATAATGTGTAATGGAAATCTACTGCACTGGCAGAACCTGAGAAACTTTAAAACAGCAATGGACATAATTACCAATGCAATGTAACGATAGAATCTAGAATTAAAATAAAATAACTTAGGTATAAAATAATATATAAAATAACTTAGGTATACTCGAAACGGTTACAGCATATTTAACCAAAATTATAAGGAATGTTATTAAGATGTTTATGTATACATGTTGCAGCTATTACTTCACTCCAATTCAATCAGTATTTATAAAAAAAACTGTTTTTAAATCAAAATGCACACTATGTATATGTACCTTGTGAACAAATAAAGTTTTATCATAGTTCATCTCTTTCTTCTTTCCAGTCTGGGGGAGGATGGTAAGGAAAAAATAAGAAATGTGTGCACATTTTCTTAAACAACCTTTAATTGTGCTACATGCGAGATTGCAGCTCACCAACTCTCCTGCAAGGTATCTACATCCTCTGGAAATCGGCCTAAATAGCAGAGTATCAGGATCATATTGTATAGTATTTTTAATAACACATTAACTAATATATACAATCTTCGTGAAACGGTCTACTAGAATATTATATTTCCAGGTGTTTCTTCACTGGCATGCATATAGTCTCCACTAAACATGTCAATATTTTACTTCTGTCATAACCCTTAATGATCTGTAACTATGATTCACCAAAAACCATTTCGTTAATAATTACAAACTCACAATATAGTCTAAAGGACTTCAGGGCCTCTTGGCCCATTTTTAATTAGATCTACTGCAAATTTTGAGACTTCAACATACTAATGACCAACATGTATTCTCCATTGAAATTTGGAATTACTGCAAAGGGCAGACCCTACATCCGCCTGTAACAGCACTGTACAGGTGACTTTAACAGGTGTAATTAATAGAGAAACCTGTGGGCTGAACACTAGGCTTGGATAAACAAAACACTACATAAAGAACAGGTTTGTTGAAGAGGGGCAGCCCAGGCAGGCTTCCTCTCTCATACAAAGGGGATTAGCAGGGAGGTGCTTTGGCTGGTCAAGAGTGCAACTTTGTTATTTGTATGTATCCCGCTCTGAGACAATGAGATAAGGCCATATTGGTCTCACTTTGATGTTTCTGTCTGTAGCAGAAACTTGGCACTTGGTGGAAGAAAGAGTACAGCGACATAATTATCAAAATAAACGCACAAAATAATTAATATTTCATCCACCAGTCTGCATTAACCCTTTCTAGGAGACACTGACCAAGTAGGCATTTCACAGTATTGAGGAGAGCTAGTTTTCTGAACATCAAAGGTATTACCAGAGCTCTCATTAAATGACATTAGCATAGTGTAGTTAGGAGGGCAAGAGACTGGAGGATGCCTGCTACTACCACATGGAGTAAAAGTAACATGGTGGTGTGTGATGTTGCAGGTGGTGGCAGGGGCTGCATACCCTGCTATGTTGGACAGCATGAGCATGCCGTCAGACGTGAGGGACAGAGTCAGCAGGATCCTCAACGGATGCCGAGGACACAGCATAGGTACGCAGCACTAGAGACGAGGTCTTGACAAGATTTTAAAAGATTAAAAATGTTATAAGATTTTAACAATATGAAAAATACGGTTTAGCAAGATTTTAACTAGATTTAAAACAATTTAACAACATTTTAACAAGATTTAAAACAGTATAACAAGATTGAACAAGATTAAAACAAGTTAGAGGGCTATCATTTAAATCCATTTGCTGTGAATTTGAAGCACAGATTAATTTCTTTTACACTACAGCTGTACCGTGTCCCGATTCAGTCTGTTGTTTGAAGGGTACCTGGGTCTGTGTGATGGGGGTGGACTAGAGGGGCAGGTTAACTTGTAATTCATAATTATTATTATGATGACCTGTGATTGACAGGTATGAAATCCAGGGCAATTGTCAATGTCTAATTAACAATTGAAGAGCACATTTGTTTAAATCAAAATTAAACAGATCTAGAAGTGCACATTTTTTGGAATAAATGAAAATAGTAATATTTAATTGTTATCAATGTCAAGCACAACTACTTATATAATTACAAGTATAATGTAAATTGAAAACAGTTATGGTAAATAAAATGTTCAAGTAAATAGCTATATAAAGTAATCAAAAAGATAAAATTTATAAATAGATAATAATAAAATAATAACTACAATATATTCATAAAAGATGAGTTGTGCAGTAAAATGTCAACAGTGAAACAAATATATTGTTAGCAGTACTCAGGTTTAAATTTATGGGTGATAACATGTTTTTAGTGTCTTTATTTATTGCAGGGTAACCCGACGACTTGTGGCTGTAATAATTATACCTGACCTTGATTGTTGGTCATGTTTCAGGGTCATACACTGACAGTGTGGGTATTGACAATATTCGTAAGGACATTGCCAATTACATTAGTACGCGTGACGGGGGTGTGGCGTGTGACTACAAGGACATCTTTCTGAGTGGGGGAGCCAGCGACGGCATCAAGGTCAGTCACGATTGCTGTTTGAGGCATATCAACTTCACACAGTCTGTTTCTGAATTACAAATCAAGTAAATTTTTGGTAGTGATAGTAATGGCTTCTTGTTTATGCCGTGGGGATAAATTTTGTGTTGTAGAGCTTGCATTTCTATTATTGTCATACTTATAGTGGGTATACGTTTGGCGGTCCACTTTCTAATAATAAACATCATATGGTCCAATTAAAATTTATACTACATTGAACTTGCATAGGTTATTGCATGTAAGGCAAATGTTGAAAGAAAGTAGCTGAAAAACAAGGTGCAATGAGTTTTCACGTACTGTTCTTTTCACAACTATTGTTTTTGTAATGTTGGTACAGTAAACTCTCACAATTCTGTAAGCTTTTGTAGTTATGTTGACAAGGTGGATCTATATTTTGTGACAGCGTGTCATTGTGTGCTAGACTAGTAGTATAGTTTCCGCTGGGTAAACACTAGAGCTCTGTGTAAGGAGTGTTAAGTGTTACTGTAATTCTTCTACCCATTGATCTTAGTCTGTGCTGTGTCGTTGTAGTCAATCTTGAAGTTGTTGATGACGGAGGAACCAGACCGCAAGGCAGGCATCATGATCCCCATTCCCCAGTACCCCCTCTACACAGCGACCATAGCCGAGTATGACGCCTTACCTGTAAGTATCAAATCGGCTTACCACAGGTCGTTATTAACATTTAGCTGACAATTTGACACAAAGTGTGAATTAATTGTTGATAGTTTAGGGAGTGAGCTTTGACGTTTCGGTAAATGGAAAGATTGTCTATAATTGGTGTTGTTTCAGATAGGGGTAGTTAAACAAAATAACACAATTAAGTTATTTGCTTTGGCGTTTCTATATTTCTGTGTATGGTCTAGCACTGTTCATGTCATTCTAGTCCAGTCCCATGTGTAACCTTAATAGTGAGGTTCATTATTTTAATTCATTGTTATTATTTGCCATGTGCCATAGGTATCCTACTACTTGGATGAAGCCAACAAGTGGGCGCTTGATGTAGTCGACCTGGAGAGAGCAGTGAAGGAGAACGCATCCAAATGTGACTTAAGGGCCATTGTCGTCATCAACCCAGGCAACCCTACAGGTTGGTGTTTCTTTGTTTTTGTTATCAGCCCAAAAATGTTGCAACTGCCTCTGTAGTTGTCATCTTATACAACCCAGTAGGTTTCCTGCTGTTAGTCTTGTCGTCAACCCCGTAGGTTTCCTGCTGTTAGTCTTGTCGTCAACCCAGTAGGTTTCCTGCTGTTAGTCTTGTCGTAAACCCAGTAGGTTTCCTGCTGTTAGTCTTGTCGTCAACCCAGTAGGTTTCCTGCTGTTAGTCTTGTCGTCAACCCAGTAGGTTTCCTGCTATTAGTTTTGTCGTCAACCTGGAAACTCAATGTCATCAACGCTGCCAACCAAACAGGTTCATTAAATGTCTGTGTATTGTCAATAACCAAGGCAACGAAATGTTATTCAGAGCATATAATGATGATCCAGTTTCTTGGCATAAATCAATATTTGTCAGTATTATCTCTCAAGAAGATAGCGCAACAATATTTGCCAACGAAGACTGTATGACACTGTTGAAATATACGAAAAACAAATAAGTTCTTGAGAGGTAATGTTGGTCAACGTTGCTACTGTCTGTCTATTGTCTAATCATCAATCTGCTACATATTTGTAAGTACATGTCAGAGACGTACCCAAATGTAAGGGCTATGACATTGAAACAGTAAAAGAGCAATATTGATTAAAATGTATGCAATCTGCTGCCTTTATATAAACATATTAGCCAATGCTATGGTATCCAGTTTCTGCAAACCAGTCTGTTTTACAAGGGTTTATTAACAATGATTATCCATTTTGATTGCAGGTCAGGTGCTGTCAAGGCAGAACATTGAGGACGTAATCAAATTTGCAAAGCACAATAAACTTTTCATCCTTGCTGATGAGGTTAGTCTTACTCTCTTTGAACAGTTTCTTTGATGACATACGGTGTACACTGTAAGCTGATATCTAGTGCCAAATTGTAAGCTGATATGTAGTGCCAAACTGTAAGCTGATATGTAGTGCCAGACTGTAAGCTGATATCTAGTGCCAGACTGTAAGCTGATATCTAGTGCCAGACTGTAAGCTGATATCTAGTGCCAGACTGTAAGCTGATATCTAGTGCCAGACTGTAAGCTGATGTGTAGTGCCAGACTGTAAGCTGATGTGTAGTGCCAGACTGTAAGCTGATGTGTAGTGCCAAACTGTAAGCTGATGTGTAGTGCCAAACTGTAAGCTGATATCTAGTGCCAAACTGTAAGCTGACATGTAGTGCCTAACTGTAAGCTGATATCTAGTGCCAAACTGTAAGCTGATATCTAGTGCCAAACTGTAAGCTGATATGTAGTGCCAAACTGTAAGCTGATGTGTAGTGCCAAACTGTAAGCTGGTATGTAGTGCCAAACTGTAAGCTGATGTGTAGTGCCAAACTGTAAGCTGATATGTAGTGCCTAACTGTAAGCTGATATCTAGTGCCAAACTGTAAGCTGATATCTAGTGCCAAACAGTAAGCAGTGGTCTCTTTGATTTCAACTACTTATTGATCATAATAGAGTTGCTCCATCATTGATAATGTGTTGGGAGAGTGCTGCAGAAACAGTTTACATATTATTGGAAACTAGGATGTTCTTAAATTCGAACAAGGTGATTATGTGAGTTTAATATGGAACATAAAACCACATTACACTGACTGTCATATAGAAGTTGGTGTTCATATCCCCAAAGACCCCAGAATGTATGTACTGTAATGACCCTATGTATTGGGACACCGTACGTTTTGAGACACCCTAAAAATTTAGAAAAGTGATTATTTTTTTGTACTGTATGTTTTGGGACACCTTTGTAAATGTAATTATTTTAGTCCCTGTGTATTGGGACAACAATTATTTGTACTTCTGACGAGTGAGTACTCACTTTTTTCCGATGCCGACACATAAAATGTATCAATAAAATGTGATACGATCGCAGCTGTTCTGAGGTAAACAACACAAACTCCGGTGTTGTAACTACTGTAGCACCAGCAATGAAGTTCCGTCCTTCACTCAGCTACCAGCCGTGGCCTTTATACATTTAGGAAGTGTCACAATATACATCTAAAGTCCTTGTTGCAGTCCTCCAATGTTTGTTTGTAATGTACAAAACTGTGCTCTCTTGACTGTCTGCATTGTCCCAAGACTTTCACATCATTTCACGTATAGTTGATGCTTTAATCTGCAGTACGTTTAGTAGGAATTTGAAGAATAAGGGTCTGATTTTAGCGAGAGCGTGGGACTCGCTGACCCCTAGATTTATTGCCGGGCCCCTAATAAGTCTCAAGGGATTAAAAAGATGTCTGTTCGAAGTTTTTCATGTATTAATTAATGGAATGTTTTTAAGATTATGATAACTTTGTTGAAGGTATACTGCCCACCAAATTGTGTTTAGTAAGCCCGTAATAACGGTAGCAGTTTGAAAGGCAAGACCACGGGTGCGTGTTCAAATAGTAAACAAAACGTCTAGTTTCAAAACAAGCTTCATTGGTAGTATGGCCGAGTCGGGCTGAGTAAACTGTTGTACCCTTTGATGTTCAATGATGCTCACTTTCACAACACAGCAGACTTCCAGTTAGAAATTACTACTCCCACTAATTTCGGGTAAACGAACAGATTACGTCCCTTTAAATTGGCCTAACTTACAGTCGTACTGTATAGCTGGGTAGATTGTCTCCTAGTAATACTAAGACAATTGTTGCCACTTGGCACAACAAGACTCAGTCTAATTATAGCTGGAAAAATCAGCTCCAAATACTCTTGAGACTATTGTTGCCATTAACCACATCAAAACACAGTTAACTGCAAGCGCCACTCAGATCAGACAATGTCAATAACTTGTCCCACTTCCCACCCTGCTATATTGGCAAACGCTCTGATTGCATACAAAGTGGGACTTCTTGCCGTTCTTGGGCGTAATGTCAAATTTCCGACAAGAACAAGAAGTTTATTTTGACCCCAAAATATAACAAATATTGACACAATAAACATATCAGGTAAATACATTTACACAAATAAAATAGATATGCATACAAAATAATGCATGTATTCACAATTATTTTAAAACCAGTATAATTAATTAACAAAAAGCACCTTTTAATTTTATGATAAATAGGGGGGTCAGTGGCTCCGATTAAGACATTTTGTCGCTATCATAGGAGCCATCAAAAATGTGTACTAAATTTAGGAAACGATGCGCTCTTGATAGTTTAATGTTAATTTAACAGATGACACCTTACAAGCTTCTGCTGGCTATATAAACAACACTCATTCAGCCAATGATTGGCATTGTCACATTGAAGTCAATTTTACCTCTACAAAATCTGTTTCCAATGCTATACTAACTACACCTTTTAAATCCCTTTAACAAGATTTAACAAGATTGCCACCCAGAGAATTAACTCTAGGTAGCAGGTGGACAAGGAAGCCCTTGGCTTTTCGAGAGTCCGACCTTTTTATCTATGTGTATCCCGCCCGTCTGAGGTATGTGTCGATTTTATTTTTAAACATATTCACGCTACTAGCACCCACACAATCAGCAGGTAATCTGTTCCATTCATTTACAGTCCTTTGTGAAAATGAAAATTTTCTTATATCCAATCTACTCTGCTCCTTTGCTAATGCAAGATCATGTCCTCTAGTCCTTCTATCTTTCTTAACTGAGAAAAACATATTTCTATCAATATTTTCATAACCCTTCAATATTTTAAACACTTCTATCTGATCTCCTCTCAATCTCCTGGTCTCTAGTGTTGTTAAACCGCATTTTTTTAGGCGTATTTCATAACTAAGATCCCTCAGATTTTGTATCATTTTAGTTGCTCTCCTCTGCACTCTTTCTAGCATATCTATGTCCTTCCTGCGATATGGCCTCCACGCTTGAATACAATATTCTAAATGAGGCCTAACTATTGTTTTGTACAGCGGTATTATTAGCTCTTTTTCCTTATACGTTATGTTTCGCCTAATTAATCCAAGGATTTGATTTCCTTTTGAAGCTGCAATTCCGCACTGCTCTGAAATCTTCATATCAGCACTAACGGTTAACCCTAAGTCCTTTTCTTTAACAGTAGTACTTAGTACAGTACCCCCCATTGTATATTCTACCTCTTCGTTCCCATGTCCTATGTGGAGGCATTTACATTTCCCAAAATTGAACATCATTTGCCATTTTTCAGACCATTTCATCAACCTGTCAAGATCATCTTGTAAATGCTGTCTATCTCCATCACTTTTAATCCTTCTAAACACTTTTGTATCATCCGCAAATTTCAACACCTTGCTTGTTATTTCATCATCCAAATCGTTGATGTATATTAAGAATAATATAGGACCTAATACTGATCCCTGTGGTACCCCACTCAATACCGATTTCCAGTTTGAAGCCTCCCCATCAACTACTACACGTTGTCTTCTGTCAATCAGCCATTGTTCTATCCAGTTTATTATACCATTTCCTATGCCATGGGCCTTTAGTTTAAGCAGTAATCTTTGATGTGGTACTTTGTCAAAAGCTTTTTGAAAATCTAAGTAGACGATATCTACTGGTGTTCCCTCATCTACCCACTTAGTGATGTCTTCCAAAAAACATAACATATTTGTTAAGCATGACCTCGCTTTAAAAAAACCATGTTGAGATGGGTTTATCAAGTTTTGTTTAACAAGAAAATCCACCATGTGATCTTTAATTAGTCTTTCTAATAATTTACAAATCACTGATGTTAAACTCACTGGTCTATAGTTCTCTGACTTGTTTCTCGAACCTTTTTTGAATAACGGTATAATGTTTGCTTCTTTCCATTCTAAAGGAACCACTCCCTCTTCTAATGACAAGTTGAAAACTGTTGCAAGTGGTATGCTAATTTGTTCTACAATTTCCAATAGTAGTTTGGGTGGAATACCATCCACTCCAGGTGATTTATTTTCCTTCATAGCCCTTATTTTCTTAGCTACCATTTCCGGGGTTACAATTAATTGTCCTAAATAGTCTGAATCTGCCCCCTTGAACTTAGCCTCTGGTATTGGCAGTGAACTAATATCTTCCCTGGTAAACACTGAACTAAAGTACTCATTCAGGTCTTCTGCCATTATGAATCCCTCTGATATCATATTTCCAGCACTATCTTCTAGAGGACCGACCTTATCTTGAACTTTCTGTTTGCTTCGAACATACGCATAAAAACTCTTGCTGTCATGTTTTATATTACTAGCTAATTGTTGTTCATAGCTTCTCTTTGAATTTCTAATTTCAGCTGTAGCTTGGTTAAGTGCTTCTTTATAATTGTTGTAGTCTTCATCATTTCCAGTACATCTATATGACTTCCACATCATTTGTTTATACTTAATTTTTCTAATGGCTTCTTTCGATAAGTGTTTCTTTTTGGACCGTTTTCCTTGTTTTTTGAAGGGTACAAATGTATCGATTATGCACTTAATTTCACTCTTGAATATATTCCAGCATTCTGTTGCCGTCTTATTTTTCAGTGTCTTATTCCAGTCTATCTTTGCTAAATATTTCCTCATGTCCTTATACCTTCCTTTGTGGAAATTTCTCCTATACTGCTTTTTGCTATTCCTTTCTGATTTTACTTTGATGGTAAAATGTATCTGGTTGTGATCGCTACTACCCAGTGGCTCACATATCTTGACATTGTCAACTAATTCATTCTGTGAGGACAAAACTATGTCTAATACATTCTCACCCCTGGTTGGTTCTAGCACATGTTGAGAAAGGAATGTATCTTGAACTAAAACTAAAAACTTGTGGTCCTCTCTCCCCATACTCTGTAGAGATTTCCATTGTATATGCCCATGGTTAAAATCCCCCATAATAATACAGTCCCGTTTGCTTACTTCCCTTATAGCGTTTTGTATTTTTTCATTCTCTTCTATGCTTATGTTTGGACTTCGATAAACTAACCCAACTGTTAACGTTGAGTTTCCTGTAACTATGTTACACCAAACAGCTTCTTCGCAATCTGCTTCTCTTTCTAATTTTATTTCATAAGCCTGAATAGATTCTTTAATATATAAAATAACTCCACCTCCCTTTCTTCCTATTCTATCTTTTCTAAACATTACATATCCTGTCAGTCCCAATTCAGCATCTGATATATCGGTGGTGGTCCAGGATTCGGTTATACCTATTATATGAGGGTCAATATCTTCTACCATAATGTTTAGTTCATTTCTTTTGTTTACTATACTCCTTGCATTTAAACAAACACATTTATATCCAGCTTCAGAAGAGTTTTCCAGACTGTTATTTGTTGATTTATTTGTGCTGTCTTTATCTATGCCTCCATTTTCAGGCTTTTCTGTGAGTCCCCCCTGCGAATCTAGTTTAAATAGATGCAACCTGTCCCACTGTCAACAGATTGCAGCAGATTCTCTGAGAAAACTGCTGCCCCCTTTCCACTAAGATGGAGGCCATCTCTCATGTACATATCTTCCCTCCCAACAAAGTATCCCCATAAATCTGTGAATCCCACCCCCTCTTCTTCACACATCTGCTCAGCTAGTGCATTGATCGCCATCCTCTTGCAGTTTCTATACGTTGCCCCCCTTCCTCCCATTACTGGCAAAATTCCTGACAAAATAACCTGTTCGACTCTCGTCTTCTTTAGCTTCCTCACTAACTGTCTATACTTCTGTACTATCGCAGTTGTTTACTGACATCCTCAGAAGCCCTGGGCCCAGGACCAAGCTCAAAGAGTTAATGACATGTTTAGACCACCTACTTTAACCTAATTTCCAGTGTGCCCAGGAATTCTGTACCATACAGGAAGTGGTTGCTACATTGATTTCTGTTGACTGTCAAAGTGCTTGGTAGTAAGCACATATTTACAACATAGTTTGAGCGGGAAACATTTAAGCAGCTGATCTTGTAAATGTAAATCCATAGCAGCCAGATGGGACTAATCATTGGGGCTGTACACATAATTATAAAATCATATAAAAAGAAAACTGCTGAAATCATCTGATTATTTGTTTCTTCAGTAGCTTATATGTATTACTACATTTGTCTCACTGGATATATAGACATTCATCCACCAAGAAATTATAAATACACAAATTCATGTTTCCATTGACAGTGTACACCTTACAAGAATTAATATCACCAAGGAGTCATCTGGAGTCATCTGGAGTCATCTGGAGTCATCTGCAAGCAGTTCTATTTTTAAAATACACTGTCAACACTGCACTATCACATATCATGATTGCTATAGAACTAGTGAATCTGTCAACACTACACTATCACATATCATGATTGCTATAGAACTAGTGAATCTGTCAACACTACACTATCACATATCATGATTGCTATAGAACTAGTGAATCTGTCAACACTACACTATCACATATCATGATTGCTATAGAACTAGTGAATCTGTCAACACTACACTATCACATATCATGATTGCTATAGAACTAGTGAATCTGTCAACACTACACTATCACATATCATGATTGCTATAGAACTAGTGAATCTGTCAACACTACACTATCACATATCATGATTGTTATAGAACTAGTGAATCTGTCAACACTACACTATCACATATCATGATTGCTATAGAACTAGTGAATCTGTCAACACTGCACTATCACATATCATGATTGCTATAGAACTAGTGAATCTGTCAACACTACACTATCACATATCATGATTGCTATAGAACTAGTGAATCTGTCAACACTACACTATCACATATCATGATTGTTATAGAACTAGTGAATCTGTCAACACTACACTATCACATATCATGATTGCTATAGAACTAGTGAATCTGTCAACACTGCACTATCACATATCATGATTGCTATAGAACTAGTGAATCTGTCAACACTGCACTATCACATATCATGATTGCTATAGAACTAGTGAATCTGTCAACACTGCACTATCACATATCATGATTGCTATAGAACTAGTGAATCTGTCAACACTACACTATCACATATCATGATTGCTATAGAACTAGTGAATCTGTCAACACTACACTATCACATATCATGGTTGCTATAGAACTAGTGAATCTGTCAACACTGCACTATCACATATCATGATTGCTATAGAACTAGTGAATCTGTCAACACTACACTATCACATATCATGATTGCTATAGAACTAGTGAATCTGTCATTGAGGTGTGGAATTTGTGTTGATAGTTTCTATAATTTCCCCTGAGGCAGTGTCGTGGTTGACGTTGCAGGTGTACCAACACAACATCTACGCGAAAGGAGCTGAGTTCCACTCATTCAAGAAAGTCATGAAGAGTATGGGACCCGAGTACGCAGACATGGAGTTGGCATCCTTTATGTCAACATCAAAGGGCTACATGGGCGAGTAAGTATAGGGAGCAACGAATATATGTAGGGAGCAGCGAGTGGGTGTAGGGAGCATATCAGAGCCAAGGTTAAGGGCGGTATGACGGCTAGAATGGTGTTTTTTAACAAAAATACTGAAAATGTGTTTGTATGTTTACTATCAATAAAGGTACCTTTTATAACAATTACATATCTATAAATCACTCTTTCAAGCAATCAAAGCAGTTATTCAGTCTTTGACGGACATTTATAGAAAACCACATTTGTAGCACTGTAAACTTGCAACACTCCAGAACTAAAAATTATAATCTGGTTTGGGTGGTTGTGTTCTGAATATTGTCCACGATCTATATAAACACATTTTGGTTTTATGCTTTATCTTTGGGGTAATGTACCAAAATGTGTAAAAAAAATGTTGCATTTTCAATTACGTAGTTTGACAATTCAAAATAAAGAATAAATACACAAAAAGTTTGAAATGTTTTTTTATACAAATTGTGGAGAATATCAAGAACACAAAAATCCAAACCAGAGTACCATATCATTATTACTTCCAGAGTGTTGCAATTTTAGATGTACCAAATTCCATCATGTGGTGGCCAATTTATTTGTTACTTGGCCAATTTATTTGTTTATGCCAAAACAGGGGTCTGGCAGAATAAATGTTTTACTTGGTAAGACCTTCTCTTCATCATGTTTATTAATTTTATCTGTTCATGAATAAATATACACCATCTTGAAAAATCTGTCGGCTATCCAACGATACCAAATGTTTGCATGTCAGTTACCTAGCACGGAAACTAAAAATGTTACTATGAAGGTAGGTACCATTGGCTAATGAATTGGCCCTGGCCGGTCTCAGGGTTGAATCATTGATCTTACTACTTCGGAAGGTTACACAAGGCTGATAGATGTTGTAGTATCGTGCTTGTTTGAAGATAAATATGTAATATGACTCTGAATTTGTAGAGGTGAGGCAGTGTAATATTGCACAGGATGCAAGGTTAAAATGGCACCGGTTGTTGACTGTTCCAGTTGTTGTCTGTTGTTAACTGCCCTGGTTGTTTCCACCAAATTGTTGTCTGTTATTGACCACCCCGGTTGCTGTCAGTATTTGACCGCCCTGGTTGCTGTCAGTTGTTGACCGCCCTGGTTGCTGTCAGTTGTTGACTGCCCTGGTTGCTGTCAGTTGTTGACCGCCCTGGTTGCTTTCAGTTGTTGACCGCCCTGGTTGCTTTCAGTTGTTGACTGCCCAGTTGTTGTCTGTTGTTAACTCTTCTGGTTGTCTGCAGGTGCGGCTTCAGAGGTGGGTACTGTGAGGCAGTGAATCTTGATCCTGACGTCAGAGCAATGCTGCTCAAGTTCTTGTCGGCCAAACTGTGTCCCAACGTCCCTGGGCAGGTGGGTGTGTCTTCAGTGGCTGTTTGTACAGTTGTTCCAGTGTGTCTTCAGTGGCTGTGTGTACAGTTGTTCCAGTGTGTCTTCAGTGGCTGTGTGTACAGTTGTTCCAGTGTGTCTTCAGTGGCTGTGTGTACAGTTGTTCCAGTGTGTCTTCAGTGGCTGTGTGTACAGTTGTTCCAGTGTGTCTTCAATGGCTGTGTGTACAATTGTTCCAGTATGTTTCGGTGGCTGTGTGTACAGTTGTTCCAGTGTGTCTTCAGTGACTGTGTGTACAGTTGTTCCAGTATGTCTCGGTGGCTGTGTGTACAGTTGTTCCAGTGTGTCTTCAGTGGCTGTGTATACAGTTGTTCCAGTGTGTCTTCAGTGGCTGTGTGTACAATTGTTCCAGTATGTTTCGGTGGCTGTGTGTACAGTTGTTCCAGTGTGTCTTCAGTGACTGTGTGTACAGTTGTTCCAGTATGTTTCGGTGGCTGTGTGTACAGTTGTTCCAGTGTGTCTTCAGTGGCTGTGTGTACAATTGTTCCAGTATGTTTCGGTGGCTGTGTGTACAGTTGTTCCAGTGTGTCTTCAGTGGCTGTGTGTACAATTGTTCCAGTATGTTTCGGTGGCTGTGTGTACAGTTGTTCCAGTGTGTCTTCAGTGGCTGTGTGTACAATTGTTCCAGTGTGTCTTCAGTGGCTGTGTGTACAGTTGTTCCAGTGTGTCTTCAGTGGCTGTGTGTACAGTTGTTCCAGTGTGTCTTCAGTGGCTGTGTGTACAATTGTTCCAGTGTGTCTTCAGTGGCTGTGTGTACAGTTGTTCCAGTGTGTCTTCAGTGGCTGTGTGTACAGTTGTTCCAGTGTGTCTTCAGTGGCTGTGTGTACAATTGTTCCAGTGTGTCTTCAGTGGCTGTGTGTACAATTGTTCCAGTATGTTTCGGTGGCTGTGTGTACAGTTGTTCCAGTGTGTCTTCAGTGGCTGTGTGTACAATTGTTCCAGTGTGTCTTCAGTGGCTGTGTGTACAGTTGTTCCAGTGTGTCTTCAGTGGCTGTGTGTACAATTGTTCCAGTATGTTTCGGTGGCTGTGTGTACAGTTGTTCCAGTGTGTCTTCAGTGGCTGTGTGTACAATTGTTCCAGTGTGTCTTCAGTGGCTGTGTGTACAGTTGTTCCAGTGTGTCTTCAGTGGCTGTGTGTACAATTGTTCCAGTATGTTTCGGTGGCTGTGTGTACAGTTGTTCCAGTGTGTCTTCAGTGGCTGTGTGTACAATTGTTCCAGTGTGTCTTCAGTGGCTGTGTGTACAGTTGTTCCAGTGTGTCTTCAGTGGCTGTGTGTACAGTTGTTCCAGTGTGTCTTCAGTGGCTGTGTGTACAATTGTTCCAGTGTGTCTTCAGTGGCTGTGTGTACAGTTGTTCCAGTGTGTCTTCAGTGGCTGTGTGTACAGTTGTTCCAATGTCCTCACAACCACAATACTTTATTTTCCCTTGGGAGGAAATTCATTTGGAGTCTAGTAGCATATTAAAACAAATAAAAACAAATGTACAATGTACATGCAATATAAAAATGTAAAAATAGTAATACAAGTTATATCGGTTAAATAAGTTAAAATAAGTTAAATATATTAAATAAGTTACAACAGATAAATCATCTCACAAATCATCTCAGGCTCACTCAGTGTCAGACTGGCAGGGAAGACTGGCAGAGATGGAGGGAAAGAATGACAGTTATTCATTAGTCTAATTGAGGAGGAAACAAATGAGTTTCGAGTGCGATTCAGTTTACAGTGAGTGCAGTTTATAACATGGAAACAGGGGATGTTCGAGGTCTGAGGAGACATTCCTTCCCTTTCTCTCTGCCTGTTGCCTGTACAGATCCTCTAGACTGGTCTGCTTTTCTCCCACCACCTTGCAATTACCCTGATGGTTCGTGCCAGAGTGTTGCAATACACAACACTCAGGCCACAGTACCACACAAGGAACCCAAATGTAATATAGCTTTCGATGTAGAATCTATAAAAGGTTTGAAGAACATGTGTACTGACACTGAGTGACCTGAGCTTGCATAAGAAATACAGATTTTGCTGGCACTTTCTGTTAATTACAGCTAGTGCTGTATAGGTTTTGGTCAAAGATATTCAGACCTGCCACATTGGGGAGATGTCCCGTGTACAGTATGCATTATTGGGAGAAATATGGTTGTATCCCATTTTAAAATGGATTTACTTCAAATGTCAAAGTTTTCAAAAGGGTAGCCACTACCCGAAAACTACCATATAATCTATATACTATATCTCTGTTAATACTGAACATACCGTAACCAAATTTTGAGTTATACGAATGGTTTATGATATGTGAAATATGGGCTCTTTTGCTTGTGTATTACCATGGCAATGAACGTTTCCAGTGAGACGGATTTTTACATCCTTGAGAATTACTCTGAGCTAACAACTGTATGTGTGATCATGCAATTGTTAAGAATCATTCATTAGCTAGAATGCTCCTGTCAGATAAGGTGGTTTTGGGCAAGAATATCTGGCTTCACTGACTGTTGTTAAGGTTTGAGCATTTTTCAAGACACCTTGAAAAATGCTCAAACCTAAATTCCCATATCATAAAAGTAATTGCACTCAGATTACCTTGCCCAAAACCACCTTATCTGACAGAGGGGCATTCTAGCTAATGATTCTTGACAATTGCATGATCACACATACAGTTGTTAGCTCAGAATAATTCTCAAGGATGCATGCCCCTCTGTCACACTAGAAACGTTCATTGCCATGGTAGTACACAAGCAAATGAGCCCATATTCCACAAATCATATGCTATTCATTTACCTAATTAGTACTCCAAATTTTGGCAAGATATGTCCAGTATTAACAGAGATATGGCTAATGTCTGTTTTCGGGTATTGGCTACCCTTAAAGTGATTATTTTTATGTAGTTGTGACACAAGTATAAATTTGAATAACGAACTTAAGCAGTCGAGGAACAAGTACTGTTGATGCTAGGGCAGTTTTCTAATGAAATTTAGACTGTTTCATGTCAGTTCATTTCGAAGCCTGGTAGGTGGTGACATAGGGTCGGAATAGGAATGCTATAGTCCAGTTAACAAATGAAAAACATGAAATGTATTTATATAAAATTTCAAGACAGAAACACAGATTTCAACCAAGAGAATATTGCATGCATAGATTTTGTTGAAAGAAAATATTCCCATGTTATTAAGATGAAAAACTGAATTTGTAACTTGGTAAACAAGCCAATTTTGTGTAACCGTTGTATGTATGTTTCTCCTCACAGATAACAGTGATCACAGGTTAATTTTTGATAAGCATCATTATTCAATAATTCTGTTAATACCATTGTTGATTGTTCACGCTACCCTCAGAGAACTTGTTGCCTCTGTTTGCAGTGTGCTATAGAGGTGGTAGTGAACCCCCCAAAACAAGGGGAACCGTCATACGATCTCTTCATGAAGGTATGTACGCTGTCATCCAGTCTTTGACAAAAACCAAAGCTTATCCCATAAATTAGCAAAAACCACAAATAAATATATAGATTTTGAAATAATCAGAAAGTGGCAGGATTTTTTATTTGAATGTCTTGAACTTTCAGTTGTACTAATATTGATAAGAGATCTTTGAAAGTCCTTAACATTTAAATTGATTTTTGCAAGAATATATTATTTCATATATGGTAGTCAGTATTTAGTGTTCCCAGTGCAGAGGTGGATTTGCTTGCTCCTTTCTTTCAGTATTAAGATATCAATCTACATTCCTTTCTAAAAGATTTCCACAGTCCTATAAACTGAGGAATTAATGTCTTAAAGTTTTATTTCTGTAAACTTTGAATATCGATCAGCATGCCTATTTAAGTTTTCTGTTGTTGTAGTAGGACAAATATTTGCAGTGTTTGACAACAATGGTATTGCTGTTAATTTTTGTTAAGAGTTCTTTCTCTGTTAAGAGTTTTTTACACCAGCTAAACATGATATGAACTTTTAGGTGAAAGTATCGATATTCAAGCCTGCTGATGTAATGTGTTTGTGTGCGAAGGAGAAGAGCAAGGTGCTTGGAGATCTAGTAACAAAGGCGACCATGACGACACAGATACTCAACTCTATAGACGGCATCACGTGCAATGAAGTGATGGGAGCCATGTACGCTTTCCCACAGATCACACTGCCGCAGAAAGCAATCGATCAGGCCAAGGTATCTCAATTCTGTGGCACATTTCTACCTCATTCTGCTTACATGCATGCACACGTGGGTGCGTGTGTGTGTGTGTGTGCGCGCGCGCGCGCGCGTGTGTGTATGCAAGGGTGTATTGCTTGTATGCATGTGTGTATCGTGTTTGTGTGTGTGCGTGCATGTGTGTGTGTGTGTTCATGTTGCACAGTTTGATGATTGAACTGACTTGATAAATTATAATAATAACAGACCATATCAAGACAGTTATATTGCAGAATCATTCAGATCAGAACTAAATGGTGACAATGGCCAACGAAAATTAAAAGTGCAATGAATATAGACAAGCTACCAGTGTGGCAGATGTGTGGTGAACAACAAATGAGATCGGAGAGATGATACTCTTTGCTGATTGACAATGAGTATATGACAAGGCACCAGACAGTAATCTGATCAACTACACAACCTAATAATAATAATCATTCTTGCAGTCTGTGGCTGCCTTAGATAAATGCAACGTCATTGACGTATCCATCACATGACATATTGCCTAGCAACAAGCCATAAAAAATGGTGCCAAACACATGGACAAGTAAATAAATTCCGTTATATATTGTGTTGAAATACTGGCCCTGAATGTTTTTCTGTATGACAAAACATCAGGCAAAGTTATTCAAGCAAGAATTGTACGCGGGAAAGAGTTTCCTGCAGATGTCATGCTGCTCTAGTAATGTAATGCACACATATTACTTATATAAACATTACTGGCAAAGTGTGTTCTAGCAGATGCTCTAGTAATGTAATGCACAGGTATTACTTGTGTAAACATTACTGGCAAAGTGTGTTCCGGCAGATGTCATGCTGCTCTAGTAATGTAATGCACATGTATTACTTATGTAAACATTACTGGCAAAGTGTGTTCTAGCAGATGCTCTAGTAATGTAATGCACATGTATTACTTGTGTAAACATTACTGGCAAAGTGTGTTCCGGCAGATGTCATGCTGCTCTAGTAATGTAATGCACATGTATTACTTATGTAAACATTACTGGCAAAGTGTGTTCTAGCAGATGCTCTAGTAATGTAATGCACATGTATTACTTGTGTAAACATTACTGGCAAAGTGTGTTCTAGCAGATGTCATGCTGCTCTAGTAATGTAATGCACATGTATTACTTATGTAAACATTACTGGCAAAGTGTCTTCCAGCTGATGTCATGCTGCTCTAGTAATGTAATGCACATGTATTACTTATGTAAATATTACTGGCAAAGTGTGTTCCAGCAGATGTCATATGGTTTGAAGTGCTGTGTGGTTGTTTGAAGCAGTGTGTTGTTGATTGAAGCGCTGTGCAGTTGTTTGAAGCGCTGTGCGGTTGTTTGAAGCGCTGTGCGGTTGTTTGAAGCGTTGTGCGGTTTGAAGTGCTGTGTGGTTGTTTGAAGTGCTATGTGGTTGTTTGAAATGCTGTGTGGTTGGTTAAAGCGCTGTGTGGTTGTTTGAAGCACTGTGTGGTTGTTTGATGTGCTCTGTGGTTGGTTAAAGCACTGTGGTTGTTTGAAGTGCTGTGTGGTTGTTTGAAGTGCTGTGTGGTTGTTTGAAGCGCTGTGTGGTTGTTTGAAGCGCTGTGTGGTTGTTTGAAGCGCTGTGTGGTTGATTGAAGCGCTGTGTGGTTGGTTAAAGCGCTGTGTGATTGTTTGAAGCACTGTGTGGTTGTTTGAAGCACTGTGTGGTTGTTTGAAGCGGTGTGTGGTTGTTTGAAGCGCTGTGTGGTTGGTTAAAGCGCTGTGTGGTTGTTTGAAGTGCTGTATGGTTGTTTGAAGCGCTGTGTGGTTGTTTGAAGCGCTGTGTGGTTGTTTGAAGCGCTGTGTGGTTTTTTGAAGTGCTGTGTGGTTGGTTAAAGCACTGTGTGGTTGTTTGAAGCGCTGTGTGGTTGTTTGAAGCACTGTGTGGTTGTTTGAAGCACAGTGTGGTTGGTTGAAGCGCTGTGTGGTTGTTTGAAGCACTGTGTGGTTGTTTGAAGCACTGTGTGGTTGTTTGAAGCGCTGTGTGGTTGTTTGAAGCATTGTGTGGTTGTTTGAAGCACTGTGTTGTGTTGCAGGAGAAGGGCATGCAGCCAGATGCCTTCTTCTGCTTCGAGCTGCTTGAACAAACAGGCATCTGTGTGGTCCCTGGCAGTGGCTTCGGCCAGAGGGAAGGCACATTACACTTTAGGTAAGTCTCTTCTCACCCTTTGTCCCTTGCATGATGGGGGCACATCACTTGGTACATGCCACCCTTGTGATGATACATCTCCCACTGTCACGATCTACTCCAATCTTCTCCCTTTTAGCTGTTGCTCCCTGTCCTGTCAATATCTCTCTTGACACTCCATGTAGACATCTCTCCCTCTATCGCTCTCTTCTCTTTGTCTGTCTTCTAAAGCGTCCACTCTATATGTCCTGTCCAGATGCACATCATTTGCTTGATGATATTTCTCAACATTAAAAGTTTTGGTGTAGGCTTGTTTGAGTCCGACTAAACATGCTACTATATGTTGCTAAACATGTACCAAATGTAGATAAACACATAGATACTTCCTTTCATAGTTGTGCAGTTGAATCTGGAACTGTTTGTCTCGGAGATGGTGGATTCTTGTATTAGTATGCGAGACTTGTGTCTGATTTTGCAGGATGACGATATTACCTCCAATCGATCAGATCAAGATGATGCTTGAAAAGTTCAAGGAGTTCTACATGGCCTTTGTACAGAAATACAAGTGAATCACGCTCAGCGCCATCATGTGGCCTGTAGTTTCATTGAATCTTGCTCAATCGTGTGCTTTCTAGTGTTAGTTATTGTCCTCATCTGGCTCACTACAGAATAATTTGGTCACTAAATCTGAGTTACAATAGCCAAGATATTATGCTTACAACATTAACAAATTTAACCAGAAATGTTTACCAATATATTTACTAAAATTTACAATAATTTTTAATCAGATTACTTGGTCTTCTGTGTCTAATAAGGCTGTCCATAAATAACTTGTAGAGTAAACTGGATACCAATCTGTGTGCTTTATAATCTTGATGTGTTTGCAAGAAATTTATTTGGTATTGGTTAGTAGCAAGTAGAATAGATGCCGAACATTTTTGTTCAGTTTTTGGGGCTATAAATATACACATTTGATTATAATTCCTTACACGTGTCGATTACAATTACATTGATCATGTGATATCACCTGGTGTAATGGTTGTGTACTGCTATAGTGGAGTGTGTAATTGGTTACAGTAGTTACTAGTAGAATTTACCTAGTTTTAGAAAATAGCCGATACAGGCCTGATTGGACATTGTTATACTGCCCTTATTAGGCATTATATACAAGCATGACTGGGCATTGAAAATGTCCTGATTAGGCATTGTATACAGGCCTGACTAAAATTAATGTTGTTGCCAGAATGATACTTCCACATCAGAGCGTGGGAACCAATCAAAGCACAAATATGTTTTGTTGCCGGATTTCTGCTAATTTGTATATTCTACTTGGTTACTTCTCGGATACCCATTTGTTTGAAATCTGTATACCGATTTGTGTGAAATCTCTGACATTTGGTTTTTTCCTACAAAACCTGTACAGATATGGTGTCTTTTAAAGTAATGAAGCATTTGTCGGAGGTCAGTCCATTGCATGGCATTTCATGTCCAGATTTGCATTTTGTCATTGAGATGTTATTAAGGTAATTAGAATCAAGTTGTGTATTTAAAGAGTGGCTGCCTCATTATGATGATGGTGTACGATTATTTGGAATGATCAGTGTATGCTGTATTGGATTGTTATTATTCAACATACAACAAATTGAAAATTAATGTCAAAGATAGACTAAAACGGATGTAATAGTTCAAGTGCATTTTGCATAATTGTGTGATGTGTACAAGTTTGGCTGCCGTCATGAAAAAACTGACATGGAAATTACAAGTTTTTATTACTTGTGCTTAAGATTACAATAACATGGTGATAGGCTACAACCAGAATTAAATATCACAAATAAACATGCCCACTCGTAGTTTGTTTAGGCAATTGATATATTATTGGTTACGGTGTATATATGTTTAGGTTGTAACCAATGGTTTAATAAAAGTTTCACAACTTAAACATGTCTTGTGTTGCCTACTGTATGTGATATTCAGACTGGTATTGACGGATTTGTGCACTTTGTGTTTCAAGTCTTCTTTCCAAACTCAAAAAATATATAATAAACTGAATATGTTCAGAATTAACTGCAACTGAAATCACACAGGAAATCTGTTTGTTCCTTGAAATATTACCATTTATTTATAAAGTATTGTTCTTACTACTACAGTACATATGCCTGCCAAATTGTATTTAATAAGCCAGTAGCATGTTTGCAATTAAATGTTTTCACCCATGGATGAAAAAAACAAGTATGATACAAATAGGCATGATGATCTTTTTCTTTCTGACCAACCATTAAAACGACCACTTAGAGTGGCCAAAATTTATAACAAGTAAACATGTTAGTATTACACCGAGAATTATGGCATCGGGACCAGAGCGGCACCACTATGTCGGAAGGAACGAATAACCATTGATACCACAAAACATGCAAGTAGACGCTTTTAACAATATATAATGTTAATAAAACAATCGGATCAACAGAACTAAAATAAACTTTGATCGTCATAAGAATGTAAGTGTAATTTGTTTACATTGTAGCATGTGCTTGTATGGTACATAGTGTAGGCAAGTTTAGTCACTTACAGGTGGTCGGGCTTTTTATGGTTTGGTCAGAAAGTAAGTTCACCATGACAGTTATTTTGTTACATCAAACAGGCTGCAGGCTGAATTTGTAAGATTTCCAAGTGACAACTTGTCTGTTCTGTTACCTGGAATCATGCCGAGGTGGTAGGAATATTAGCAGGAAGTTGGCAGAAGCAGTTGTACTTCGTCCCACTTACCAACTTCAAAGAGCAATTCCACAAACTTATGCTTAGTCCTTCGCTACAGCTGGTGTTTACAATTTGAACAATGCTGCGGGATTATCAAATGCTGGAACACGAGCCTTTTTGGTTTTCGCACCAACTTTGTGGAACTTGCTCCCTGTCAATGTTAAGTCGGTAAGAAATATGGTTTAGTTTCACCGTCATCTAAAAACCTATCCTTTTAATACTGCGTATCGTCTTTAGCTTCTTAGCAATTCCATCCATCTGTTGATTACTTTTGCTCTGTATTTGACAACGAGAATGTTTAATCCTTTGGATTTATTGCACCAATGAGCTTGGATTTTCCGAGGATATTGGCACTAAACAAGTCATTCCATTATTATTAAATGCAATTTTGCAGGCAGTATACTTCCCTCCTAATTATTTATTCTAGTATTAAGAACATTAATAAATGAGGAAAAGACAAAAGTTGTTTAAAGACTTAAGTGAAATCTGTTTTAAAATTTTGTGTATGTAAACTTTACTTTCTTGTCAAGTAATATACCAAATATGAAGCCTGTTCATTGTGAACTCATGTCACTAAGCCCGCCCAAATGTGGCAATTTGCGTGTCACAAAGCAACGAGCCCTTCAGATATTGCCGACGTCACCACAGGCAGGGTCACTGAGCGCCCTAACCTTTAGCACGGCTGTTGTTTCAGACTACATGAAATTGCAACCGCGGAATTCAATATTCTTTTGATATCACCATAAAGATAATAATCTTATCTACAAGTTTGTCGTTGGATGTACACAGAAATTGTGTTAACTTTTTTAGTTATTGCCATTTGAACCTCGCAAATGCTCAATCTTGCATTTTATCCGCTGCTGCGTATTAAGCATTCGCGATGTTCAAATGGCAATAACTCAAAAAGTAAAAACAAATCATGGGTACATCCAGCACCATATTTGTAGATATGGGTATTATCTTTACTGTGATGTCAACAAATATTAAATCCCATTGTCAGTTTGAATATTTGCAATGTTCAAAAATAAACCAAATTCCTGTGCATCCATCTTTACAGTGATATAAAACAATATTAAATTCCGCAATTGCAATTTTAGGTACGGACTGAAATACCAACTCCCATAGATGGTGCCATGCTAAATCCTATCGCTGCTACCTACGGTGATGTCATTACGACCACTAGGTATCGCAACAAACTGCAGAAAATGTACACAAAAGTGCAACCAAAAAGGGCCTTGAAGAGGGTGACGGAAGGGGTTAAAAAATTAGTTGAACATCACGACACTATTTTTAGAGTATATTTCATTCAGACTGGGAATAAAAAAGATTAATTTCACTTAGTCTTTAAGGCCTTATAGATAATGCAAAATATCCACATAAAGGATACAATTAACACAAAACCTCCCTTGGTTATTGGAAAATCAGAAGTAAAACATTTATGGTATTACCATTTTATTTACAAAAGAACGAACTATTGCAAAACAGTTTGCTGAAACGTGCAAGAATATGGATAAGAACAAGAATACAAATAATATCAAAAATTATCACAAACTATAATGAAGTTAATCTCGGGGAACGACTGTCTTCAGCAACTCCATGAATACAACTGATACAGCAAGACTTGTTCACAGTTATCTTTATCATAATGCAAATCCCTTGTTTCTCATGAAATGTTTGGCAAGAATTCTAGGAGGACCTTCTCAAGACATCACTTTGTAGAAAAAGGGATTCGCTGATGAACACATGAACCGGAGAGCAAAAGAACACAAGTAAACAATGTATGTAGTACCATCATAAAATGGCAGATTACAAAGATCAATTGGCACAGATGTAACAAACAAAAACACAAACCCAGCTTTAAATGCTGTAATAGTGAAACCAAAAAAATAATTCATATATATACATATGTACAATTACTCCGAAAGACCAAAATACCTTTTACTAATTATAACTAGTGAATACAATTTATTATTGGCAAATTGAAATGGACTTGCTAATAGTCTGCTAAAGATGGTCTGTTGACAAGTCAGCGGGCCTACCCACCTTCGAGGCCCACACTACCCTTGGCAATGCATGCAAGTTTGTTATGGGGACCAAACTCACGCGTCCAGTATCAAAGAGCAACAAGGAAGTCCCCATAATTACACCTCCAACAGTTCTCACGAGCCAGTGAGTGTTATTGAGATTGGCCACCGTCACAAGTCAGCAGCACCAGTTGTGCATTTTCTACTAATTACTTCTATTTCCCCACCATTACTTGTAATATCAGCCATGACTGGCCAAACCGAAAACTGCAAAAACTAAAAGGCAACGAGATGTCATATTTCGACGTTTCGACAAGATGATATGCCAGGGACACTGACCGATTTAATCAGCAGTGATTAATCTGCGAAGCAGCTACAGCAGAAGATTACTGCTCAGCTTTAGTATCTAATTAAACTGATTGTTTGGCACTTCTGGCAACATTAAAATGAAATACCAAACAATCGGACAAACAGTATTAATAATACAATGTTACAGCAAATCCTGTTGAAAACTTGAAGACAAGTTTAGAGACAAGTGCCTGTATCAACGCAGAAGATGTTTGATAATACTGCACTAAACCCATCACATAATACTGAGGCCAGGGGACCATTTTTACTAACTCTTATGAGCTCATAAACCCGATGTTGCGCTTATAAATCAACTGTGCTCCTTAACAGTGATCTTGTATACTGCAAACTGTCAACACCAGGGTGCGCCACCGGGACACTTTTACTGGTTTGTTGTGGAGATATCATCATCGGTGATACGATGGCCACTAAGCCGCTGGTCCTAAATTATATTTTTTGCCATTTTGGGATTCCATCATTTTCCAATGGATTAACACATCATGCATTCCAAGAATGTTGCATTTGTCAAGATTCTGATTAGAAATACCTGTAATCAGATGATGTCTACCTGCCCGTACTGCTCAACGTTTGACGTTCTTACTTTGTTTTTGCCGTTTTTCTCAAAACCATATTTTTAACCATTTGTGGCAACAGGAAAAAAATCATTTTGAAAAAGTACACAAGATAGAGAATTTATATTTTCACCAATTATTCTGTGGAATGTTCCAGAATGGCTTTGTAAACGAGGGTCAACCAGTTTGGGAATTTGAAAAAAATCTTCACCTGAACGGCACAAATTCACTATGGTCATAAAACATATGAAGTCGGAGCACAAACCACCTTACTGCCCAAAGTAACATTCCAACAAACAACTTACTGCAACAGTATGATGTCATGTATTGTGTCTGGCAGCAATCAATTGCTAGTGTGCACATGTTGCTGTTTAGCTGTTAGCCTGGAAACCCTCTCACCAGTGATGAGGAAACATCTACACTTTGCTTAGTAAACCCTGGAAACCCGCGTCTGACAACTGTTGAGGTTATGTCATCATCTTGCTTTGTAAAACTTGGAAACCCTCCTCTGATTACTGTTGAGGAAACATGAACATCTTGTTTTGTATTGTTTGGAAACCCTCCTCTGATTACTGTAGAGGAAACATCAACATCTTGTTTTGTATCGTTTGGAAACCCTCCTCTGATAACTGTTGTGGAAACATCAACATCTTGTTTTGTATCATTTGGAAACCCTCCTCTGATGACTGTTGAGGAAACATTAACATCTTGTTTTGTATTGTTTGGAAACCCTCCTCTGATTACTGTTGAGGAAACATCAACATCTTCTTCTGTATTATTTGAAAACCCTCCTCTGATAACTGCTGAGGAAACATCAACATCTTGTCTTTTACTGCATGGAAACCCTCCTCTAATAACTGCAGAGGAACCATCACCATCTTGTCTTTTACTGCATGGAAACCCTCCTCTGATAACTGCAGAGGAACCATCACCATCTTGTCTTTTACTGCATGGAAATCCACCTCTGATGACTGATGAGGAAACATCATTGTCTTTTTTTGTCGAATGTCGCAGCATGTTAAAGTTCCATTGTGGTGGTACATATGAGCTCGCGTGAAAGTAGTCATCAACCTAACAACACAAACATTTTATACAACAGAGAAGTCAACAGGAGCTGTAAACTTGTAAAATATGTGGGCATTGAGCTCATACATAAAACACACACCCACACCCAGACACACACACGCACGCACGCACGCACGCACGCCGCACGCACGCACGCACACCATATGTACTTAACCCCAAGCAAACACACTATAATTTGTTTAGGACAGACTTTGGTTTTTTATTTTGCTCTCAGAAACTATGTATAATCTAACTAACGATGGTTACTACACTAGCGAATTCCTGTGCAGTCTTAATAGGGGTGTCCAAGAAATAAACTATTCTGAATCTGGATTATTAAATAGATAATAGCATTAATAGTATGGCAAGGGGGCAGCAGTTTTCTCAGAGAATCTGCTGCAATCTGTTGACAGTGGGACAGGTTGCATCTATTTAAACTAGATTCGCAGGGGGGACTCACAGAAAAGCCTGAAAATGGAGGCATAGACAAAGACAGCACAAATAAATCAGCAAATAACAGTCTGGAAAACTCTTCTGAAGCTGGATATAAATGTGTTTGTTTAAATGCAAGGAGTATAGTAAACAAAAGAAATGAACTAAACATTATGGTAGAAGATATTGACCCTCATTTAATAGGTATAACCGAATCCTGGACCACCACCGATATATCAGATGCTGAATTGGGACTGACAGGATATGTAATGTTTAGAAAAGATAGAATACGAAGAAAGGGAGGTGGAGTTATTTTATATATTAAAGAATCTATTCAGGCTTATGAAATAAAATTAGAAAGAGAAGCAGATTGCGAAGAAGCTGTTTGGTGTAACATAGTTACAGGAAACTCAACGTTAACGGCTGGGTTAGTTTATCGAAGTCCAAACATAAGCATAGAAGAGAATGAAAAAATACAAAACGCTATAAGGGAAGTAAGCAAACGGGACTGTATTATTATGGGGGATTTTAACCATGGGCATATACAATGGAAATCTCTACAGAGTATGGGGAGAGAGGACCACAAGTTTTTAGTTTTAGTTCAAGATACATTCCTTTCTCAACATGTGCTAGAACCAACCAGGGGTGAGAATGTGTTAGACATAGTTTTGTCCTCACAGAATGAATTAGTTGACAATGTCAAGATATGTGAGCCACTGGGGAGTAGCGATCACAACCAGATACATTTTACCATCAAAGTAAAATCAGAAAGGAATAGTAAAAAGCAGTATAGGAGAAATTTCCACAAAGGAAGGTATAAGGACATGAGGAAATATTTAGCAAAGATAGACTGGAATAAGACACTGAAAAATAAGATGGCAACAGAATGCTGGAATATATTAAAGAGTGAAATTAAGTGCATAGTCGATAAATTTGTACCCTTCAAAAAACAAGGAAAACGGTCCAAAAAGAAACACTTATCGAAAGAAGCCATTAGAAAAATTAAGTATAAACAAATGATGTGGAAGTCATATAGATGTACTGGAAATGATGAAGACTACAACAGTTATAAAGAAGCACTTAACCAAGCTACAGCTGAAATTAGAAATTCAAAGAGAAGCTATGAACAACAATTAGCTAGTAATATAAAACATGACAGCAAGAGTTTTTATGCGTATGTTCGAAGCAAACAGAAAGTTCAAAATAAGGTCGGTCCTCTAGAAGATAGTGCTGGAAATATAATATCAGAGGGATTCATAATGGCAGAAGACCTGAATGAGTACTTTAGTTCAGTTTTTACCAGGGAAGATATTAGTTCACTGCCAATACCAGAGGCTAAGTTCAAGGGGGCAGATTCAGACTATTTAGGACAGTTAATTGTAACCCCGGAAATGGTAGCTAAGAAAATAAGGGCTATGAAGGATAATAAATCGCCTGGAGTGGATGGTATTCCACCCAAACTACTATTGGAAATTGTCGAACAAATTAGCATACCACTTGCAACAGTTTTCAACTTGTCATTAGAAGAGGGAGTGGTTCCTTTAGAATGGAAAGAAGCAAACATTATACCATTATTCAAAAAAGATTCGAGAAACAAGTCAGAGAACTATAGACCAGTGAGTTTAACATCAGTGATTTGTAAATTATTAGAAAGACTAATTAAAGATCACATGGTGGATTTTCTTGTTAAACAAAACTTGATAAACCCATCTCAACATGGTTTTTTTAAAGCGAGGTCATGCTTAACAAATATGTTATGTTTTTTGGAAGACATCACTAAGTGGGTAGATGAGGGATCACCAGTAGATATCGTCTACTTAGATTTTCAAAAAGCTTTTGACAAAGTACCACATCAAAGATTACTGCTTAAACTAAAGGCCCATGGCAGAGGAAATGGTATAATAAACTGGATAGAACAATGGCTGATTGACAGAAGACAACGTGTAGTAGTTGATGGGGAGGCTTCAAACTGGAAATCGGTATTGAGTGGGGTACCACAGGGATCAGTATTAGGTCCTATATTATTCGTAATATATATCAACGATTTGGATGATGAAATAACAAGCAAGGTGTTGAAATTTGCGGATGATACAAAAGTGTTTAGAAGGATTAAAAGTGATGGAGATAGACAGCATTTACAAGATGATCTTGACAGGTTGATCAAATGGTCTGAAAAGTGGCAAATGCTGTTCAATTTTGGGAAATGTAAATGCCTCCACACAGGACATGGGAACGAAGAAGTAGAATATACAATGGGGGGTACTGTACTAAGTACTACTGTAAAAGAAAAGGACTTAGGGTTAACCATTAGTGCTGATATGAAGATTTCAGAGCAGTGCGGAATTGCAGCTTCAAAGGGAAATAAAATCCTTGGATTAATTAAGCGAAACATAACATATAAGGAAAAAGTGCTAATAATACCGCTGTACAAAACAATAGTTAGGCCTCATTTAGAATATTGTATTCAAGCGTGGAGGCCATATCGCAGGAAGGACATAGATATGCTAGAAAGAGTGCAGAGGAGAGCAACTAAAATGATACCAAATCTGAGGGATCTTAGTTACGAAATACGCCTAAAAAAATGCGGTTTAACAACACTAGAGACCAGGATATTGAAAGGAGATCAGATAGAAGTGTTTAAAATATTGAAGGGTTATGAAAATATTGATAGAAATATGTTTTTCTCAGTTAAGAAAGATAGGAGGACTAGAGGACATGAACTTGCATTAGCAAAGGAGCAGAGTAGATTGGATATAAGAAAATTTTTATTTTCACAAAGGACTGTAAATAAATGGAACAAATTACCTGCTGATTGTGTGGGTGCTAGTAGCGTGAATGTTTAAAAATAAAATCGACACATACCTCAGACGGGCGGGATACACATAGATAAAAGGGTCGGACTCTCGATAAGCCAAAGGGCTTCCTTGTCCACCTGCCACCTATAGGTAATTCTCTGGGTGGCAATCTTGTTCAATCTTGTTAAAGTGGAAGGCAGGCAGGCAGGCAGATGTACTTTATTTTGACCCAACTAGTGAGTATGTAAAAGAATGAATATAACAACTATACAATTATCCCATGAGGATCTGTGAGACTCCTATTAATTAAGGCTAAAATGTAGCTGCTCTCATGGGGGCCACCCAAGTATATAACTAAATACCAATCCTGGTGTGTATCAATAGTAGCATAAATCCAGACAGACGCTCTTTGAAGACTTAGCAACATTATAGGACTACATATCGACATGTTATTCATCCAGAGGTACAAAAACAAAGTTTTTATTTCTGGCCATTCACCCGTGATGAACAATGTAATGAGTATACAGTTTGTGATGAAAGCCTGGACACAAATAAAATGCCACTGTGAAGGTGAGGTGGTAACTGACCTGCGTGTGACAGACTTCAGGGAAGACTTTGCTGAGGTATGACCAATCCTCTGGTGGCACTCTCGCATGTGGCGACTCGGCAAACGACAGCAGAACTTCTCCTGTGTACGTGATGCACTCTTGATCTGGAAATGTACAGCATTTACAATCTGGAGTTATTATGCTTTTAGTGTAAAAACATCTATATGTTGTGACATCCAATGTGGCGTAGACAAATATATGAATATGGGCAAAGATAATCTCATCAGGAGTTTTAGATCTGGATGTCTACCACAAGTATTGGGTCCAAGAAAATCTAATCAAAATGTTATTGGACATATGAAATAATAATCTTGGTTAGTGTAATGTTTCTGATAGGATTCTGTACTAAATGAGTACACTCCATCATGGACACATCAGAGATACTGCTTAAACTCAGTGGTCATCGTAAGTTTGTTGATATTTAATATTTATTTATGACACTGGACAGTTTTAGCAGGATTGTGTCATATGCTACAATTAGATAGACATCTGTACCTACGTTTATAATGGCTCATGCTACATTTAGATACAGCCATCTTTAGTATCTACTTTTAAATTAACTCACCAAACGGTTTTCCCAGTAATGCTGTTGTAAAAACATAATCGTACGTGGGAAATAAGTTCACAAAGCAGTTATCAATAACAAGCAAGAGAAAAACAGAGATTATGCAACAATGAATTGGCAACGGAATAGCACATCTGCAAGCTAATGGCAAAATAAAAGTGTTAGGCTGTATGACTGACTGGAGGCTCTCAAACACTGTCCCACATCTCACAAACAACAAATTAACACAGCTTTGTGGAGCAATTCATGTCTGTTCTCCATCATGACCAGCAGAAATACAGTGTGACACTCTGTCAGACAGGGAGATGGACTGGGAAAGAGGCAATAAATACCTGTGTCTGGTTCGGGAGAGGTGCTGCCGGACCTTCCCCTCATGTCGTTGCCAAGACGAGACAACTCCAGCACGGAGGAGGAGCAATTCCACGGCGCTGGAGCAACAGGCTCCAGAAAGCATCGGTCAGACAGAGAGCGAAAGCGCAGGAAGTCTGATCCTGTGGCGACATCTGACGGCACAGACGTGCACCGTTGTAAGCCCGGCGGTGGTGGGACAATACGTGTCTTCGACTCTGACGAGACATTGTGTGCGATCGATGATATCGGGATATCACATACGTTGTTTGACTGTAGTGGGATATCACGTGTGCTTGGTGGTGGTAGTGGGATATTGCGTACGTTCAACGGTGGCGGGATGATGCATGTGTTCGACTGTGGTTCGCCAGCTCCGTACAATGCCGACATCTTTGCATGTGTCACTGTGTCTGATATATCAAACATCCGTGCTGTCTTTGAAAGTGTCACTGTGTCACCGGCTGCTTTGTCGTGTGTCACTGTGTCATTCATGTTTTTTCTGGGCTTTGGTACAGTTGGTTTCTTAACATTAGCATCAAACACCTGCGGCATCTTTGAAACTGTCACCATGTCACCAGCTGCCTTGTCGTGTGTCACTGTGTCATCCGTTTCCCTTCTGGGCTTCAGTGCACTTGGTTTCTGAATACTGACGTCACTACTGTCAGAGTTGCTCCGCCACTGACAAACACAAACAGAGATCTCACAATGCTGGCAGAGACACCAGCGATGATGATGATTCAGTGATACTGATGACTATTGCAATGACGATGATGACAAAGGTTACAATGCCGACTTCGTAATGACCAGAATGTCTAATAAATGTGGTTTTATACATGTTCCAGTAAGTGCAGAGTGAAGAGGTCCAGTAACACAAACAAACAAACGTTCCACGGCTGGTGTCTGGGTCAATTAATCAAACTAGCAAAAATGGCACTACATATGCACAAATGCAGAAGACGTTTCCCAGAGCATTTATAAATGACATTTGTTACAACGTAAATTTGAGCAGTGTTTTGTTATTTTCAAGTTATGTAAAACATCCCCAACTGATTGGCTGACCATTTGTGTGGCTTGGAATATTCAGAGAAGTCACAAGTAACATTGCGATCAACTGATTTATATTCATCTAATGTCCTGCAAAAAAACCTTAACCAAAGGGCAATTTTGATAAATAAAGACCTGTTACTTTTCTTCTGAGAGGTCGTAGATTAGTCCCCGAAAGTTGGCGCCTGAGATGCAAACCGTCTATGAGGAAAACATTAATTAACACACCCACATATATATACATATGCTAACTCGGTTGTAGTTAGATGTCAGTGATCTAAAGACAACAAGCAAGACCTATATTATGACAGCGTTTCTGTAGTGTAACAAGGTTCTCCTGCAAGCAACAGTGTGTCGTCCGTACTCCAACACTCTTGGCTAGAAACCCCCCAGCCACAAACGTTGGCTGGCAACTTAATAAGCTTCAGAAACCCTGTATAAACCATGTGGCCTGCACACTGCCTGTAGCTTCGACGGCGTTCTAGACTAGGAAGTCTTGTCGTAGTGTCACTCATCGTAGTAAATTGTTGTAGATACGGGAACACATTTCTGTGCCCTGTCGTCGAATTTGCGAAAACATAAAATAGAGATTTCTACATTTAGAACATTATTCAGATACGTTGGACATACCAGTAATTATTTTCACACTGCCTTCATTTTTTTGTTCGTTGATGCTGTCATGTATGTTGGTTAGGCCTACTTGCCTAACAAAAAAATCTTTCCGTTCTACTTTTACTTCTACTTTTACTTGAAGTACTTTTAGAAAATAGTTAAACTTTTTACTCAAGTAGGTTTTTTAGAGGTGAATATTTTTTACTTCTAAAGTAAAAAATTTAAGCAATTCAATCACCACTGGCGCAGTAAACATAGCACGACTGCTATAGCAGTGAGCAGAGAACATCATTAAAACGCATGTTAACAAACCAGGAAACATTATTTCACACCTTTTAATCAACCCTTAAAAACAAACAATGCATAGGTCTGTCATAAGTCCTATTTTAGAAATGGCCCTAGTCCCACTCATACTGGACTGGTAATTACCTTCATGCCAAGACATCGACACTTGTGCTTGTAGAAGTTGCTGCGACTTTCATCTACCTGCCACCCGCCAGCCCTCAGTTCAAGGAGCTGCAGCAGGTGCATGCGAGTGCAAGTCTCCATCTGACTCTCCATCATACTTAGGCGGATCACGTCAAACAGACCATCCAGTCGATCTACAACACACACACACATAACTGACTGAGGCGATCTACAACACACACACACACACACACACACACACACACACACACACACACACACACACACACACACACACACACACACACACACACACACACATAACTGACTGAGGCGATCTACAACACACACACACACACACACACACACACACACACACACACACACACACACACACACACACACACACACACACACACACACACACACACACATAACTGACTGAGGCGATCTACAGACAGATATATATAAATAGAAATAGAAAGGTCAAGGAGACTCTCATTAAGACATGAAAATGTCGCCAATATGAGAGCCACTACAACATACACACAACTGACTGAGGCCATAGCTTTATCTAGAGACCCATCCACCGGTCATTTGACAGTACTATAGACTGGGTATAATTTGCGAGGACGGGGTATAACCCATCTTAGTATGATAAGGCTCTGTCCTGTCAGTTTGTATGACGGGCTGTGTGACGGGTGTCAGCACTGGAATATATTGTGTTTTGTATCGCGCAGAAACAAACCCTTCCCGTACTTTGAATTCCTCGCATTATTTGAGCATTTTCCGGACACACGGAGCTCAATAATGCCTACCATCACATAATTCATGCATACCATCTGCAGGCGCAATGCAAGCTGTCAGCTTGCTGATGTAGCATTTTGCAAGCAGAACCCTGCCAATCAAATCTAATCTACGCTCTTTTTATGCATGCGTATAGCCTGGGCTGTAATTGTAAGTAATGTATAACTATGTGAAAATAAATATGGCTGCTGATATAAATGTAACTATTATTTATCTCATGATGTTTTACCATGCATGTTACACCTAGTATATATATAACTATATAAACATTGACCCGCAGCCCGCTCCGCATATTATAACTCAGCCCGCCCCGCATATTTTGCCACATCCTGGCCCGCGGCCCGCCCCACCCCGCAGTAACTTTGCCCGCAACCCGACCCGCAGTAATTAGTCAAAAGTCAGCCCGCACCCGCCCGCAGCCCACAACAGATGACATGAAATCATTAAAAATATATCATCTTTATTAATCGTTGTTGTTTACAATATTAACAAATGCATGGCGCTGGGTGACAACCATGTCGTACTTGAAATTCCATCGTTAAGACAAATATAACCCTTGTCATTATAATGTAAATGCCTGAAGGTGATAAGCAGACCTGGGACAAAGTAAAGGTACGAGTACAATTTTAATGTATTTAAAAATTATTAATTAATCTAATTGATAAAACTCAGCACAAGTGAATATGCAATGGCAGTTGATCATTTTTGTTATGAAGAACATTGAAATTCACACCGCTAGCATTAATTTCAGTGGCATCCTATGATCTTATAATCTATTTGCCATTGTATTGCATGAACATGAGTTGTTCAAAGGTTGAATCTGGTGCACAAAGGCAGTGTTGCAATTTGCTAATATTAGAAGTTGTAATTTATATTTTCAAAATCCCATCTGGACCAGGCTACTGGCACCGGATTACACTAGTGTAGAAGGCAGTTTGACTTGAGCTATCTTACTTCTACAGAGGCAGACTGACAGTTCTTGTTCTTAGCAGTTAGCACTGTCAGCCAGTGCCAAGTGGCATGGTCTCCAGTCTCCACACATCAAAGGCATTTCCTGTCTAATTGGTGGGGTAGCTGCTCTTTATGGACATCCTGGTGGCTTAATTACACAAACAGATTGATGGCCTGCACTGATACTCCCACCTGGAAGAAGCCACTAATCACACCTGACTGAAGTGGAAGGCAGGCCAGCACATGTAATCATAACACTGTTTAAACACAAACAAAACAGCAATCTGGTAATCCCCAATTAACTAGCTCAAAGAATGTCCCACCTTTGAGTAACTGGTGACCATTAATGAGTTAAAAATTCAGCTGGCGATATAACCCACATGTAGAAATTACTAGCCCGCAGACCGCCCCGCACAAATTGAAACTTAACCCGCACCGCAACAACAACACAAATAGAGCCCGCGGGCTGCAGACCAAAACCCGCCCCGCGCAGGGCTTTAATATCTATACAATTATTTTATATATATATATACATGTATATATTATATATATGGTGAGCCTTGGGGGGGGGTGCCGTTGGAGCTTTTGTGAGCCTCGGGGGGTGTGCAGTTGGAGGGATGTTTTGGTGAAATGTTTTGGAGTGGTAAACGTTTGATCCTGCATAAAGGCCTGACTGAGGCGACCTACAGCTACACACAACCAACTCAATCTTTCTACAACATAGACATAATAAACTCAATTGTTCTACAACATACATATAATTGATTCAGTCACTCTACAACATATACACAACTGACTCCACTTCATTCGCTCAATCTACAACAACAACTGCACACAGGCCTCCACTTTCAACTCTACAGAACACATACAGAACATGACATTGCATCTTTACTCCATAAGACATTCAACAGGAAAATAAAACAGATACTTTTATAATACACTAATGAAAAAGATGCCAATGTAATTTATCAAGTATGTATTTCATAGCCTTACCTTTGAGTTGTATCTCCATCGGTTTCCCATTTGTCATCACATGATCAAGAAATTCCGATACATCAGTGTGGCATGCAATACAATCAATCAGCTTCTGATGAAGTGATTCAATTATCTTGATATTGGGATCATCTGAAACACGAGAAACTCATCTTGATGTTGGTTTACCTTTTCTTTTATGTTATTTATGCATGCACGCACGCACGCACGCACGCACGCACGCACGCACGCACGCACGCACACACACACACACGCACAGCACACGTGCATTCAGTTTTCACAGACATGAATTCACTATAGCTTTTACCAGAAAATCTGCATTTGACATCTGGATGATATGGTATGTTGTTAACTAGGCAACCGTTAAATATACATGACTATACATGAAGAATGCAGATCTATACAAACATTTTGTAATGCATGCGTTGTTCACAGAAATAAACAGCACACCAGTAGTCTACACACCAGTAGTCTTCAACACTGGAAGCTTTTCTGGAAATGTTTGTTCATAACTGAGCAGTTCCTGCAGACATCATAATACAACGAACCTTTCTTGAGCAACCACCCCTTCAGCCCAACAAAAGTGATCTCTCAAGACAGGTGGTCGCCCATGGCAGGTCAATTAACACTGAACAGACAGGCAAGGGGAACCTCACCTGGGACAGGTGCTGGCTCGCTGATACTCCTGCGTGGCCTTGGTGGCTTCACCTTGTTCAGGCGCACGCTTCTTCGTGTAGCTGACCTCGTCTCCATCTCAAAACAGAAACCACACAAACAGGTAATTATTCTGCTCACATAAAACGAGTCTACAGTTTAATGCAAAGATACTGAAATTACGCAACAGCTTTGACATTTACAAGTTTTCCTTCTGTGACCAAGACAACTTTTCTCATATGTCTAACTTGAGTTGTTTCCATCAGTTACATATAAATTGTAAACTGGTTGATGATTTGTACTACAAACAAGTTTGTATCTGATAAATACTATCTAGATTACGTTATCAAATACTACTACTATCTAGACTGAATCTAATTATGCAGCAAATTAAGAAATATTCAATTATTTTATACCTTTTTTATTCTCACGATAAACATATTATTTAATATTACAGGAAATTAGCATAGAAATGTAATACCAAACAGCTGCAGTGCTTTGTAATATGATACTGAGCACGGAGAGCCTTTTTTGGAAATGTTGGTGGCCACAAGCTGTCCACCCACCAAAATCCCTTTTTAGTAAACCTGTACATGGAAATGATGCAATAGTACTGTCAGGTGCTGCAGAGCTGTGCAATGAGTGACAACAATCAGAACTATTGAGGCTACAGCTTGATGACCTCCTGGTCACACTAAGCTTGGGCAGACGTTGCAGGGGTGGCTAGCTCATAGATAACATCATGTCTGCCTGACCAAAAGTGGCAACTATTCCATGACCTACTGGCTAGGGGATGACAGACCACTGGGCCAAAGATCAGTGCCCCTGTAGATGACAGACATGTAAACAACAGGATGAGTTTTGGTTCATTGGGACATGGTAATTATGGCTGTAGGGCTGGCTGAGTTGTACAGTGGAGACTAGTGGATTAATGCTGACTGGCACTGGCAGTGGACATTCATGAGGGGTGGTGGATTGGGAGCCCATAGGCAGTGATTCCCTTGGAGCACGTCAGTGACCCTTGTACACTGGAATGCTGCACACTTTTTGCTGCACGTACCAAAAAACACATACAAAAACGTGTCTGAGAAATCTGAGAAAATTTAGGGGCACTTGTATAGAATCCTGACGTTATTAACTAGTTTTGCCTAAATTTGACAGTTGATGCGATAATTAAACAATTCCACACCATCCCAGGCATATTTATGCTACAAAAATATTGCGTCTTAGACTTAGCACATTTTGAGGCCCAAATAGCGCTCCGGTTTGCTCCAGTTTGCACCCGAACACAGACAACAGCTGCGTGGACAACAAACAGAACAATGTCTTAATATTTAGAAGGCGGGAAATAGTTTACAACAAAGAGTACTTTAATATTGCATGCCGCCTCGTGGTATACAGATAACATATACACACAGGAATGATCGCATTGCATATGCCTTGAGGGCATCATTTGGCATTAGCCTAAAAGGTGTTCATATTGTTACATCTCTTTTTTTCTAAAAAAAACAAGTGTCTAATAGTATGTTTGACATACAGTCCCAAATTCACCAATGTTCAGTTAATCACAGTCCAATATCAGGACAAACCAATGTTCACTAACAGACATAATCGTCCAGATGACATGGTTTTCTGACAATGCGTCCGGATCTCCGGGGACTGTATCAGTGGTGACACAACTACAGGGATTGCAGACTCTGCAGGTATGTCTGTCACATCCGGGTTGTCTGCTGCCGATTTTGCTGTAATCGGTGGTTCAATATCCTGTGTTTCGATGATCGGTGGCTCATCTGTGGAGACAAGTTGGCGTCGATTTTGGCAGTAGATGGCACCACCAACACTGACTTTGTAGCTCGTTGGCGCTACTTAAACCCTGCTAGTTGCTGGAATCTAATTTCAGTGTTATGAACTGTGAGTCATCCAGGTTGAGTGTGGCCACCTCACGGATAGGAAACACCTTTTTAGTTTCCGTGACTGTTCTCATTAAATTGTGCGAAGTAGCAGCTTGTTTACATTTAGCAGCAAAGTGGTTACGCTTACCACATTTGTGACATGTTTTGCCATACGCTGGACACAGTTCTTTCTTCTCATGTGCATGTACGCATCCACAGTTCCAGCACTCTTTCTGAGCTGGTCCCTTATGTTGTTTCGATTCTCTGCCCAAGCAACGTTGTCTGCCTTTCTTTTGTTTACCTATGCCATACACTGAAGTGTCATAGGTTTCTCGCCTACAACTCGCATTTGTTCCATCATGCTTTCAGCAGCTCTGCAAATTTCATCGGGTTTCTCTAGGGTGAGATCAGTTTCTCGATGTAGTTGTTCTTGCACATTTGCATCGTTGATGCCGAATATCAAATGGTCATGCAATTTTTTTTAGACGTGATTGTTTCAAAATCACATCTTTCAGCCAGTTTGCATAAAATTGTATTGTACCGTTCGTATTGTTCTCCCGGTTCCTGCTGCCTCTTGTTGAATTTATATTGTTCAAATGGCACGTTCTTTCGCGGTTGACAATAAATACTCAGCAAATTGCTTTAGCACTGGTTTGATATGCTGGTGATCGCCTGCCACTGTCCAGTCGTTGAAGGTCGAGTACACTTCCCTGGTATCCTCGCCAATAACTGTCAGCAGAGTAGCGACTTGTACAACCTGTTATTTGTTGTCAAGTTCAGTTGTAAATGCATAATTGGTCCATGCGAGGTCGAATTTTCTCCACTTCTCTGCGGCGTGAATGTCCAGTGGAAATGGTGCTGGCAATACATTACTGGATGCCATTATTGCTCACTGACAACCCAAACTGCAAATTTTTCCCAATTACTTTGGAGCGCTTATTCGTTATCTTCCAAGCCACGTATCCTACTAGTACTGTAGCTCAGTACCGCTGCCACCATGTAACATGTCTGTCTTCGCCTTGAGGGCATCATTTGGCATTAGCCAAAAAGGCGTTCAAAATAAATAAATAATATGCAAGCCCTTTTAACGTTCAAATGTTGCAAGGTTGTGTTGCAAAAACATGATTATCTATAAACAATTGTATATCAACATTGCTTACTTGAAAGAACCACACTTTATCTTTGAATAAAAGTGATTTAGAAGTACATAATTGTTAAAAAGGTAAACTTTATTGAGAGTAAACACAAAAAATGGTAATATACATGGATAAAAAACAATTTGAGTTTTTTCTACAAAAACCATCATTCTAGCTCTCAGTCAGCGTCAGAATACTTGCCACTTGGTCATCATAAAGTTGTCAAACAATTCTATGAATAGCGTAGTGCTGATTGTTGCCACCATATGACAACAATCCTATTGGCAATTGCTGTGGACATCTATGTCTACATCTACGTGGTTGTATGTTAAGTACTGTGTCATGTTTGAATAAACTACTATGCAGTGAACAAAATAACTCTGCCAATGCTGTTCCCAAGCCCGGATATGAAAAGAGGAGGGTTGGGCTAACAACCCTTTCCGGTAAAAAAACCAGATTGTTATGAAAACATCGACCAAAGGAACTGTACTGAACTTGGGAAGGGGAGGGCCTCCCATGGAGAGTATGCGCTATGCAATCACGGAAAGTGAAAGAAAGTAGATGGGAAAAACCCGAAAAGAATTTGAGAAAATGGCATAAAACCGACAACAGTGGAGGACTATGGTCGATGGCCTATGCTCCCAGCGAGCAAACAGGCCTAAGTAAGTAAGTGAACTAAATGGTTGACATGCCTGTAATGTGACCCTGTGTCTGCTCTATGTCAGTGACTGGTATGCATGCTGTTGCTGGTTACGATCAACACAACTGAACATATCTGCAATGACCATATTTCACCTCTTACTTGTGTATTGCCATGCTCAATCCATGTGCTGTCAGAGTGTGTTCAGTCCATTTATATGCAGTGTCACACACACACACACACACACACACACACACACACACACACACACACACACACACACACACACACACACACACACACACACACACACACACACACACACACACACACACACACACACACACACACACACACACACACACACACACACACACACACACACACATTAATAACTTGCCTCTACTGTTTCAATGACCAGTTTCTCTCTTAGCAACTGGCACAATATTTTGGTTAGCATATGTTGCCCCTATGACTACACCGCATTTTGACAATGCTACTTGAATGGATCTTTGTAGCTTTATCCTGATATCAGTGACCTGCATGTTATCCTCGTTTACATGTCACACAGGACAGCCACTGCACTTGGAAAGGCTCCATGTGATACGAGTCATGAGATAATTTTATTGTTACTGTCTGTGGACTCTATACTATAAATAGTATAATATTATGCCAGTATTGTTGGTTACATGGTAGATGATGTAATTAGAAGTGTTCCAGTGACACCTGGTTAATCCATAGAAAAAGACAGGTTCATGTCAAGTTAATGCGCTTCGTGTAAACCTTGGCCAAATGCTTACCCGGCCCGGGCAGGGTCCATGCAAGTGCAACACGACATATCAACTTGATCAAGCACGGGAACGCCGTTACAGTTAACTGTTTTAACATGGCATGCGAAACATCCAGGACTTTTTATACTGTACACTTTGTACAATCGGGTTTGGACGTTTTGATCTACCCAACATAAATGCCACTAAGATTGTGTAAAAATTAACCGGGTCTGGGCCTGTTTGAAATATCACGGCTCGGTTGTTGTTTATGTATATGACGTTGAGTCTATCATTTACCTCGTTATTAACTACAGAAGCATGGATGTCTGTTGCTGAAACGACCACTAACGTTACCTAATACACATGTTTTAGATCGCCCACATGTCAACGGGTGTAGTTCATGCAAACAACTACATAAATATGCCGTTATTAACTTTCAAAAACAGCAAGAACTCACCACTTCGCCATTCCAAGAAGAGCGGACGTGTTATGTTTTGCCTACCAATCACCAGATGGCTGTACATGTCATCTATCAGTTTCTACACAGGTATTTTGGGCTAAAACTATGTGCAATTTGTTAATACAAATGTTTAGAATATAACCAGCATTATTAAAATAATAAGTTTTTTGTGATAACACACATGAAGTTTAGAAACGGATCAGTTCGTGTCTGGACCTAGGCAACTAGGACTCGATTACATAAAACTCCGTAGTGAGGCGCCACCGTTTGTTGCGCTCGCGGGTTCTTGGAATGGTTGGAATCTTTCTTATTCTGGGCCCGTGTTCTCGAAGAAACACATTTTGTACGTAAAAAGTTGCGCAAATATGGCGGATTGTTTCTTAGTTGCGAAATTTCGCAAGTTAGTATTCTCAAAACGCTTACGAATTTTCGCAACTGAGAAATTCGCAACTTGCGTACGAAAATCTCGCGAGGGTTTGCTTGCGTTGCAACGGACACTTTCATTATTTTGCTTAGTCTCGCTTAACCGACTCTCGCCTGGCTACGTGACTTCGAGAGAACGATAGTCTGGCTTACTCTCGCTTAACCGACTCTCGCCTGGTTGCGTGACTTCGCCAGAACGACAGCGTGGCTCAGTATCACGTTTTGACTGCCCACGTGTTGACAGTCATGAGACCTGTCACCTAGTGAATATGCATGTGATTAAAATGCATTAAACTACGAACAAAGTTTAATGACGGTTTATTTTGTGTGTGACATGTTTCAATATAAGTTTAATGTTGAATAGTTGTTATAGTATAATATTATCTCATAAAAGTGTATCCTTATTTAATTAGTTATTTCATGGTTGACCTGAGAGTCAATCATCCCGAATCTGGGGTAATGCCCCCTACCGGTAACATTGGCTGGAGCTTAATAATCCAGGCCGTTGGGATGGGACAATGCTGCCACCTCACGGCGCCTGGATAATCGAGGCTATATTTGACCGTTTTAACGCTCCTCACGTGTTCCTGGGTGTGAATGAAAATGGGTAAGACCCACTGATCTATATTTATAAATAGAGGTCAGGGGTAAGACCACATTAAGGATTCGTCCGCCATTACCCAGTTAAAGAGTGCCCTTGAAAATACCGTTTTGGTGTGATGTGTGAATTTTTTTCGAGCACATTGACGTGGCTCATGTTAGTCCAGTGAATACTGAATGTACTACTGCATTAGATTTTTCACGAGGTAGCAATAAATATACGCTAGTCGCTCGCGTATTCGCACAGTGACTGTTTTGCAGAACGTACCAATATTTCAAAATCCGTCAGCAGATTGTGGCAAAATTGAGGGGTGTCAGGTTTGGGTGGATTTTTCTGAAAAATTAGGTATGAGAATTTCACAAATTTTCTATAGCACGTGTGTCAATGGAGGTTAAATATGCTGTGAAATTTTCAAGAAAATCGTAAGGCAAATTTGGTAGGAAATGAAGGAAACGTTATAATGGCCGCCTATATAAAAATGACTAAAATCTAAATATGGTCTTACCCCAAAAAGAATAACGTAGACAAATGTTCAAGGGAACCTGGTGACTAATCAATAAAGCTACTATGCAAAACATAATGTAGCACTGCCATTGAGATATGTTGATGCATAGGTGATAATAGGCTTAACGCCAGCGAAGCAATTGAATGGAAATAACAAAAACAAAATGCAAGCAAGGGGAAGGATTAATGCTGCGTTCCAATCACCTCGTGAAGTTGTATTCACGTGGCAATGACATGGGCGATATTACAACAATATACGTTGTCACACAAGAAATACAGCGAATCACAATAACTTAGCATGATCTGCATTCTTCTTGGATCGGTCTTGCTTGTCCTGGCTTGATCATGTTTTATTGTTAGGTTATCGTATCAATTTGTAAACAATTTGTACCCATGATCGATTTGACGTTCAGCAAGGTGAAGGTCGCCCATTATTTACGACTCGTGAACTCGGGCACTTTCGAGTTTACGACTTGTGAATATGACTTGTATGGTGTCTGGAATGCTATTTACGAGTCATGAAGTCGTATTCACGACTTCACGAGGTGATTGGAACGCAGCATAACGCCAAGGACAAGCCAAGCCAGTCAAAGACAATGCCAAGAGAAACATGCTGTAGCGTAAATAGGCTGATTAGACCGTAAAGTGTGTGAGTAGTAGTATAGAGGTCTTGGATCGGTATCCAGTGGTGTTTTTTTGTCATTTTTGAGCGATATTTGGGAGATTGAGACGTTCGCCCCCCGAGTGAAGTGAGTAGTCACGTGATCGTATATGTAAAGAGAGGCGCCACCTGGCGGTTGCGTCAGACGTGAAATAGTAGGTGACGCCCCCTGACGGTGGGAGGGGAGCGTAGAGAGGGTGTGATTAGTGTGTATGAATGCGCGTGTATGGGAGGGGATCGTAGAGAGGCCTAGCGTGTGATTAGTGTGTGTGTGTGTGTGAATGCGCGTGTATGAAAGAACTAACGAAACACAAGAGTATATGAGTGCACACGAATTTTATTGACGAAAGATACAAGCGTATATACGTATAACATAAAACCGTGTTTTATTAAGCGAAGACAAGCGGACGAACATCAAGACTTGTGGGTGAGCGAACACCGCGCCAGAGGTCGTGAGCTTAGGGGTCAATACGACCACGCCAGTGGCTCGTGGGATGACGATGGTAGTACGACTTACGGGTGAGCGAACACCGCGCCAGAGGCCGTGAGCTTACGGGTGTGGGACCACCGCGCCATAGGCTCGAATCATATGATGATGATGATGATGTTACCTGTTCGTTAATGAAACACGGTTATCGCAGTTGTTTAAGCCAATCGAATGCACGGCAATCGTTTGCTACCAGATCATTTCCGAAACCGTTTACGAAATCCTTCATGACAAGTCCACGACAGCGAAACATGAGATAAGCAACACAGTATTGTCCGCAAACGTTAGACATGGGACTCTGCAGTCTCTTAGAATTATGAGTCCACGTTACGCAATGTTTATTCCAGAAGCGGCGGAACTCGACGTGCCGCGGCGGCAAGCCGTAAGAGCAGAAGTATTCGCCGCGACCGTTGGCGTCTACATAGATCGCTATCCAATGTTCGCCGGGTTTACCCGCGTCGTGCGTGTTGCACACGAAGGCGACGGGATAAGCGTCTATCCGGAGATCGAGGAGTACGTCTTTGGGTACGATCCCACGGATGATGACACGGGCGTGCGTATCGAGGGTGAGTAGGTGGACGAGCTGCATGGTTTCCATAAGTTGTCGAAGATGACGTTACGACTCTTGTCGATCTCCAGCACGTTCTCGAACTCGGCGTAGGCGACGTCGTCCACAGTGGTCGTCAGCGCGTCGCGGAAATGAAACTCGATGCGCACGTTGCCCTTTTGTACCAGATGGAAGCAGCAGTCGTCGCAGGCATCGGGGGTGAGGTCCACGCCGAAGAAGGTGTAGCCGTGTCGGAAGTCGGCGCGAGACAAGCCGTTGCTTTCGTCCTGTTACACCTTACCCGTCGAGGTGAACAGGTTATGGTAGCACCTGACAAAGAGGTCGTCGTCGAAGTTGGGCTGGAAAGGTTTGGTGGGTATCTGTCGTCCGTCGACGTACACAGCGAGAAAGTTGATGTGGTTGTTTTTAGCGTGAAAGGGATTTCTGGGGTAGCTTCCGTTGTAGGCCTGATTATCGATGCAGCACAGCACGAGACGTTTCGGAAGAGTGCCAAGAAAGAGGTTCTCGTGCGTGTGCAAGCGGGTACCTGTGGGAATGGAGTAGACCTTGCATTCGACGGGTCGCAGCGGATACTTGGCGGTGGTTTTTTCGAGGGCTTTGAAGTGAGCCATCTGCACGCTCGGATTCAGGGTGACTTTCTTGACGAACAGTGTAGCGTTGACGATCTGTATCTTGTAGCCGGGGTTGCCTCCGCCGGCCATGAGCGCGAACGCATCCTTGCTGCGCACCAGACGTATCTTGACCTCGACGCCGTTGATGACGAGTTTATCCTGGAGGAAGAGGTCGACGTGGAGACGACCCATCATGTCGACCATGCGACTCCGGGCGATCATGTTGCGTCTGGCGACGAACCCCGCGTTGGCTGCTGGATCGGCGGCGTCAATGACGACGGCGTCCATACGATTGGCCGTGTCCTTGTTCCACATATGACTCGTCAGTTGCGTCTCCTTGGCATCGGCGCCGTAACTGAGCAGCGTCTCTATGTAGGCGCGGTACTGGTACGTGTTGGTCGAGGGAGTCACGAGCGTTCCGTTCAGGTAGACGTCGACCTGACTGAACAGCGAATGGAGCCAGTTATTCACGGGACCGACAGGATCGGCGGCGTCGAGATCGGTTCCGTCGGCACGCGTCACCTTCGCCTGAACGTGTAGCGTCGTGCTGGCGAGATCCAGGTAATCGTCTCCCGAACCGGGTACGACGAATTCGATCGGTCCGCCCGAGTCGAGCGAGGTCATCGGTTGGTGGTGGACCGTGTGACTCTCGATGACGCCCCTCTGAGTCTGAGGCACGGTGAAGAGATCGAGTTCGCTCTTGAGTCCCTCACACGATAGTTTATGAACAAACGCCATCGTCGAATATATCGGGTTCACGACGTGCCGTCGGTCTCTGCTGCTGCTTCCTCTTGCGTCTCGCGGCTGTACTGACTCGTTTCGCAGCGGGTGCGTGTCTTACACGCTTACGCGGTTGCACGCCAGGTGTCAAGAGGTTTGGCGGCCGTTCTGATGTTCTGTCCCGACAGGACGTCGTCGGCTATGCGTGCGCCGGTCGACACCGCTCTCCTTCCCAACGCCACGGCACCTTTCTTGACGAGCGGCATGACCTCCGAATAGACTTCCCAGTCCGGGTCCTCGTTGGTATCGGGCGCCCGCGAAATAGGGAAGCGCACCGCCCGCTTGACGAGCGTAGTAGTCGTTGTAATTAATCTCTCTCTAGAACAGTGCCGTCCGTCACCGTTGGAAATGAAGTGTCACCGTCACCTTACCGACCTCGAATGGCACGCGTTGTCCGGTGTCGTCTCTTATATCTATCTCGATCGTGCCAAACTCTTTGTAGAGCACGGGTACGTAGTGAGTCTTGTCGAAGGTCTTCGACACGATGTCGCCGTGGCGACCGCTCACCGGGACGACGCGCAGCAGTGGTACGAGACTGTCACCGACAACTCGCGGTTCCACGACATCCGTGTAGATGTAGAGCGATTCGAGCCCTCGTTCCATGTTGACCACGGTGTCGGCTTCCATGATATATACCTTGAACTCGGGAGCCGCGGGATCCTTCGGGAGAGCCGCCAGCGTAGAGGTGCGAAAGCCGAGAATGGTGGTCAGCATAGCGGCGCGGAAGACTGTATTCGGTGCCATGTGCACCGTTATCTTATGCGTGATGATGCTGTAGCTCAGTTTCATCCGTCCCTCCCCCGCCACGCGACGTAGAGCGGCGTTATTGGCGAGGATCAGTGACCACGGATCTTTATAGTGTCCGGTTCCGATTCGGGTAGTCTTCGTGTGCAGGGACCGCGGGTCCCGCTCTTCGTCTATCGGTAGTGACACAGCGAACGCCGCGTCGTCGTCTACGACGTTGTGCCAACTGTACGGGTACTGTACCTCCACCAGTCGTCACTCCCATTGTCCCTGTAGTAGGATACGTTTCAGTAGCGTCGTGACGTAGTGGGTCAGCGTGTTATCGGGGTGCGTGCGCATGGAAGCATTGCTGGGCAACGTGAGATAGAAACCACTCGCCATGTTTCAACGTCGGGCTGGGTAGCAGGTAACCCAACGAACTGCTCAACAGGGCCGTCCACTGAGTCGGATTCGCGTGGTGTCCGAACGACAGGTTGTAGATGCTGACCAAGATGACCGTGTACAAGACGACGACCTGACACAGAAACACGGTCTCCTCTTTGGGACAAGCGGTACCGAATATGTGCAACGAAGTCCTCTCTTGCGGCGGCGACGCGTCGACTTCGTCTTCTTCTTCGCTAACGGTGACCTGCGATGTCGTCTCGTCCGTCATGAGCGGACGAATGACATCGTGTCGGATGCGCGACTAGTCTTTATAACCGACGAGGGCCTTGGCATCGATCCAGCTGTTGAACTTCGAAGGGTATCCGAACCATTTCACCAACACCTCCCGTCGCCTGCCTACCTTGCGGCGCTCCACTATCTATTCCACGCGGTACAGTTTATCTGCCGGAACCGTCACCTTCTGCAACTCCGGTTCGTAGAAGGTACCGTCCAGTATCTCTCCGAGACCATCCGTTAGACGATAGACGGGCGGATCGGACGGATGCACCTCGCGTATCGTGAATAGTTCCTCTGTCCAATTCACCATGTAGCCTTTGTCGAACCGTCTCTTGACCTTGCTGATACGTACGCGATCCCACACGTGGTACTTGGGCACGCCCTTACCGTGATGTCCACTGTACAAGCGCTGCCACACCTCTTCCTGGTTAGTCGCATCCACCTTCGACGGAGGCATCCCGATGCTGCGGTGGGGTGTGTCGTTAAACGTCCGCACCAGATCCGGAAGGATATCGATGTATCGCCACGTTTCTTTGTGTGTCAGGTATCGCCACATCCGTGTCTTTGGTGTGAGATTGAAGCGTTCCACGATGCTCGCCTTGGTCTCCTCGTTGTAGGTGGAGAAGTGTTGGATGCCGTACTTTTCCAATACACCCCGAACGCTACGGTTATAGAATTCCAGACCTCTATCGGTCTGCAACGACAGCGGCCGAACGTCGGTGAAGAGTCCGACATAGACGTCGCCGACTTGGTCTTCAGGGGAACGCATCGGGTGACTTTCGAGAAGACGTCGATCACCGTGAGGAGGAACGTCGTACCGTCGTTTTCTTTTTTCAGACTGGACACGTCGACGAGATCGGCTTGCCACTGTTGATCCCGGCCTCCGACGACCACGCGTCGTCGCTTGAAATGAAATCTGACCTGTTTGTGTAGAGTATAGGCGTCCTGTTCCGATAGCCATTGTTCGACGATCTTTCTCGGTACACGCGGTATGTCTCGGAAGTCGACTCGTCGCAAAGACGCGATTCCCCGTAACTCCCCACCTTGGCGGGATCGAAGTAGAAGTCCTCCAGCTGTTTACGACGGCGCACCATGATTACGTACGTATGATATAATCGATGGTAATCCCGCACACGATGTGAAGTCCGGCGTAAGCGACACCGGTAAACAGACGACGTGTTAGACTGTCCCGTGGATCGCACATTATGTCGGTGAATCGGGACGGTGCGCCTCTTTTATGCAAGACGCTCCCATGTCTTGCTGCGTCCTGCCGACGACGGTGGCGTAGGTAGAGTGGACGGGCTCATTCGTTGCCTCCGCGCGAGGGGTGTCCACTGCAGCGTTCGACGCGCTCTACCGAGCGATCGTGTGGCCGCCGCCGCTACGGCACTCTTCCTTTGTTCCTGTTGAATGGCCAGTCTCCTGACCTCGTTACCCACCAACTCCATGGGCAGATTCATGTCGCCGACGCGCAAACACCTGCCATCCCGCCGGAGTGCCGACGGTCTTGCGCTGGCGCAACAGATCGTTCACGAGTTCCACCACGTTACTTCCGGGTACCGCTAAGCCTTTGTGCATGAGCTCTCCGCGCAGTAGCACCTCTTTTAGCAAGGGTAGAAAGACCGCACCGGCCAAAGGTGCTAGCAGTGCCGACAGGAAACCACCGGTCTGTGCCTCGCCGACCTGGTTACCCTGTAGCAAGATGCGACGTCTCGCTGCCGCCGGCGCGCCTCTCCGTGCCAAAGTGCGCAGGTTTCTTTTATACCTACTCAGATGGCGTCTCTGTGCGTCGGTCAAGGGAATGTTCTTCTTCATTATGTTGTACACACACTCGGCTAGTGCGCACAACAGATCGGCGTCGGCGTTTCTGATGATGGCTCGTCTCAATTTCGTGCTCTTGTACCTGTTCAGCGCCTGTATGCAGAGAAGGTGTTTCTTCACGAGTTCGGACATGCTGTCGTCTTCACGACCATGCTGCGATTGAAGGGACGAGGCGCGTGCGCGGACGTCTTATACTTTGGGTTGGTACACGTACTGGACGCCGTCGTCCGGAAGGACGGCCGTACGCAGACGCATGTCGTCGGGCGTGTCCTGTTTCAGATCGATGAGGAGATAGCCGTACGGTGGCGCCGTGGCGTCTCTGAACGCTTCCTGTACAAATTTCAGGCGTCCCGGATACATCTTTCGCGCCAAGTGTCCTATCCTATACCGACATATAGAAACTGCAAGAGGATGGCGATCAACGCACTAGTTGAGCAGATGTGTAAAGAAGAGGGGGTGGGATTCGTAGATTTATGGGGATACTTTGTTGGGAGGGAAGATATGTACATGAGAGATGGCCTACATCTAAGTGGAAAGGGGGCAGCAGTTTTCTCAGAGAACTTGCTGCAATCTGTTGACAGTGGGACAGGCTGCATCTATTTAAACTAGATTCGCAGGGGGGATTCACAGAGAAGCCTGAAACTGGAGGCATAGATAAAGACAGCAGAAATAAATCGGCAAAGAACAGCCTGGAAAACTGTTCTGAATCAGGATATAAATGCATTTGTTTAAATGCAAGGAGCATAGTAAACAAAAGAAGTGAACTAAACATTATGGTAGAAGATATTGACCCTCACATAATAGGTATAACCGAATCGTGGGCCACCACTGATATATCAGATGCCGAATTGGGACTAACAGGATATGTAATGTTTAGGAAAGATAGAATAGGAAGAAAGGGAGGTGGAATTATTTTATATATTAAAGAATCTATCCAGGCTTATGAAATAAAATTAGAAAGAGAAGCAGATTGCGGAGAAGCTGTTTGGTGTAACATAGTTACAGGAAACTCAACGTTAACAGTTGGGTTAGTTTATCGAAGTCCAAACATAAGCATAGAAGAGAATGAAAAAATACAAAACGCTATAAGGGAAGTAAGCAAACGGAACTGTATTATTATGGGGGACTTTAACCATGGGCATATACAATGGAAATCTCTACAGAGTATGGGGAGTGAGGACCACAAGTTTTTAGTTTTAGTACAAGATAGTTTCCTTTCTCAACATGTGCTAGAACCAACCAGGGGAGAGAATGTGTTAGACTTAGTTTTGTCCTCACAGAAAGAATTAGTTGACAATGTCAAGATATGTTAGCCACTGGGGAGTAGTGATCACAACCAGATACATTTTACCATCAAAGTAAAATCAGAAAGGAATAGTAAAAAGCAGTATAGGAGAAATTTCCACAAAGGAAGGTATAAGGACATGAGGAAATATTTAGCAAAGATAGACTGGAATAACACACTGAAGAATAAGACAGCAACCGAATGCTGGAATATCTTAAATAGTGAAATTAAGTGCATAGTCGATAAATTTGTACCTTTCAAAAAACAAGGGAAACGGTCTAAAAAGAAACACTTATCGAAAGAAGCCATTAGAAAAATTAAGTATAAACAAATGATGTGGAAGTCATATAGATGTACTGGAAATGATGAAGACTACAACATTTATAAAGAAGCACTTAATCAAGCTACAGCTGAAATTAGAAATTCAAAGAGAAGCTATGAAACAAAATTAGCTAGTAATATAAAACATGACAGTAAGAGTTTTTATGCGTATATTCGAAGCAAACAGAAAGTTCAGGATAAGGTCGGTCCTCTAGAAGATAGTGCTGGAAATACAATATCAGAGGGATTCTTAATGGCAGAAGACCTGAATGAGTATTTTAGTTCAGTGTTTACCAGGGAAGATATTAGTTCACTGCCAGTACCAGAGGCTAAGTTCAAGGGGGCAGATTCAGACTATTTAGGACAGTTAGTTGTAACCTCGGAAATGGTAGCTAAGAAAATAAGGGCTATGAAGGATAATAAATCACCTGGAGTGGACGGGATTCCGCCCAAACTACTATTGGAAATTGTAGAACAAATTAGCGCACCGCTTGCAACAGTTTTCAATTTGTCATTAGAAGAGGGAGTGGTTCCTTTAGAATGGAAAGAGGCAAACATTATACCGTTATTTAAAAAAGGTTCGAGAAACAAGTCAGAGAACTATAGACCAGTGAGTTTAACATCAGTGATTTGCAAATTATTAGAAAGACTAATTAAAGATCACATGGTGGATTTTCTTGTTAAACATAACTTGATAAACCCATCTCAACATGGGTTTTTAAAAGCGAGGTCATGCTTAACAAATATGTTATGTTTTTTGGAAGACATCACTAGGTGGGTAGATGAGGGATCACCAGTAGATATCATCTATTTAGATTTTCAAAAAGCTTTCGACAAAGTACCACATCAAAGATTACTCCTTAAAGGAAAACAAAAGGGAACGCTGTGGTGTTTAGCACCTAAAAGATTTAGCACAAACTAACCATTTGCATCTACAATCAAAATTTTCAGTTCAGTGGTTTACTCGGAATCTAGTCTTAAAGTGGAAGATTCTAACGAAATCTGCGATAACATGTAGACTGCCATTTTACTGATGACGCGTTCATTTGGCCGAAAGCAACCAATAAACGAGCAGCATTAGTTTTGCTGTGTACGACACACTGTCTTGTGTTGTTCGCGTAGTTGGTTCATGTTCATGGGATGCGGTTCGTTAAATTAGTATAAGTTGAGCTTACAGTGAAAACGTGACTTGCAAAATGCCACACTGCTCTACATACGGTTGTAACAATAGTACAGCGAAGGATAAGGAGCTGTCTTTTTGTTTCCCTTTGAAACGAGGCAGAAGTGAAATAGTGGATTCACAACTGTGGACGGGCTGGTTGGAAGCCTTCGAAATACAACGCACTATGTTCAGATCATTTTGAAGACACGTGCTTCGAAGGAAATCTATATCATCAGTTAATGACACAAGATCCGACAAAACGTCGATGTTTGAAGCCAGGTGCAGTGCCTTCGATATTTAGTCACGGACCTCGGCCGTCGAAGCGACGCATATTTTCGGTCAAACGCGTCGCAGCTGCGAAATCGCAAGAAGGTTAGTACCAAGTTACTTGGTATCCAATTAAAATCTTTAGACATTTGAGATGCAAGATATGCTGGAGCCAAGCCAGAACAGTACCAGAATGTACTATATTGCACCACAAAGAGTTTAGTCTTTAGAAGATGGCCGAATAGCAAAAGTTAACGGCAATCAAGTCGCGTGAGCGATATTACAGTAACGGATTAACATAGGCTGGAATGATTGTCGTTTATAATAACATTGCAAAACTTACTGTATTTTGTGTTAAATGAACAAAAATACGTTCTGCATTCAATAATATTGCTTTAGACATTGTCATATATCGAAATGTTTGGCCTATTATTTATGTCATGATGTTATATAATTGGACTTCGTATATAATTATGTGACTAAGAATACCACTATATACTCTATTGTAAAACGTTTAAATTGGCTTCATTTGTATTTAGTAAAATTCCATAATGTTACTCAATTTTAGTTAAGGGGATACAACCCAGGTGAAAGTGAGTTTTTTTTGGAAAAAAATACAAAATTGTTTGTTTTATGCCAGATTATTATTATGTTTACTGTGAATAGATATAATTTTATAACAATTACATACCTTTAAACCACTCTTATCCATGGAATAAGGGTGTCAATATCAAGTAATTTGTATCCATTATGCCACATTTTATGGCCATTTTCTAAAAAAAACATTTAAATTCTGCATTTGGAAGGATATCTCTGGGAGTAATTATGTGATCCAAATATAAAATATAGTTATCAATGAGCTCACCAGATACACCATGTTTGTATTATAAAAATACTGGCATCACTCAATAATCATATATTGTTGAAATATCTTTAATAATATACCATGTGCACACATCTTCACTAACTTGTTTTTTTTGGTATACTAACAGCAAAAACAGGTAACAGCTGTTGTGAAAATATCTTGAATTTGGATCCAAAATATAAATTGTAATTTGCATTTCAGCTCGATCACCAACATGATGTGGCACATGGGGAAAGGCATCAACCGCAAGTTTACTGTGAAGGTCCAAGGCAAGGGATGCGAGGACCTCCTTCATTGGATACAGAATGTATCAAACCATCTGTGGTGGTGTTGTGCAACATGCAATGGTGATGCACAGTTGCTCGAGTAAGTACCAAACTTGATATGTATTCATTTTATACCTGAGGCATGTCCAAAGCAACAAGTAACCTTTAGATTTGCAATGAGTAGATGATGAGTAGGGACCACGACCCAATTAGTGTAAGGTGAATTCCAGTCACCGACTTGAATCCCAAATACACTAAATTAGCTCCTATGCATAACTAACATTATAATAAGTTTTCGAAATTACTGCATTTCATAGGCATCCAACTCGTTTTTTTCAGGATGGCTACTCAAAAGTACCATCCAGCATGACCACTACCTTATCAGTAAATGTGTTTATTCAGACTTAAAAAGTGATACTGTAAATGCTGTTTACATGTTATGTGTTAATATGTGGACCACCGACTTACGAATGGGACCAAAAATGTTACATAGTCAAAGTCCCTGATGACCAACTTTTCAGTAGTTTAGTTACTCAGATGTGAGGGGGCGAATAATCCACAAATGGATAGTGTCCATTCTGTATCACCCTACCTATTCCTTGTAATCAGTTGCTGTGTACATTTATGAGTACAGTTACTTGAGTGTAATAAATTACATCGCCGTGTAATAATTACATTCCAGAATGCAATTGTCTGTAATTAAATAAATAAGAGCACTTGTGTCATGATCACCAATTTTATTAAAGAAATATAAAATCAAACATGATATCAAAATACAGTGACTGTATATACAGTAGATAAAGAAATTAAGAAGAAAAAACAAGTTATAATAAATTATGTGAAGGAATGTGATGATGGAATGCCTTATTCGTAAGGATCAGTATCGGTTTACTAATGTACCAGTATGATTACCATGATTGGCCATTGTATTGTTACTAAAAACAACCAACACTTTACACAGGAAAAGCACTTTAAAGTTCACTGAATGCTACAGTCATAAGGTAAATAACAGCTGCTTACTAACAACATATAGACTGGTGTGTTACATCAGTTGTTTGCAGACATTTTATTAGAATACTGCATGCACTATTATTTACTGTAGGAATGAAAGCTAGATTGATGCTGTCTGCTCTGGCGTGGAACTACCGACCACGTCCCAGCCCAGACAAACCTGTTGAGACTGGTGTCATGTGGTCCAAAAGACGCAAGCAATGGGTGCTGCATAACAGATCACAGCAGGTGAACCCACGTACCCACCTACAAATGCTCACGGATCGAGTGACAGATGTGTTTATAAAGATATATCACACTGCATGCGATCACAGTCACTGGGGCAGATATCCCAAAACCAGAGGAGGATCTGCTGGCAGCAAGAGTCAGTCAATTTGTAGAGAAACAGTAAATACTGCCACCACCAACCTACACCTTCATGGGTCACATGTACATTGTCTAGTTTAGTTTTCAAGTCCAGCGTGGTATCCCTCGTGTTGTCCCCCATCGGGGGCAGGGAACCTTGATCTTATTCCATGGCTGGCGCATGCTGGTAGAACTCTGTACCCTCCGTCCCAGCTTGCCATGGATCCACCAGGTAAACTGTATGTATGCAGCCCACCTGAGAGACCTGAAATAAATTAGGCTCAAATAAACATCTGACATTGTAAATAAATGACATAAAAATTGGTTCTATAACGACACCATTCCTTTATATAAATTGTTTACCATTAAACATGTGTTCTTCTGGAATAAGGCAAATATTTATAATTTTGCACTACAGAACAAACTTGCAACAAACATTGTATCTATACGTTATGATAACTTAAGTGGAACCATTATAATTTGTTCTGTAGTGAGAGAGTATCACTTTATTCTTACAGTAGAATACAATAAAGTGTGAAACGATAACCCAAGTACATGTGTGAATACAGTAAATAACTATGTATAGTAGTATATTGTAGCAGGCTTAGGTAAATAATGACCAATGGTTAAGGTACGTCGTATTGAAAATGAACACATTTATGTAGGATTACTTGCTGTTGAGGGGAATTTTATTTTGCAATTATTGTCATATTAGGGTGATGGTCATCATATTTAAATTAGTCTTGGGGTCAAACCAGTGTGGTTCGTCTTTACATTTAGAAAGGGTGAATGACGTTAGCCGGGCTAGTTTAAACAAGCATACGATTGAATTAGTTGTTTTGTTGGTGGTTTTATTCCAAGAGATTTTAAGGAGGTTGTCAGTCTTAGATTTGTTGGGTTCAGATACATAGCCTCTGCAACCTATTTCAATGCATGTTAATTCTGATTTTATTCCGTTATTGTTTACATTATGGATTAGTGTACCATACGCGACATACTTGTTAGTTTTGAATACATGATCTTTCTTGATATTAGGTTCAAATGGTAGTCAGTTCAATGATGTGAATTTGCTTAGCATGTGGATGGTAGATGACGTATGGCAAGTCCACTAAGTAATTTCCATGGAAGATTGTTAATAATTTGGGCATCAGGCATGAGATTGCTGATAACATTATCTATATATATTTGTATTGTGAGTGCTACTATGATGTTGTATTGTGTTCATTATTAATACATTTCAATAAATATTTAACAACACTTTTCACTGGTCTTGTAACAATGCATGCACATATATACATACTTGTTTGTTGGACGGCGTAATTCCCATTCTGCAGCATCACCTGCTCCAAACAAAGAATTATAAATCCCCTGCTCTTTGTAATGCACAGCAATCCACCTGTAACAAAGAATTAAGCTTTTAAATAATAGTTTTACACGAATGTTAAACAAACATGGATTATTATTCTGAACAAATTTCACAAAGAATGCATCACGATCCTCTAACTGTATTCATCCCAGTATTATACCTGGGTCCATATAAATATCATGCAGATTAAGGAAGGCCGTTTTGAAATGTGTCAATATTTGCACAAAACGGTGGTCATTTTATTTGTCACCAAAACAAATGGGGGCTCTGGCTGAAAAATGTTCAAGGTACATTTTATTCATAAGAGCCAATGTAAACTTTGGGCAGAAAAATTGCAGTATGCATAAAATTAAAAATAATCTATCTACCTGCCATGTGTTTATAAAGTAGTACTGCCACATATTGTTCATACTCCATCATAGCTCTGACCTGTACAATTTTGGTTCACATGAATCATGGAACCATTCAACGGTTTACCCATTCAACTACATTTCTTTTAAAAAGTTAAGGTACAGCCATGGGTGGTATTAGAAAATGGACATGTCAAAGTTCAAACACTGAGTGCAGTGGCACTGAGAGCGAGATCTAACGTTAAACGTCAACCAATCCCAAATGTAAGACAAGTGACGTGTCCCGGCCCGAGCGATTATCTCTCGCTGTTCATACGCAGCCCGGAACTTAGGCTCATCGGTTATTTAAACAATAAACTAAACAGATTAATAATTACCTTCACCAACAGCGTTGCTGTCGAGTAGCAACCGCCTCCTGGCAGCAGACATATTCAGTTCTTGTTCCTGAACAAGGAGATCGCTGCGGCATTTTCCACACCGACACCAGTCAATTTCATCTCGGCATGGCATGCGCCTCGACATTTCGACTGCCCGTGGGCCTTCCTGTTCGTGCCCACCGGCACCCGCCTCTGCCGTATCTTCCATTGTTTTTGTGGTTCAAACCGGTAACCAGCTGCTTTGAAATCGATTTGGTTTTCGTTGTCTTCCGAAGAATTGGAAAGCCATCTTATTTACACAGTCACAGCGCATGCGCACATAGTTTAATTGGTAAACTTACCATAGCGCCACCTAACGGAGTTGGGAACAAATAGTACGCAGAAAAGTTACGACAGTGTGACGTCACTTTCTTCTAACAATGGCGTAGTCCATAGAAATTCGGTAGTTGCGTGTTCAAAAATGTTTTCCTGGTAAACCGCTGACGTTAAAAATTTGATTGTAGTTGGAAATTGTTAGTTTGTATTAACTCTTAGATGCTTAACACCAAAACGTTGCCTTTTGTTTTCCTTTAAGCTAAAAGGGGAAATGAAACGATTGAACAACCACAGCCCAAACATAAGAACATACCATTTAGAGTACATGTCACCATGATTTGACAAGTACAGCGTCACGGTATATTTTAAATCATTTTTCAAACGTAGCTACTATCGGCACAGGGCGCCGCCATCATGCTCCAGGAGCGTGTGGTTGTACATCCGGTTTGATTGGCGAGATGTCTCCCAAAGCTGTATACAGCAATTCGATAGGCGACGCAGCGTAGCTCTCAGAAAAACCGACGAAACGCATACAAACACATAAAAACAGAATAATTTAATGCACTGCGTGGCTACTAGATATACTATAAGTGTTAGTAAGCAACTTTTCATATACTTCCACAGAAGGATTCCAACAGAAAAAAACAAGTTATAGATGATGACTTTGACGTGTTCGCCGGCGGCAAGATTGGCAAAAGTCTGCGGTGGTCACTTTCAAACGCCGATTGCAAGCCTAAATACGAAAGTGACGAGCATAAAAAGACATTGAACGTCGAAACATAATTCTTGGTTAAAGTCACAGGTCCATCTTCAGTCGATTTGTTTACATATAACTATGCACCGATGAAGTAAAATTAAACGAAATCGACCTGGAAGCTCGACATTATTGCCTTATTTGGAGGGTGAAGCGGCGCGTAGGAAATGACAAGCCAAAACCAGCTTGTTGTTGCCAAGGTGACTCGGCACTCACGAGTTCCGTCAGGTATCATTACGACCACTATATAGTCCCACAGTTCTAGTTCAAAGTTTGCATATATACAAATATGACGTATGCAAAATTTAAATGTAATAAGAAATGTGAAAAAGTACAAATACGTGTGAATACTATGATATAATTGGGAATAATGAGTGCTTGTAATCCGCCGATTTAGTTTACGGCAAGTCGTGCCGGCGTGTTGCTACGTCTGAATACCGCAACGTCTACATCTACGAGTCTATGTTGTCGACTTAGTTGCTGGTGGGGGGAATAACCTTCAAAATAATTACAAAAATTAATGTCAGCTACCGTAGCCAGTATAACGTTTTGCGAAATAGTGTCGTCATCTATTAATCAACATTAGTCACAGTCCGGACCAAGCCCTGTCAATCATGTATTGTAGGCATTGTCATTGGAATGTATTAATTTAAAAGAAATAGTTAATGACAAATATTGTTGAAGTTGGACTGCTCAAATACTATAAAACGTAACCGCATTTAATTAAGTGACATTACAAGTATTTAAATCCTTAAAAATACTTGTTATACAGTCAATAGCATACAACAAAACACTATAGTCATATCTGATATAATTAGTTATTGGCATAGTAAGTAGGTTCACATCAGTCAACTAAAGTCAATCACCATGTAGGCCTGATACTAATTTATGTGTCTCAAATATTGGCTTGTAACAATGGACCCTGAATTGATGCTCCAGTTTTGAGGCGACAATTTAGCAAGCATGCTATCATACCAACTTTTTTTCCTGATATAGATTGCATGACTGCAAACACCAATGTATGCTTTTAATAACAAGGACATTGTATATAATTTATTGACTTTTGAATGTAAGCCTAACAAGGAAAAAAGGAAATAACGTCACAGGAAAAAGCCACAAAGATTAATAAATATGTATTTTGTATTTATAAAGTTCAAATGTTAAACACATTTGAGTGCACATGCATTTTAATCATGAAAATTAAAGATAACACACATATATCCACTAAAAAAAAACGTTGAAAAAGTCACTTGTAAATCGCATTTGTGCTCCAATTTTAATTAATATTTGCAAGATTGTGTCATTTTGTTCATAATATATAACGGAAGTATCCACACAACCATAGGGCCTAATACCGAGCGCAAGCTTCGAAGGATCCAGCGAAGGATTTAGCACGCGAGATGACATCGTCCCTCGTGGTAATACAAATGTCACTTGTAGTGCTGTCACGCCATCGAACTGTAGTGTCAAAACATAAAGGAAGCCAGTGGTCGTGTCGCCAGTGCGACACTTTGTCGATGCAGTAGTTAATACTGACAATACTGTTGTTCCATTGAACATTCACCATGACCGTGGGTATGCAAAGTTGCCATCGCAGTCTAGCACGCCTTCTCCGACTGACCCTGACCATGGCAGTTCTGTCAATATAGACGCCCTTCGGATGTCCCAGTCTCACTATCACCATCTTCAGACGATTCTGTCTGCAACAGCGAGAAGAGAAACATTGAAGTGAGTGATGCAGAATATGTTGTAGCATGTGACAGCGGTATCACTGATGATGACTCAAGCGGTTCTTACACTAATGGGAAAGAGAGAAAGTTTGTCATCTGTGAGAAAAACATCATTTCACTTTTCTGCACCTGCTAAAACACCAAACTACAATAAACCACTTATATCAAAGCCTAGCATCACAGTGACTTGATTTGCAGTGGTTGTGACCACAGAATGTGTTGATGGCCACTCGTTCATGTGGCACTCGCAACCCAAGATTGGTAACATTTATGAGAGTAACTTGTTGATACCAAGCGTCCTCTTCCTGACTGGACATTCATTCACTATGTACAATTTGGTCAACCTAATGAACCTATGTGCCTTGTCACCCCGCCAGTGCTACAACATACAGCGGGCATACATACTACCAGAGATAGAGGACATGCCATTCAGAGGCCATCATGTCAGCTCTGGCCGGACAGAGCGTGGTCGCATCAGATGATGCAAGATATGACAATCCAGGACACAACGCTACATTTGGCATTTACTTCGTCATGGACACTGATAGCCAACTCATCATTGCTCAAGAAACTGTTCGGGTCACAGAGGTCAAGAACAGTTACTGGATGGAAGTGAAGGGCTTGAAACGCTGCTTGGACAACCTGACTGACCATGGGGTGAAGATCACCACACTTGCCACTGACAGATATCCCAGCATCAGAAAGAGAAAGAAATAATGGTTGCTGCCTGCCAAGAAAGTTGAAGTTGTCCCTTTGATAGGCGCAATTGCCAACCACCTGTGGTATTGCGCATCAGCTTGTTATGGTGATCCCCGCTTGATGAAGGAGATGTGGATCTCGCTCCTCCATCACATCAGGAATTCCATTCATGGACAGCAGGCGCAGAGTTGTACCGGAAGTGCAGTCATGCAATATATACACAACAAGAAGTGAAAACAACACTGAAGGTACAGAAGCCTTCACTGTCCAGAAAGCTATACTGGACTGTTGCCTACTGTATGATATAGAGAGCGTTATGAAGTGTGTTCACACTGGTGAACTGGAAAGCTTACATGCCCTCTTCCTGAAGTATGCACCCAACTTCAGCCGTCAAGGCATCATAGCCAGACTCCACTTGGCCACCATTGACCACAACACAAATACAAGGTAAGTCTTGTGATATCAATAGTGTTAACATTTGATGTTACAAAATAATGTATCAGTTGCTTGACAAAGCTGCACACTTTAGAAATCCAGCATTGCATTAGGAAATAAACTGAAATGGCTGAAAATCCCTGCCTGTACTCGATAGCAAAACAATGTTAGGAATACAGTTTCGAAAATACAATCTCACTGCACAAGAGTATGCATGCAAACAACAGATAACATAATTAAAATTGAGGACATTTGTTTATTGTTACTTGAATTGTTTAATTATATATCAATGGAATTGGAATGGTATGCTTTGGAATTGCTTATTGAAATATAAACTGATGCATATATAAATTATATATATATATGATTCAATAATAAATATTTGAATGTATTATGGAATTGGAATTCATTGGAAGTTTAAATTGAAAAGGATGGCAGAATTCGGAACCGATTAATAAATGACATTAGCCGTTTGATTTCGAGAGAGAGAGAGCGAGAGAGAGAGAGAGAGCATACAAGCAAGCTGCTATAGCCAGCTATTCTTCAGATATTTCTATTGTTATACTGATTTTAGATTTATCATTTGTTCAATCAGCGGGAAATGATGAAAACAGCAGACAACAAGCTACGGTATCAGCTGCAGTATTCAAAGTCTGCTGGGTATGGAGTGAAGAAAGTGATGGCGTCAAAGGACTACAGCTTCCGAGGAGAAATGCTAGAGGGCATTGCAGCTAGATGCACGAGTGGCACAAAGCTGTGAAGTGTGCTCCAAGTTGCAACATCAAGTAAGGAGGTAACTCTAGCAGAGCATGCAGGCATCGAAAAACCAGCAAAAGAGGAGGCTGTGGCAAAGCAAAGAAGCGGCTTTACGGAAAACTAGTTGTATCCGTATCAATTCGGTTTAGTGCCACCCAATTGATACATCCAATTTCAAATGACAATGGATTTCTATGCTTAAATAACATAGTTTGAACATCACTGGCAGAAATAGAGAAACGTTTTAGGCAAAGTGCATTCTCACTACTGTATAGGACCTCCTAAAGTAAGGAACATCCACTTAAAAGCTTGTATCCTAGTTGTGGTATGCAATGTATTGGACTCTCGATAAGCCAAAAGGCTTCCTTGTCCAACTGCCATCCAGAGTAATTTTCTGGATGGCAATCTTGTTAAATCTTGTTAAATGTATTTTATTAGACACTATTCTACGTAGGGAACTTTGGGTATATGTAATTTACTGGAATAGTTTAACCAAGTCCAAACATGTTACTTATAGTGAGTTTTTTGCAACAGACTACCATTCTCAAACATCACACTGAACTGTACATGTATTTGTTCATATGACCACTGTACACTTTTAATGTGGCTTCTAGGACGTGTGTCACAAAAATGATAAGGGCCATTACCATTAAAACTGGACTGTTACCATCAAGTTTAGTAATAGTAAAGTGCCATCTTACAACAAAAATAATTTTTTTGTTTAATCTGTATGTTTTAGCCAGTATTATTAAAGTGTACTACAAACTAATGAAGCAGCAAAGGATTCAGCTATACGTTTTTTATATATATTCATACTTCATTGTTAGTATTACATTTGACATTATCACAAAACAACATCTCAAAAAGTACTTAATAATAATAAGAACACTTATATAGTGCCATAAATCTAGATAAATCCATTTGGAGGCATTTGATAGATTTTTAAAATAGTACTACAAGTTTTGAATCTGTATCTTGAATAATAATACTTGTTTTCTTGACACATGACCCTAGTGTTGAAAGTTGAAACCCACAATTATGTAAAACTGGAACTGTAATGGAATATTTTGTATGTAATAATTTTTGTATCACAATATTTGATCATAATGATGACCCATATAATCAATAAACGTGTTACTTATTGATGTACTATATGTGCACAGGACTGACACAGACCCAAATTGTAATACAGTTAGATTAAAATGTGTCACAGTGTGAAGTGAATAAACTGAAAGAAACATTAAAAACTGGTGTGTGAATTTGACTAATGCATTGGCACAGTCTGCCATGTAGTCTTATTTATTTGTGAATTGTTTCTCCATATGAATAAACTGTTGATATATTTCATGTTGGCTTCAGTATTACAAATCGAATTATGAATAGGGACATGCAAGACACTACAGATCACATTGTTGTTGCCAAAAATGGGATAAGAAGGCACCGAATAATTCATTCTTCCTTTTGGTCAATCTAATCTTACTTATCCATGGTTTTTATTTTCACTGTACACTCACCTGTATAGTGCAATGTCCATAGGTAAAATTTTCATTAACCCCATTCACTTCTGGATACAGTGCAGGCTGGTATAACACGTCTGTTGCCTTTTCCAAGTCTCTCCCTTGACCACAACGTGAAGTGACGATAGGCGGCTAATCGAATCAATCGATATGTTCTGAAAGTTCATTTATTTGCATTAGTTGATAATAAACAACCGGTATCTTCTAATTATTGTTATACTGGCAAAACTGTGTGTTTTATCAATATCTACATTTCATGATGTGGTCTTGATAACACACAGACATAATATACATAACATTTTTATTATATTAAAAACTCCACTTAAATATTTTGTATCAATAGTGCATTGCACAATGTTCTGATTATGCATCTATTAATGCATGGTAGTGTGCAATTTGTCTACATACATTAAATAGGGAATTAAACAACTGTATAAAAAGGATGCACACATCCTGTCAAGAATAAAAGTAAGTTTATTAAGAAAATGATAAAAAATTGTTTGATGAAAATCATAGACATAGTATTTTATGAAGATTGAGTGAACCTGAACATCTGAGGTGGGAACAAGTATAATTACTCTATTTAAGTTTGAAATAGTTATTGCTAGAATAATTATTTGATACCTGTTGAACTACGTAGTACTTACCTACTAGCTATTGGTCGAATCAACGAGTCTGCACGCAAATCGTACAATGACAACAGACCGACTTCCAAGTTCCAACACCGCCCTGTTGGTGCAAACCGTTTCGAAGTCGTCACTCATAATCGGTAATGATACTAAATCTAATGCAGGCATCTGCAAGGTCTGTCATACGATGATACGGTGCTGTACGGCAGCTATATCCCTACAGCACAGCAACTCGATGTGCGTCGACATTGTCATTGGGACGCAGTGTCCACACAGACACCATGCGACATTATTAAGTCGCGTAACGTCTTCGTCGTCGATAGACCAACTGTCACTGTCCGACTCCCACAACTGAACCTGACCCGGACATTATCGGACCGTGGTCGTGGATCGCACACTGTCACTGGGTGAAACCCGTATGGCACAGGCCCTTTGTGTGTGTCAACCGTATCAACCGTAATTTCCGAGTGACAAGTCGAACTAGAGTTCTTCATCTGTCGTATCGATTTTCTCCCCAAGTGATACGGAAGTTTTAAAAATCACTTTTAATAACTCGTCTCTACCAGAATCCTTCGACGTTTTTGTCAACAAAATAAAAATAGTCCCGGTATGCGCGCGCATCTAATATTCTGAACTTTGCTTTGAAAACCCCGCCCCCTTCTGGCAGCTAAAATCTTCGTTCGGGAAGTGCGACTTTAACAACGATTTCATTGATTATAAATCGTTGCCATTTAATTTCACCTTTTTATTTCGAACGCGTATACAAGTTATTTGTTGACATATGGAACGCCTATCGTGTATAATAGGGCACCATATCTTTGTTTTCGCACAGAAATGTCTACTAATGAAGTAAACCGAAAAACCCCGAAATTTAACATTGATTAGATAGGAGTGATTCAAACCACTCGCTTGGAACAAAGACGGGCGATACGCAGTGCTCTATAGCGACGATTTAGGCATCGAACAAAATCGTTTTTTTAGTTTGTCTTATAAATGAGTACGTTTCTGTTAACATTAATGTATACTTATATAGTATATATTTAAATATGTAGCATGAAACAGCTGCATTTCATTTCCCCTTTAAAGGCCCATGGCATAGGAAATGGTATAATAAACTGGATAGAAAAATGGCTGAATGACAGAAGACAACGTGTAGTAGTTGATGGGGAGGCTTCAAACTGGAAATCGGTATTGATTGGGGTACCACAGGGATCAGTACTAGGACCTATATTATTCTTAATATATATCAACGATTTGGACGATGATATAACAAGCAAGGTGTTGAAATTTGCGGATGATACAAAAGTGTTTAGAAGGATTAAAAGTGATGGAGACAGACAGCATTTACAAGATGATCTTGATAGGTTGATCAAATGGTCTGAAAAGTGGCAAATGATGTTCAATTTTGGGAAATGTAAATGCCTCCACACAGGTCATGGGAATGAAGAGGTAAAATATAAAATGGGGGGTACTGTTCTAAGTACTACTGTAAAAGAAAAGGACTTAGGGTTAACCATTAGTGCTGATATGAAGGTTTCAGAGCAGTGCGGAATTGCAGCGTCAAAGGGAAATCAAATCCTTGGATTAATTAGGCGAAATATAGCGTATAAGAAAAAAGAATTAATAGTACCGCTGTACAAAACAATAGTGAGGCCTCATTTAGAATATTGTATACAAGCATGGAGGCCATATCGCAAGAAGGACATAGATATGCTAGAAAGAGTACAGAGGAGAGCGACTAAAATGATACCAAATCTGAGGGATCTTAGTTACGAAATACGCCTAAAAGAATGTGGTTTAACAACACTAGAGACCAGGAGATTGAGAGGAGATCACATAGAAGTGTTTAAAATATTGAATGGTTATGAAAATATTGATAGAAACATTTTTTTCTCAGTTAAGAAAGATAGAAGGACCAGAGGACATGAAGCTACATTAGTAAAGGAGCAGTGTAGATTAGATATAAGAAAGTTCTCATTCTCACAAAGGACTGTAAATGAATGGAACAGATTATCTCCTGATTGTGTTGGTGCTAGTAGCGTGAATATGCTTAAAAATAAAATCGACACACACCTTAAAAAGGCGGGATACATGTAGATAAAAAGTATTGGACTCTCGATAAGCCAAAAGGCTTCCTTGTCCAACTGCCATCCAGAGTAATTTTCTGGATGGCAATCTTGTTAAATCTTGTTAAATCTGTGACGCGTCGCGTGGATTCTTGAAGACCACCATGTAGTGCGCGTTCAGACTGATCGTGCGACTCTCCTTGTTCTTCGGAAACAGGTTCTGCACGAGATACAGTACGGACGTGTTCTGGTGATGACTCTTTTTCGTGAACAAGGTCGTGATCCGTTCGTCCGTTTCCGTCATCAGATCGTCGATGACCACGAGGTTACGCGTCGACGCGTCGAATACGCCACTCGGCAAGCCTTCCTCGAAGCGTACCAGGTCGTTGTCGACGTAGGCGCTCTGCCATACGCCGTAACACCACGTGATCTTCTCGGCAGGCGGATCGATCATCGTTGCGGCGTGACGTAGCAGACGCATTACGAACGTACTTTTACCGCATCCCGTCGGACCCGCGACGATGCAGGTGAAGGGATATTTCCATCGCGTGTCCATCTAGTAGCTGGTGGCGTTCGGCAATGTCGCGTTGTCCACTGCGATACCTCCACCACACCAACGAAGGAAGGGATCGTGGAACAAGACGTACCAGACGTACAGGTACACTCCGACTGTTCCTAATAGTGCTACACCTACGACCGCTCACGTCCGTGACATGGTACTCTATGACTATCGATTGCGTGGCATCTGTCTAAATAGTGGTATCTTTTTTCCTGTGTCTCTGCCTACTAACCGCGTGACAGCTAAAGGCGCCTATAACCCCAACTGACGTAGGGGCGCATTTCCTCATCGTGTCAGCAGTGGTTCGACATACACATTACAAGTCCACCGGACCCGTGGTGATTCCGTCCTCGTTGACCACGCGCTTGGCGTTGAAGTAGGTCAACGCTGCACGATCCTGGATGTACGTCAGCACGGACGAGTGATTGACCCGGAACCCGCGGTTCTTCCCGCTTCCGCTCCGACGATTGGTCAGCACGTCCAGGAACGCCTGCTTGTCGATGGTGTTGAGTCGTTTGTTCAGTCCCTTGGTGCTGTATTTATCGACCGTACCCGAAGAATAGTAGATCTTGCTGCACAGACCCAGGAAACAGTCGCCGGACCATTCGATCTTGAAGAGTCCCGGTGTTCTCTTGTCGTACGCCTTGCGCGCCTTGCAACACGTCTCGGTGCCGTTCCACGGACGTCCGGCCAGGCGACAGCGCACGTAGTCGTTCTGATGATCGTCGCAACATTCGGACGGTAGCCATTCGGAGCGGTGACGATAGTAGTGGTCGCGCAGTGTCGGGGTCACGAGGTCGTCGACGCACTCTCCGGCCAAAGCCAAATAGGCGCTGTCCGTATAGGTTTCGCAGTACTCGAACAGCGGACAATCCACGTACCTGACCATAAAGTCGTAGTAGAACTCCAACATGCGAATTTTGGCCCACTGTAACACGAAGAATCCCACGTGCGTGGGGAGAGCGTATTTGACGGTGCGCTTGTGCATTTCGATCTCGTACGCATCGGCGGCGACGACGTCGAGTTGGCGGAAGCGACGATTGTTGATCGCGAACGATGCGCTCTTCTCCGTGCAGTAGGTGACTTCGCGGTGCTTATCGACGTTGGTGATAAATTTCCCATAGGAAGAATTGCCCATAAGTTTGTTGGTGTCCGCGATCATGGCCTTGTCGGGGTGGGCGTCTCCTTCGCGTCGTGCGGTGGACACCGCCTCGCCGAATCGTCGGAAGCAGGCGACCGGTGTGTACTCGAGTCCGTGCGCGAGGTACCATCGCAAGAGCGGTGTGGCGAGCAAGATATTATCCCCACGATAACTCCCGACGAGCATGCGACGCGGGGTTGCTATGATGTCGTGTTCTTCAGCGTAGCGACGCATGAACGGCCCGAGGTCATCGCGGGTCAGGTGAATGTTCGTGAAGATGGGCTGCATCTCTGCAAAGTGCGCGCGCAGGTCCTCCGGTACACGTATGTTACATTGAATCATACCGAACACGCTACCGTTGCGCACACCTGTCAGGAACTGTTGTGACGTCATCTTCCAGCGCACGAGTCGACGGCGTTGTCGAACGTCCAGAAACTGTTTCACGCACGGATCGCCTCTCGCGACCTTCCACTCGCATTCCCACAACTCGATGACCCTCACAAAGTGACGAAGATAGGCCGTGTTCTTTCGCGTTTCGGCGAGCAGTTGCGTCATGGGTTTCCCGTTGACCTCGTTGACCTCACGTCCGAAGCACGGACATCCGTGGTAGTAGCATCCGTGAAACTGATAGGCCGTCTTCGTTTCGCTGCACCAACCGTCCACCGACAGTTTACCGATGCGCTTCTCTCGACCGTTGGACTGGTGACGTATGGTGATTCCCGTGCTTTCGGACTCCCACGTCAGCCATTCGGCGGCCATCTGACCTGTGGGCTGTGCCGCTTCGGGTCCGAACTCCTTCTCTTCCCGTCGTCGCGTGTACCATCCCGTCGGCATCTCTTGCGATATCGACCACAGATACAATGCGTTTGCGTCGTAACCCACGATGGACTGACACGTTCGAGCCGCATCGCCGTAGTCGTTACGACGTATCTTCGTGACCCCCTTCTCGTAATGTCTGGTGAAGATGAGTGACGGTCCTCCGACGATGTTCTCTCTGACGAGCTGATGGACGTCCTTGTTCGTCTCGTTAAAGAGCGTAATGAACGTCCTCTCCGGCACGTAGGTGAACAGGTAGGTCAAGGTCAAACCAGGTATACTGATCCCTTGTTTGAATATGTCGAGACCGCGGTGTCGGTAGAAGTCGAACTGTTTAGCGATGGCCTCCAAGAACGGCACGACGTCCCTGTTGTTGTACCAGACAAGAAAGTCTCGAAAAGTCTCCATGTCGTTGTCTCGCCACACCTCCCGACATCGTGTGTAGTCTTCGTCGGATATACCTTCGTTCTCCAGTCGACAGAAGAAGGCCTCTATGGGAGGTAGAGCGGTGTCGTCGAGCCTCTCCAAGCTGTCCATGTATTCGTACGGGAAGGGACCTTTCGTGACTTCGTAACCGTACGCTTTCAGGTACTTGTCGTACGAGAATCTCGGGGCGATATAATTAGTCAAGTCGAGGAATTTGAGGTCGTCCGTCGTTAGACACATAAACGTGTTGCCACGTTTGATCACGTGAAACGGCCCTGCATCCCCCCCTCTTCCTTCGTCTCTTCCTCCTCCTCCGCGTCCTCTGTTGCTTTCTTTGTGGACAGGAAGTAGGGTACCAGGAACTGTTTGACGACGTTCAGATCGTACCTGGCCGAGTTGAAGCCGATGAAGGGCAACTGATGAAGCCAACCGTACATTTGACCCATGAGTGTTTTGTAGGGATTGGTCGGTTCTTGCCGTGACTGTTTGTCCCCCTCTGCGGCGGACGCCTCCATGGCGGACGCCTCCTGTTCGTCCCACGTCACGATAGCCTCCGCGAGTTCGTGGAGGGTGCCCTCGTATCTGTCTACGATGCCTTCGTAGGCTGCTTCGCTCATCGCCTGAAGGATGGTCATCATGTCGGATACCAACTTGTTTCTGCGCCGTCCGTGATGAGACATTGCACCTGTTCGAATCCGGGTACGCTACTCGCCAGGGACACGCTCAACGGTACGTGACGAGCCACCCAGTGGACGTTGGCGCTGTCCGACGGAAACTGTGACGTATCGAACCAGGACTCGAAGTCGAAGATGGCGCGATATGGATAATAGCGCAACCACGCGGGAACGCGAATGTTTTCTTCGTCCAACCGCTGGAAGACTGTCGGCGACGGACGGTAGACGCCAACGGGATAGATCTTTCGCAAGCCTCCCGTACACCCACGCTCGTGTCTCTCTAGTACCCAAGCATCTTTCCATAGCGAGTTGCCACACTTCCTACATCGATACGAATGACAGTACATGTTCACGTCTTGTATGTAGGAATAGTGTGTCTCGTGAAGATTGACGTACATCGTTTCGGGATATTGACACAAGGAACGGCGTACGAGTTTGGCAGTCGCCTTTCCACCTTCTTCTTCCGGTTCGACGAGCGTGTAGACGAACACGTTTGTCTCAAAGGTGGTCTCGATGCGATAGAGATCGTCCATCGACACCCCATCAAAGTCTTTCATAGCCACTCCGTCACGGTCGTACTTCGCGTAGAGTACCTGCACAGTGGGTTCCAGGTTGTGTCGGTCACACCCACGATGCAGAGCCAGGCACCGGAAGAGACACAGATTGTCGGTGTACTTTGTGTTGTTGGTGGGGTCTCTTTCCAATCCGATGACGGCTTTGTTTCGTTTGATGTACTTCGGCAGTGTAACGTCCACACATCCTATCGGATGATCTACGATGTGATTGACGAAGAAGGTGACATTCGTGACCACCTCGCATACCCATTGACTGTCCGGACGCTGATTGATGACCCACTGGAACACGTCTGTTTCTCGGATACGCTCCAGAAACTCTTCGCTGTTTGTGATCAGACACGGTTCGTCAAGGTAACGTCTGCAACAGTTACAGGACGAATGGTAGTACCTGTACCTGTTCGTGTTCTTGTTCCTCAGTACAAATCCGTAACTAAGATTAATCTTAAACGCGTGCGTCTGTTCGTGGAACATGATTTTCAGTGACGGTTCTAGGACGCTCGTGTCCTGTGTCGACACTCCGTTATTGTACCTGGATTGTACGGGTCCTCTAGCCACGTGGGTGCGGATGGTCGACAAGTGGTCTCGCACGACGTCTCGTAGTTCCCTCGATAGAGTATCGGCGAAGGGGAGTCGGGGCGGTGGTTGAATCCCCTTCTGTCGCCCGTGGACCGAACATGCATTGGCGCTATGGTGGTCTTTCGTCGTCGTTTCAACAAGGACTTTCCGATTACAGATACGACTCGCTGGATAACATACATATTCAGCTGACAGAGCACATGTTACTTGTGTCAGTGGGTGAACAAATGCGTACGTTCCGTCACTTACTTATTCGAGGTCTGACAGCAGCATTTCCTCGGACTTGAAGTTGGGCGTCGCCATCTTGTCGTGCAGGAGTCGATGAGTAGAGATCTTAGAACGGCAGCGAGTCGGAGAGAGAGTGTTTGTCCTGTTAGATTTAGCCTGGGTTTATATACATAATCATTCCCTCCAGGCATCGTCCACGTGATACCCTCGAAAATGACATCATGTGTCTCTGGGCGTTCGCGCCTTATCGAGCGCGTGACCTTATCTCTCTCTCTCGTACTCTGTCATCGTGTGGCTGGCTGTCTGTTTTTAATGGACGCCTTGTGTAAGCCGTACATAGCACTGCCTAACGAAGTCTCTCACCTGCATAAGAATCACACCGAGTATATTCTTACCTGCTTCGTTACGCTTTGAACTCTTACCCCAATACCCCTCCGCGCTGGGTACATTCTCAATAAGTCGTGCGTCACCTGTGGCCAGCAAGCGTTGCCGTAATTTAGATGCACGGAACTTCGCGGCTACTATCGCGCACATCACGGATCGACGTTGTGATGGCCATGTGGCGGTTCGATCTGGTGTCCACCGAATGCTTTTACTCCAGTATTTTACCTGTAATCCGCTGCGCGCAGTCTGAATCTTTCTCGCTGTGTTCTCATCGTGAAAATGTCTGGCTTTTTTATACTGATATGCTGCCTCTGCACAAGCAAAGGCTTCGCCCCATATGTGTATCTCGCATGGATAGAAATTCGATAGGAAGTGACCAGCACCCCTGAATTGTATATCCAAGCTCTTGACCGCCATAAGTTTAATCGCTGACCGCTCACAGAGTTCTTTTCTCCCGTCTGTATTGTTAGCGTTCTGATAAGGCGCATTCCACATGCATTGTCGTCTAGCTGCACTTCGCACATCACGCGCTTATCGCCAGCTGCTCCCTCTGTCATATGACTGATATAGGTTTGTACTTTACTACACCGAAACTTTCCATAGTCTTAAAAAATTCCACATTGCTTCCTACATAATCGATCCCTTCAGGCATCGCCCACGTGACGTCCCTGGGTGTTCGCGACTTTAGTGCTTTTCATACACCGGTATTTTTCCATGCTACAGTGTGTCTTAAAGGTTGCCTTCACAGTGTGTCTGCATATATTCTATCCTATATATATATATATATATATATATGTCGTTTGTTACATTCACATCATCCCATTCACAACTATGTCGTCGATACCTTGGGCTGAACTTCGTGCGGAATGGCGTCTCCGTGATGCTTGCCGTGCGCAAATGTAAGTACTTCTTTTATTCATTTCAATTATATATATATATATATATATATATATACCCGTGATGCTTGCCGTGTGCAAATGTAAGTACTTCTTTTATTCATTTCAGTATATACCTATATATATATATATATATTACTTTGCTTTGTTTCATTCGATAGATTCATATGTATAGCAGTACAGGTGTTATTCACGCAACCTACCTGTGATGTGTGTATCTAACCCCTTCTTTCCATTTTATTAACCTTCCTTATGTTTATTTATTTATTTACTTTTTAGGTGTGCCGCTGATGATGATAATGACACTACTGATACTGACAGTGTGAGGAGCAGTGTCTCGGATTGGACGTGAGTGTTCAATGATTATATACATACTTTTAATACTATTTATTTATTTATTTATGTTCTACTTTCGTTTCGGCTAGCTACGCGGTGTCTGGTTTCGTTACTCGAGCCGCTACAGCAGATGTCTACGTAACGTGTCATAGTCCATTCTTCTCTCTCCTGTCTGTTGACCTAGCATGCCCTTTTATCGTGTCGGCTCAATATGCGGTGTCTGGTTACATCGTTGGCTTATTCCTCCCGGTTATATATATATATATATATATATAAAATATCATTTTCAACGTTTTCATATATGTTTAAGATATTTTTTAAGTTTTCATATATTTAACGTATCATTCATACGGTTTGAAAGTTTTAATGTATGTTCCAGAGAAGAAGAACTCCGCGACTATCATAGCTGCACTTTCTTTGTCGTCATGGCGGAACTGCTACGGACGCGGGAACGTTATGACCCTCCCAGCCCTTGGTACGATTTCCGGTTTCGATGATATCATCGATCGTTGATAAATAAAACTATTAAACTTTCAAACTGTGGTGTTTGTCGGTTATTACCTTATAAATAATTCTTCTTTCATTCATACATACATACATGCATACATACACACATACATATTTTAAAGTTTCATATATATATATATATATATATATATATATATATATACTCTTTCGTTTATTCCTCGTTATACACGGTTTATAAACATTATTCACACACATCTTTCAGTATACAACATAGGCAGACTTACCTACCACGTCGTCAATACATCATTCAGTTTACTTCTTTATCTCTCATGATACACCTTTCATCACCTTTTAACACTTTTCTCTTTTGATCTCTCGTTATTACTCCTCAATACATCATTCAGTTTACTTCTTTATCTCTAATGATACACCTTTTAAAACTTTTCTCTTTGATCTTTCCTTATTACTCTTTGATCTTTCGTTCCTTTCTTCCACCTTTCAACACCTTTTAAAACTTTCCTCTTTGAACTTTCATTATTACACTTTCCTCTTTGTTCTTTCGTTCCTCATATACACGATAGGGCTTCCATGGCTACTCACTCAACCGCCAGGGGGCGCGATACATACGCTCACACATACGGTCACGTGACTACTCACTTCACTCGGGGGGGGGGCGGACGCCTCAATCTCCCAAATATCGCTAAAAAATGACCAATAAACACCACTGGATACCGATCCAAAACCTATAGACTACTACTTGTGTGGCGTCGACAATTCTATACAGGACTGTCGAAGTAATTGGTAGACGAGTGTCGGGTTTACCTCCCAGCCTCTGGGCTCTGGCTAAGAGTTTCTTTATAACAAAATGCTGAGTTGGATCAGGCATATCAGACAACTTGTAGGATATACGACAAAGCGGACATATATGTCAACAGAGTATCTGGAGCATAGTGCTTGGAAAAGAGGTTTGCTAGAAGTATAAAGTTAGCTAAAGCACCAGTTGAGGCTGGAAAAACGGAACAGGTGGGGAAATATTTCTGACTGGAAGCGGCATACCAGGCGATAGACCGTTTATATGCATGTTTTGTACCACCAGACAAGGATGCGTTAAGCTAGTGCATCATCAGTGGGAAGAATTGTTGCAGGAATCTCTGTTGGCCGCAGTTGAAGCCAAGGTGCCATCTGTCGAGCTGCGGCCTCCTGAAATCGGGACAGTTTGTCAGGAATGACATTAGTCTTTCCTGGAATATGCTTTGATTTAAAGTAAACATTACATTTCAAAGCAGAGACAACCAGACGTATAATTACGCGCATCAGGTGAGAATCGTCTGCTGACTGTTTATTGGTGAAGTCCACCACGGCTTGGTTGTGAGTGAGGAACAAACCAGAATGGTTGGCCATATATTGACCCTACAGCTCCAATGCCGCAACGGTAGGATAGAGTTCCAATACAACAATATTATAACGGTGCCATATTTCTGGAAAATGTCCATTAAACCACCGGGAACTGAAGACTGCAGCAAATCCTTACGTAGGTACAGCTTATTTGAATCCGAAGATATCCAATTACAGTCTATGAGCATTGTGACCCCATTGAACGAAGAAAGAAAGCAATGCCAGGTCGTCAAGTCAGCACGTGACTCCGTTGTCAACCGGATGTGATGGTTAGGTCTAGGACAGGCTACTGTGAGATTTATGAAGCGACGAATAAAACAGCCGCCACGTAAAATGACACGGGTCAGCCGTGTCATTTCACCTGGCGGTAACAATAAGCCGATGACCGATTGGAGTTGGCGCAATGTAATGTAACGACACTTCCGCATAGTTGCAATGGACGTCTAGAGCTTCTGGACTGTATCCGGAGGGAGGCGAGCTTCCCATGTGACCGTATCCAGTTCAGTGCCATGTTCAGAGATGAGTGTAGACAGAAGGCAGGTTTTTTCGTGTTTGATCGGGATAGAAAGTTCATTTGCCAGTGTCACAAATTGATTGAGATTCTGCAGGCAACGATATGCGTTGGGAGGGCTGATGAAGATAAACCGTTCAAAAATGGATTCTGCACACCCTATTGGTAGGCAACGGTCGTAGAAAAAGTGACCATCGCAGGTGAACCCAAACAAATGCATGGTGGCATGACGAATGGAAAGGAATGATACGGAATACATCCTCAATATCAGTCTTACCAAAAATAGACAAGCGAGCGAAAAATAAACAACTGTCAAACACGTTCCAAAAACGCCTTTTTAACGATTGCTAGTACAATTACGGTTCATCGGATCCCAACAATATTGATGTCGTTTGAAAGTTTAAGCGTTCTGCTATTCAAACATATAAATGGTTTCCTGATAATCAGTCCTAAAATTAACCGAAAAAGGACCTACAACCGGGCCCGTTCCCGTGTCTTAGACCAATCTACCGATTGAGGCACTGTAGCGTATTTTGTCTAAATACACTATATATTTACAAAACACGACATAACCATAAGATGGCGGAGCAGGAACTACTTTTTATAGCATTTCCTCCCCAATTAGTTTAGTAATCCCTACTGGAGATATGATACCCTTGTATTTCACATTTTGAAGCAAACATAGCAAAGTTCTAACAGCAAGGAAAACAAACTTTGTCCGTTCTAGAAAAATAACAGTAGTCATGATCTAGTACAATTACTGTCCTAGTTCTGCGTTAGTCAGCGTCATTAATGTGAATGTTAGTAACAAGTAATGTTCCAATTTGTATCTGTTCACTCTCATTGAGTCCGAGTACAATTGAAAGGTAATGGATATTAAATTAAAGCAAGTCTTCGAATTATCTCAATTAACAAGAAGTCTCAAAACTTCAACAGTTACGTGTACTCTGAGTCACAACTTATAAATCCAGCTTCTGCGGTGCCTTGTGCATTCGCGAAGGATAGCGTTTTCCTCTCACGGGCGAAGACATTGAAGTGGATGGTTTCACACGTGTTTCGCTGGGTTGTGGTGTTGAGTCACATTTCTTCTCTTCTTCAGCGAGAACGGATGGCGAAGGATCGCCACTGGGAAACACAACCACGGCTTCCGGCACTAGAATCGGAGACTTGATTGTAGACTCGGCATCACGAATTTGTTCAATGTGTCGTCGCCAGACGACACCTGGTGTTATCTCGACCTGGTATGACACCGGACCAGTACGCAACACGATTGTACCGGAAACCCATTTGTCGAACTGCTACGGATTGTCCTACAGCGAGTTCACGATGTTGAACCGTTGAACGAATTGCTTGTGACATCTGTTCAAGATCATGGTCAATTCCTGGCCACCAAACATGACTTCTGGCCAACGATTTCATTTTGACTACTCCCAAATGTCCTTCGTGTAGCAAGTGTAGAACCTGCGGGCGAAGTTTCAATGGTATTATCACTCTGATTCCCCACATCAGACATCCTTCTGACAGGGAAAGTTCATTCCGTCGCGTGTAGTAAGGTGCGATTTCCTTGTCATCTGTGTAGGCCCAACCGTCCTTGGTTAGAGTATATACTTTCGCCAGAATTTGGTCGTTTTGGGTTTCAAGTCTCACTTGAGCACTTCACCTGAGATATGTGGAAGGCTTCCACAGGATCAATGACCTCTTCATCCTGGTCGTAGGTTTCCTTTATAGGAAGACGTAATAACGCATCCACGTTCGCATGAATGAAAGTATTCCGAAACTTTATTTCATAGTCCATTCCAGACAAGAACAATGCGTAGCGCTGAAGTCTTGCAGATGTCATCGTCGGTACTCCCTTGCTTGGGCTGAGAATTGATAGCAAAGGCTGATGATCCGTCACTAATGTGAAGCGGCGACCATACAGATATGAGTGGAATTTCTTCACTCCCCAAATCAATGCAAGTGCTTCCTTGTCAATTTGGGCATAGTTACGTTCTGCCGATGTCAGTGAACGTGATACGAATCCGACTGGTCTGTCAGTTCCATCTGCCATTGTGTGAGACAAGACTGCGCAAATTCCGTAAGCTGATGCGTCACATTCCAACTTTATTGGCAACTGCGGGTCGTAGTGTGTCAACACTTGATCGGAGCTTATCATGTGCTTTGTTTCCGAAAACGCCTACTCGCACTGTACAGTCCATCGCCATTTCCTGCCTTTCTCCAAGATCTGGTTTAGTGGACATACTACTGTGGTCAGATTTGGCAGAAACCGGTGGTAGTAGTTAAGCAGGCCTAGGTATGCCCTCGGTCTGGGCGCATTGACTACAGCGTCGATCTTTTCAGGCATTTTGTGGAGTCCCTCTTTGTCGATTCTGTGTCCGCAGTATGTGATTTCGTCCTTGAAGAATTCACATTTCGTTATTTCAGCCCTGAGATTGTAATCGCGTAGACGTTCGAGGACTCGGCGCACATTCGCTAGGTGCTCCTGGTCAGTCTTCCCAGTAATGAAGATGTCATCCAGAATAACTTGTGTTCCTGGAATGTCCTGTAGTATCTGGTCAATTGTTCTTTGTCAGATTGCAGGTGCATGTGCGACGCTAAATAACAGTCGGTTGTACCGAAACAGTCCTTTGTGCGTGTTGATAGTCAGGTATTTCTTTGACTCCTCCTCCATTTCGAGTTGCAGGTAAGCTTGACGGAGATCAATCTTTGTGAATTTCTCACCTGCACTGAGATTTGCTAAGACATCTTCAATCCGGCGTAACGGATAGTGATCCACTTTCAGTTCCGGATTTATTGTGACCTTGAAATCACCGCATATTCTTACCGATCCGTTTGACTTAGGTACAGGCACGATTGGAGTTGCCCATTCATTCCAATCAACTTTTGTGATGATTCCTTCTCTCTCTAGTTTCTCAAGTTCTGCTTCAACTTTCGGGCGTAGTGAATAGGGTACTTGTCTGGCCTTGTGAAATGTTGGAGTTGCCCCCTCCTTGAGATGGAGTTTCGCCTTGGGTCCTTGGATGGCTCCAAGCCCGGCTTGAAAGACTTCCTTAAACTCCAACTTAAGTGCATCCAGTTGTTCCTGCATACTCCCTGTATGCTTCGTTGCAGTGATGTGTTTGATGGACTTCCAGTCTAGCTTAATCCTGTTAAGCCACTGGCGCCCAAACAATGCTGGTCCTCACTTTCTGACCACATATAATGGCAAGTTTTGTTGCTGTCCATTGTACTCTACATCGACATGTACCATGCTGAGTGGAGCAATTTCTTTGCCAGAATAGGTCTTTAAGACCACCGAAGTGTGTTGTGTCTTTACTTCGGGAAAGTACTTATCAAACTGTTGCTTGTTTATCACCGACACTGCCGAGCCTGTATCCATTTGTAATGGTTTACCATTTACCTTAGGATTTACCCAAATAATTCTGGTGTCAAACGATCGGTCCATGGTATGTATTTCCAGAGCAGCTACATTCTCATATACATCTTCAATCACGTGTACATATTGGCAACCTGTGTGTTTACCACCCGTACTACCACGCGATGCATCTTTACCCTGGCAACGTTGGTTTCCATGTGTATTGGCACGGCACGCTGGCTTGATATGTCCTTTCTTTTTGCATTTATGACACTGAACCTCTTTGAATTTGCAGTCTTCCGGGGTGTGGCCCGACCGTGCACATCGATAACATGGTTTGCTATATTGTCCTCTTTTTGGATTGACATGGACTTTGTGTACAGCCGTACCATTTCTGTACTGCCCCACTTCAGCAGCATCCCTTGTAGCTGTTTCCATGGCCACTGAAATCTCCACCGCACGAGAGTAGTTATTAAGGCCATCTCAGCCCCGTGCAGAGTGAAAAAGATCAAAGGACATCAAAGGGTTTTGGATCAGCCACTCTTTTGGATTCCTACTTATAAAAAAGAAATGATTAATGACCTGTCATACAAATCTACTTATACAAAACGTCTTATCTTAATTGGCTTTTGTCAGCTTACTTATAAAAAACCTTTGATTGATGCCCGGTTGACCCCTTTTTTAGATGCCGCGGGTTCACGTAAGTACGGTTGACCCACCGCGGCACGCCGCCTGTTCTTCTAAGTACATTAGAGCTGACCTCTACTGGTTATACTTGTTATGATAACGTAGAAGGAAGCGCCTCTAGTGGTTATGCTATGATATCTAGTGGTTATACGAATTAATTAATTAATTAATTGAAGAAAAAAAAAAAATAATAATAAAATTGTTATCGTGCTGCCTCTTGCGGTTATATATTTAGACATTTTTATTTTGGTGCTGCCCTTTTGTAGGAAACATCGTGCTGCCTCTTGCGGTTATATATTTATACATTTTATTTTGATGCTGCCCTCTTGTGTGTTGTGAGATGGCTGTTTTATTCTCTCGCTTTCCCGTACAAATCTGTAGTCGGTGTCGAAATACAACGGCGCATGCTGGTGTCGCTAAATTATGACGACATTGGTGACCTATGACTTTGACGCCGTCGGTGCCCTAGTTAAGCCTAGCTGTAAGCGGGCGTACTAAGTACGGTTCTATTGCCGTGAGGCGGAACGGTAAGTGCTAAAAATAATATAGACTGACGCTAGCCGGAGAACACTACTGTATTATTAATACCGTACCCTAGGTAGGAGTAAGACTGGTTTCTAATAAGGGTGCTGTATTTTTAAGCTGAAGTTGACTGTATAGTGGCTTATTATTGTGCACACGTAGTTGGAATATAGAGGCCTATATATCTTCAACTCTCCACATACCTTCTGCATCTTCCGCTTGCATGTCGCTCTGTACCTCCATACTGTATCTTCAACTGTCCACATAACTTCTGCATCTCCCACTTGCATGTCGCTCTCTACCTCCTTACTGTATCATCAACTTTCCACATACCTTCTGCATCTCCCGCTTGCATTTCGCTCTGTACCTCCTTACTCTATCTTCAGCTTTCCACATACCTTCTGCATCTCCCGCTTACATGTCGCTCTGTACCTCCTTACTGTATCTTCAACTGTCCACATACCTCCTGCATCTGCCGCTTGCATGTCGCTCTCTACCTCCTTACTGTATCTTCAACTGTCCACATACCTTCTGTATCTCCCGCTTGCATGTCACTCTCTACCTCCTTATTGTATCTTCATCTGTCCACATAAGTAGTAAGACGGGCAATCTGGATCGGTATCCTGAGGAGTTTTCTGGTCTTTTTTGAGTGATACTAGGGAGGTTTCGAAAGCCGCCCCCCTGAGTGAAGTGAGTAATCACGTGACCGTATGTGTAACAAGAGGCGCCACCTGGCGGTTACGTCAGAGAGAACGCCCCCTGCCGGGAAACGTAGAGAGGGTGTGATTATGTATGTATGTGTATTTATAAACCGTGTGTATGAATGTACGTGTATGAAAGAACTAACGAAACACAAGAGTATACGAGTGCACACGTATTTTATTGATGAAAGATACAAGCGTATAACATGAAACCGTGTTTTATTAAGCGAAGCGTACGAGTATCAAGACTTGTGGGTGAGTGAACACCACGACAGAGGTCGTGAGCTTAGGGGTCAATACGACCACGCCAGTGGCTCGTGGGATGATGATGATGGTACGACTTACAGGTGAGCGAACACCGCGCTAGAGGTCGTGAGCTTACGGATGTGAATCGTATAATGATGATATATGTTCGTTAATGAAACACGGTTATTGCAGTTGTTTAAGCCAATCGAATACGCGGCAATCGTTTGCTATCAGATCAGTGCCGAAACCTTTTACGAAATCCTTCATGACAAGTCCACGACATCGAAACATGAGATAAGCAACACAGTATTGTCCACAAACGTTAGACACGGGGCTCTGCAGTCTCTTAGAATTATGAGTCCACGTTACACAATGTTTATTCCAAAAGCGGCGGAACTCGACGTGCCGCGGCGGCAAGCCGTAAGAGCAGAAGTATTCGCCGCGACCGTTGGCGTCTACATAGATCGCTATCCAATGTTCGCCGGGTTTACCCGCGTCGTGCGTGTTGCACACGAAGGCGACGGGGTAAGCGTCTATCCGGAGTTCGAGGAGTACGTCTTTGGGTACGAATCCGCGCATGACGACACGGGCGTGCGTATCGCGGGTGAGTAGGCGGACGAGCTGTAGGGTTTCCATCAGTTGTCGTAGATGACGTTACGACTCCTGTCGATCTCCAGCACCTTCTCGAATTCGGCGTAGGCGACGACGTTCACAGTGGTTGTCAGCGCGTCGTGGAAATGAATCTCGATGCGCACGTTACCCTTATGTACCAGATGGAAGCAGCAGTCGTCGCACGCATCGGGGGTGAGGTCCACGGCGAAGAAGGTGTAGCCGTGTCGGAAGTCGTAGCGAGTCAAGCCGTTGCCTTCGTCCTGCCACGCCTTACCCGTCGAGGTGAACAGGTTATGGTAGCACCTGACAAAGAGGTCGTTTTCGAAGTCGGGTTGGAAAGGTTTGGCGGGTATCTGTCGTCCGTCGACGTACACGGCGAGGAAGTTGATGTTGTTGTTTTTAGCATGAAAGGGATTTCTGTCGTAGCGTCCGTTGTAGGCGTCGTTATCGATGCAGCACAGCACGAGACGTTTCGGAAGAACACCAAGAAAGAGGTTCTCGTGCGTGTGTGAGCGGGCACCTGTGGGAATGGAGTAGACCTTGCATTCGACGGGTCGCAGCGGATACTTGGCGGTGGCCTTTTCGAGGGCTTTGATGTGCGCTATTTGTACGCCTGGGTTCAGGGTGACTTTCCTGACGAACAGTGTAGCGTTGACGATCTGTATCTTGTAGCCGGGGTTACCTCCGCCGGCTATGAGTGCGAACGCATCCTTACTGCCCACCACACGTATCTTGGCCTCGACACCGTTGATGAGGAGTTTATTCTGATGGGAGAGATCGACGTGGAGACGACCCGTCATGTCGACCACGCGACTCTGGGCGACCATGGCGCGTCTGGCGACGAACCCCGCGTTGGCTGTCGGATCGTCACCGTCAATGACGACGGCGTCCATACGATTAGCCGTGTCCTTGTACCACATCTGACTCGTCAGATGCGTCTCCTTGGCATCGTTGCCGTAACTGAGCAGCGTCTCTATGTAGGCGCGGTACGGGTACGTGTTGGTCGAGGAAGTCACGAGCATTCCGTTCAGGTAGAGGTCGACCTGACTGAACAGCGAATGGAGCCAGTTATTCACGGGAGCAACGGGATCGGCGGCGTCGAGATCGCTTCCGTCGGCACGCGTCACCTTCGCTTGAATGTGTAGCGTCATGCTAGCGAGATCCTGGTAATCGTCTCCCGAACCAGGTACGACGAATTCGATCGGACCACCCGAGTCGAGCGAGGACATCGGTTGGTAGTGGACCGTGCGACTGTCGATGATGCTGGTCTGAGTCGGAGGCACGGCGAAGATATCGAGTTCGCTCTTGAGTCCCTCGCATGATAGTTTATGAACGAACGCCATTGTCGAATATATCCGGTTCACGACGTGCCTTCGGTCTTTGCTTCCTTCGACGTCTCGCGGCTGTACTGACTCGTTTCGCGGCGGGTGTGCGTCTTATACGCTTATGCACACCAGGGGTCAAGAGGTCGCTTATCATTTCTCTACCTGCAGCGGTGGCGCGACGTTTGGCGGCCGTTCTGATGTTCTGCCCCGCCAGGACGTCGTCGGCTATACGTGCGCCGGTCGACAGAGCTCTCTTTCCCAATGCCACGGCGCTTCTCTTGACGAGTGGCATGACGCTACGCAGTAGACCTCCGAATAGACTTCCCAGTCCGTGTCCTCGTTGGTATCGGGCACCCGCGAAATAAGGAAGCGCACCACCCGCTTGACGAGCGTAGTAATCGTTGTAATTCATCTCTCTAGAACAGTGCCGTCCGTTGCCGTTGGAAATGAAGTGTCACTGTCACCTTGCCGACCTCGAATGGCACGCGTTGTCTCGTGTCGTCTCTTATATCTATCTCGATCGTGCCAAACTCTTTGTAGAGCACGGGTACGTAGTGAGTCTTGTCGAAGGTCTTCGACACGACGTCGCCATGGCGACCGCTCACCGAAACGATGCGCAGGAGCGGTACGAGACTGTCACCGACAACTCGCGGTTCCACGACGTCCGTGTAGATGTAGAGCGATTCCCGTTCCCTGGTGACCACGGTGTCAGCTTCCATGATACGTACCTTGAACTCGGGTGCCGCGGGGTCCTTCGGGAGAGCCGCCAGCGTAGCGGTACGAAAGCCGAGAACGGTGGTCAGCATAGCTGCGCGGAAGACGGTATTCGGTGCCATGTGCACCGATACCTTACGCGTGATGATGCTGTAGCTCAGTTTCACTCGTCCCTCTCCCACCACGCGACGTAGAGCAGCGTTAATGACGAGGATCAGTGACCACGGATCTTTATAGTGTCTGGTTCCGATTCGGATAATCTCCGTGTGCAGGAACCGCGGGTCCCGATATTCATCTATCGGTAGTGACACAGCGAACCCCGCTTCGTCGCCTGCGATGTTGTACCAACTGTGTGGGTACTGTACCTCCACCAGTCCGCACTCCCATTGTCCCCGTAGTAGGATACGTTTCGGTAGCGTCCTGACGTAGTGGGCCAGCGAGTTGTCGGGGTGCGTGTCCATGGAAGCATTGCTGGGCAACGTGAGATAGAAATCACTCGTCGCCATGTTGTTTCAACGTCGGACTGGGTAGCAGGTAACCCAACGAACTACTCAACAGGGCCGTCCAAAGAGTCGGAATGACGTGGTGGCCGAACGTCAGGTTGTAGATGCTGACCAAGATGACCGTGTACAAGACGCCGACTTGACACAGAAAGACTATCTCCTCTTTGGGACACGCGGTGCCAAATATATGCCACGGAGTCCTCTCTTTCTTTATTGGTGGAGTGGCGTCGACGTCGTCTTCTTCTTCTTCGTCACTAACGGTAATCCGTGATGTCGTCTCGTCTGCCATGCGTGGACGACTGACATCGCGACGGGCGCGTGACTAGTCTTTATAGCCGACGAGGGCCTTGGCGTCGATCCAGCTGTTGAATTTCGAAGGGTATCCGAACCATTTCACCAACACCTCCCGTCGCCTGCCTACATTGCGGCGCTGTACTATCGATTCCACGCGGTACAGTTTATCGGCCGGAACCGTCACCTTCTGCAACTCCGGCTCGTAGAAGGTACCGTCCAGTATCTCTCCGAGATCGTCCGTTAGACGATAGACGGGCGGATCGGACGGATGCACCTCGCGTATCGTGAATAGTTCCTCTGTCCAATTCACCGTGTAGCCTTTGGCGAATCGTCTCTTGACCTTGCTGATACGCACGCGATCCCCCACGTGGTACTTGGGTACGCCCTTACCGTGATGACCACCGTACAGGCGCTGCCACACCTCTTCCTGATTAGTCGCATCCACCTGCGCCGGTGGCATCCCGATACTGCGATGGGGCGTGTCGTTGTACGTGCGCACCAGATCCGGAAGGATATCGATGTATCGCCACGATTCTTTGTGTGTAAGGTATCGCCACAGGCGCGTCATTAGCGTGCGATTGAAGCGTTCCACGATGCTCGCCTTGGTCTCCTCATTGCAGGTGGAGAAGTGTTGGATGCCGTACCTGTCTAATACACCTCGAACGCTACGGTTATAGAATTCCAGACATCTATCGGTCTGCAAAAACAACGGCTGTACGTCGGTGAAGAGTCCGTTCAGCGCCTTCGACACAGACGTCGCCGACTTGTTCTTCAGCGGAACGCATCGGGCGACTTTCGAGAAGACATCGATCACCGTGAGCAGGAACGTCGTACCGTCGTTTTCTTTTTTCAGACTGGCCACGTCGACGAGATCGGCTTGCCACTGTTGATCCCGTCCTCCGACGACCGTGCGTCGTCGCTTGAAACGAACTCTGACCGGTTTGTGTAGGGTATAGGCGTTCTGTTCCGATAGCCATTGTTCGACCATCTTTCTCGGTACGCGTGGTACGTCTCGTCGCAAAGACGCGATTCCCCCGTAACTTCCCACCTTGGCGGGGTCGAAGTAGACGTCGTTCAGCTGTTTTCGGCGTCGCACCATGATCGTATGATATAATCGCCGATAATGCCGCACACGATGGGAAGTCCGGCGTACGCGACACCGGTATACAGACGACGTAGACTATCCTGTGAATCGCACATTATGTCGGCGAATCGAGACGGTGCGCCTCTTTTATCTGAGATCCTCCCATCCCTTACTAGTCGAGGCCGGTGGCGTAGGTAGAGTGGACGGGCTCATTCGTCTCAGCGTGAGGGGTGTCCACTGCAGCGATCGACGCGCTCTACCGAGCGACCGTGTGGCCGCTGTCGCTACGGCACTCCTCCTTTGTTCCTGTTGAATGGCCAGTCTCCTGACCTCGTTACCCACCAACTCCATGGGTAGATTCATGGTGCCGAGTTGACGCGCAAACACCTGCCACCCCGTTGGACTGCCAACGGTCTTGCGCTGACGCAACAGATCGTTCACGAGGTCCACCACGTTACTTCCGGGTACCGCTACGCCTTTGTGCATGAGCTCTCCGCGTGCACTCCACGCGACGTCTCGTTTCAGACGTTCCATCCGTAGTCTAGCTTTGGTCCGCAGTGCCTTGGGAACGCTGTCGACGACGTCCGCTTCCATACCTGCCGCCACCGCCGCTTCCATACCTGTCGCCCCCGCCTCTGGCGGGGTCGGGTCCGCCGCCGCCGCCGCCGCCGCCGCCGCCGCCGCCGCCGCCGCCGCCGCCGCCGCTGTGACCACCGGGGACGTGTCCTTGTTGACCGTCATCACGCGCACCGGTTCGCGCACGCGTCGATCGGCCAACGCGTTGTGGCGTTGCAACACTTGATTATACATGACGACCTTGTCACCGTCGGCGAGATCTTGTCTGTCGAGTATGACTTTCATCTCGTCGTCGAGCACCTGTACTTTGCGTCCTAGGGTATCCGTCGGTGCCGGTGCGCGTAGACTATCCAACAGTCGTGGATCTACCCAAGCCATCTTCCGTGTGTGTTCCATCGTTGTCGTCTACTTGAGTAGCACCTGTTTTAGCAAGGGTAGAAAGACCGCACCGGCCAAAGGTGCCAGCAGCGCCGACAGGAAACCACCGGTCTGTCCCCCGCCGCCCTGGTTGTTACCGCGTAGCAAGATGCGACGTCTCCTCGCTGCCGGCGCGTCTTTCTTTGCCAAAGCGTGTAGGTTTGTTTTGTACACACTCAGAGCGCGTCTCTGCGCGTCGGTCAAGGGCACGTTCTTCTTCAATATGTTGTAGGCACACTCGGCTAGTGCACACAACAGATCGGCGTCGGCGTTTCTGATGATGGCTCGTCTCAATTTCGTGCTCTTGTACCTGTTCAGCGTCTGTATGCAGAGGAGGTGTTTCTTCACGAGTTCGGACAAGCTGTTGTCTTCACGACCATACTGCGACTGAAGGGACGAGGCGTGCGCGCGGACGTCTTATACTTTGGGTTGGTACACGTACTGGACACCGTCGTCCGGAAGGACGCCCGTGCGCAGACGCATGTCGTCGGGCGTGTCCTGTTTCAGATCGACGAGGAGATAACCGTACGGAGGTGCCGTGGCGTCTCGGAACGCTTCCTGTACAAACTTCAGGCGTCCCGGATACATCTGTCGCGCCAAGTGTCCGATCTGTGACGCGTCGCGAGGATTCTTGAAGACTACCATGTAGTGTGCGTTCAGACTGATCGTGCGACTCTCCTTGTTCTTCGGAAACAGGTTCTGTACGAGATACAGTACGGACGTGTTCTGGTGATGACTCTTTTTCGTGAACAAGGTCGTGACCCGTTCGTCCGTTTCCGCCATCAGATCGTCGATGACCACGAGGTTACGCGTCGATGCATCGAACGCACCGCTCGGCAAGCCTTCCTCGAAGCGTACCAGGTCGTTGTCGACGTAGGCACTCTGCCATACACCGTAACACCACGTGATCTTCTCTGGAGGCGGATCGATAATCGTCGCGGCGTGACGTAGCAGACGCATCACGAACGTGCTCTTACCGCATCCCGTCGGACCCGCGACGATACAGGTGAAGGGGTGTTTCCATCGCGTGTCCATCTAGTAGTCGCTGGTGGCGTTCGATAATGTTACGTTGTCCGCTGTGCTGTTAGATACGACGACACCTCCGCCACACCAACGAAGGAAGGGATCGCGAAACAAGACGTACAAGACGTACAGGTACAGACCGAGTATTCCCACTAGTGCTACAGCTACGACCGTTCCCGTCCGTGTCATGCTGCGCTATGACTATCGATTGCGTGGCATCTGACTAAATAGTGTTATTTTTTCGTGTGTCTCCCACCTACTAACCGCGTGACAGCTAGTGGCGCCTATAACCTCCACTGACGTAGGGGCGCATTTCCTCATCGTGTCAGCAGTGGTTCGGTGTTACACGTCCACCGGACCCGTGGTGATTCCGTCCTCGTTGACCACGCGCTTGGCATAGAAGTAGGTCAACGCCGCGCGTTCCTGGGTGTACGTCAGCACGGACGAGTGATTGACCCGGAACCAACGGTTCACTCCGCTTCCACTACGACGACTGTTCCGCACGTCCAGGAACGCCTGCTTGTCGATGGCGTTGAGTCGTTTGTTCAGTCCTTTGGTGGTGTATTTATCGACCGTACCCGAACAATAGTAGGTCTTACTGCACAATCCCAGGAAACAGTCGCCGGACCATTCGACCTTGAAGAGTCCCGGTGTTCTCTTGTCGTACGCTTTGCGCGCCTAGCAACACATCTCGGTGCCGTTCCACGGACGTCCGGCTAGTCGACAGCGTATGTAGTCGTTCCGATGATCGTCGCAACATTCGGACGGTAGCCATTCGGAGCGGTGACGATAGTAGTAGTCACGTAGTGCCGGGGTCACGAGGTCGTCGACGGACTCTCCGGCTAGAGCCAAATAGGCGCTATCCGTATCGGTTTCGCAGTACTCGAACAGCGGACGATCCACGTACCTGATCATAAAGTCGTAGTAGAACTCCAACATGCGCAGTTTGGCCCACTGCAACACGAAGAATCCCACGTGCGTAGGCAGAGCGTATTTGACGGTGCGCTTGTGCATTTCGATCTCGTACGCATCGGCGGCGACGACGTCGAGTTGACGGAAGCGACGATTGTTGATCGCGGACGATGCGCTCTTCTCCGTACAGTAGGTGACTTCGCGGTGCTTATCGACGTTGGTGATAAATTTCCCATAGGAAGAATTACCCATAAGTTTGTTGGTATCCGCGATCATGGCCTTGTCGGGATGGGCGTCTCCTTCGCGACGTGCGGTGGACACCGCCTCGCCGAATCGTCGGAAGCAGGCGACCGGTGTGTACTCGATGACCTGGTAGACGTGCGTCACCTCGAGCCCGTGCGCGAGGTACCATCGCAAGAGAGGTGTGGCGAGCAAGATCTTATCCCCACGATAACTCCCGACGAGCATGCGACGCGGAATTGCCATGATGTCGTGTTCTTCGGCGTAGCGACGCATGAACGGTCCGAGGTCGTCGCGGGTCAGGTGAATGTTCTTGAAGATGGGCTGCATCTCGGCAAAGTGTGCGCGCAGGACCTCCGGTACACGTATGTCGCACTGAATCATACCGAACACGCTACCGTTGCGCACCCCTGTCAGGATCTGTTGTGTCGTCATTTTCCAGCGCACGTGTCGACGGCGTTGCCGAACGTCCAGAAACTGTTTCACGCACGGATCGCGTCTCGCGACCTTCCACTCGCATTCCCACAACTCGACGACACTCACAAAGTGTCGAAGATAGACCGTGTTCTTTTGCGTTTCGGCGAGTAGTTGCGTCATGGGTTTCCCGTTGACCTCGTTGACCTCACGACCGGTACACGGACAACCGTGATAGTAGCACCCGTGAAATTGATAGGCCGTCTTCGTTTCGCTGCACCAACCGTCCACCGACAGTTTACCGATGCGCTTCTCTCGACCGTTGGTCTGGTGACGTATGGTGAGTCCCGTGCTTTCGGACACCAACGTCAGCCATTCGGCAGCCATCTGACCTGTGGGTTGTGGCGCTTCGGGTCGGAACTCCTTCTCTTCCCGTCGTCGCGTGTACCATCCCGTTGGCATCTCTTGCGATATCGACCACAGATACAATGCATTCGCATCATAGCCAACGATGGACTGACACGTTCGAGCCGCATCACCGTAGTCGTTACGACGTATCTTCGTGACCCCCTTCTCGTGGTGACTGGTGAAGATGAGTGACGGTCCTCCGACGATGTTCTCTCTGACGAGCTGGTGGACATCCTTGTTCGTCTCGTTGAAGAGCGTAAAAAACGTCCTCTTCGGCACGTCTGTGAACAGATAGGACAAGGTCAAACCAGGTATACTGATCCCTTGTTTGAACATGTCGATACCGCGGTGTCGGTAGAAGTCGAACTGTTTGCCGATGGCCTCCAAGAACGGCACGACGTCCCTGTTGTTATACCAGACGAGAAAGTCTCGCAGAGTCTCCATGTCGTTGTCTCGCCACACCGTCCGACATCGCGTGTAGTCGTCGTCGGATATACCTTCGTTCTTCAGTCGACTGAAGAAGGCCTCTTTGGGAGGTAGAACGGTGTCGTCGAGTCTCTCCAAACTGTCCATGTATTCGTACGGGAAGTGACCTTTCGTGACCTCGCAACCGTACGCTTTCAGGTACTTGTCGTACGAGAATCCCGGGGCGATATAATGGGTCATATCGAGGAATTTGAGGTCGTCCGTCGATAGACACATAAACGTGTTGCCGCGTTTGATCACGTGAAATGTCCCTCCATCCTTCCTCTCTTCGTCTTCCTCCTCCTCCCCGTCCTCTGTTGCTTTCTTTTCGGACAGGAAGTAGGGTACCAGGAACTGTTTGACGACGTTCAGATCGTACCTGCTCGAGTTGAAGCCGATGACGGGCAACTGATGAAGCCAAGTGTACAATTGACCCATGAGAGTTTTGTAGGGTTTGGTCGGTTTTCGCCGTGACTCATTGTCGTCTCCGTCTGCGGCGGATGCCTCCTCTTCGTCCCACGTCGTGATAGCCTCTCCGATTTCGAGTAGTGTGCCCTCGTAACTGTCTACGATGGCGTCGTAGGCTGCTTCGCTCATCGTCTGAAGGATACCCATCATGTCGCCTACCAACTTGTTGCTGTCACCATCCATGATCAGACATTGTACCTGTTCGAATCCGGGTACGTTACTCGTCAGGGACACACTCAGCGGTACGTGACGAGCCACCCAGTGGACTTTGGCGCTGTCCGACGGAAGCTGTGACGTATCGAACCAGGACTCGAAGTCGAAGGTGGCGCGATACGGATAGTAGCGCAAACACTCGGTAACGTGAATGTTTTCGTCATCCAAGCACTGGAAGACTGTCGGCGACGGATGGTAGACACCACCGGGATAGATCTTTCGTACGCCTCCCGTACACCCGCGCTCGTGTCGTTCTAGTTTGTATGCGTTGCACCATAGCGAGTCGCCACACTTCCTACATCGATAAGAATGACAGTACATGTTCACGTCTTGTATGTAGGAACAGTGAAGTGAAGATTGACGTACATCGTTTCGGGATAGTGACACAAGGACCGGCGTACGAGTTCAGCAGTCGCCTTTCCGCCTTCTTCTTCCGGTTCGACGAGCTTGTAGACGCACACGTTGGTCTCAAAGGTGGTCTCGACGCGATAGAGATCGTCCATTGTCACCCCGTCAAAGTCTTTCATTGCCACTCCGTCACGGTTGTACTTCGCGTAGAGTAGCTTCACAGCGGGTTCCAGGTGGTGTCGGTCGCATCCACGGTGCAGAGCCAGACACCGGAAGAGACACAGATTGTCGGTGTACTTTGTATTGTTGAGGGGGTCTCTTTCCAATCCGATGACGGCTTTGTTTCGTTTGATGTAGCTCGGTAGTGTGATATCCACACATCCTATCGGGTGATCTACGATGTGATTGACGAAGAAGGTGACATTCGTGACCACCTCGCATACCCATTGACTGTCCGGACGCTGATTGATGACCCACTGCAGCACGTCTGTTTCTCGGATACGTTCCAGAAACGCATCAAAGTCTGCAGTGTTTGTGATCAGACACGGTTCGTCGAGGTAATGTCCGCAGCAGTTACAAGACGAATGAAAATACCTGTACCTGTTCGTGGTCTTGTTCCTTAGAACAAAACCATAACTAAGATTAATCTTAAAGGCGTGCGTCTGTTCGCGGAACATGATCTTCAGTGACGGTTCTAGGGCGCTCGTGTCCAGTGTCGACACTCTGTAATTGTACCTGGATTGCACGGGTCCTCTAGACACGTGGTTTCGGATGGTCATCCAGTGATCTCGGACGACGTCTCGTAGCTCCCTCGATAGAGTATCGGCGAAGGGGAGTCGGGGCGGTGGTTGTATCGGATCGTCATCGTCGCCGGCGGCGGCACTCACACGTGGTCGCTCTGTGCGTCTCGCTCGTTTGCTTAGGGGTGGGTCGCTCGCTTCCGCACGTCGGTTGCATACCGTCTTGATATGACGTAGCAGGACGTCACCTCTCGTGAACTCACGTGCACATCTCTCGCAGCGGTGTAGTGTTTTTTGTGAGGTGTCACAACCCTTCCTGTTGTGACGTAGCAGGTTGGCACGTCTCGTGAAGTCTCTTCCACATCTCGAACAGGGGTGCCTAGTACTTTTTGGTGGTTCGCCAGATGGCACCACTCGTGACGGTGGTTTACTGTAAGCATGGTCGTCGTCGTCTACGTGTGTTGATGAATGCGTTTGGTCTATGTGGCGTTGTATGTCGGCGTGTGTATCGAGCACGAGACCGCAGTGACGACACGTGTGCTGCTTCATCGTCTACCTACAACTGAAGGATAGGAGATCCTTGTACGCGTCTATATATCCTAGTGTGACGTCATAGGAACCGTGGCTTGTATGAGTGTGCCTGTATATAGACGGAGGGGAGGTGGATGTGTATGTGTATGTATTCATCGATCGTAACGAGCTATGAAGGTGACAAGAACAACATACACCGGATTCCTGGATTACATACATACATACATCTTTATTCATTGAATTACACAATAAAAGCGAGTATACAAGAAAGCTAAGCGCCTACAGTGACAGACAAGCGGCGCCTATAACCCCAGCTATAGCGTAGGGGCGCATTTCCTCTTGTCGTCACTGCAGACGCTTCTGGAGTGACTCCGTAATGTAAGCGACGTGTTCGTCGCGCTTGATGTTCCGTGCAAGTTTATTGCAGATCGTGTGTACGGCCGTATCGAGACTGCATCGTTTTGTGACGAACAGCACCGCGGCTAAACTCTCGATGTTTATCTCCAGGTCCTTTATACTATCGAACAGAACCGGGTAGGTCCACGGCATCGACGTGTCCGTTTTCGTCCACACGATATGGCCATCGGCAGCCATATCGAGCGTCGAGCAATCCGTCCGCAGTGCCTCGTACTCGGATGTGGTGACGTCATAGTCATCATCGTTGTCACAACTCATGTCCAATGACTCGTTGGATGGTGGTGGTGGTGTCGCACACTCACACGTCATGTCTAGTTCCGTCACGTGACGCTGGGCGTGTAAATGCATAAGTAGAGCCTGTCGCAGTGGCATAGGGGTGTGGTGACGGCGTCTTTTTCTCGGTGCCCACTCTAGCGGCTTTTCATCATCATATGCTTTTCGAATGTGATCTAGTCCGCTAGAGGGAGCATCGCTGACCTGACAACACAATAACAACAACAACATTAACAGGGTGTTTCCTCGTCCAACAGAGGTATACCACGTACACGCAGGATGGCTTGCACACGTGTTATGATGTCACGTGCCCGCTTCGGTGTGTCCACCATAAACCTGTAATGGTGTACTGCATATCTCACATTGTCTTGGATCAGATCGCTACGTACCAGGTAGATGGCGTTTGTCTCACTTTCGAAAGTGCGCCACAATTCGTTGCTTACGAACCGGACGATAACTTCACGTGTTACCAGGCACATCTCGGAGCACCAGACCTGCCTTCCCGCCTCCTCCCCCATCGTGTCGTCTTGTAGGTACCAGGGCTGCGGCGCCTTCGGTGCTTCGTCTTCCGTCTCATCAGACACGGTTATACCGCGACTACGGAGACTCGTTTTCACTCGTGACACGACATCACGAGCAAACCACGGTGCGCGCGATTCGCACACCAGATCGGATACTGCCATATCAAAGGCATGAAATATACGCGAACGATCCACTTTATACACGTCTTCGTGAACGTTCGCATAGCGAAGGCACAGTCCTTCGGCTACCTGGCGAATGCATGCAGTGGTTATAGCGGCTATAAATAAGTCGTCATCTATCATGTGCTCCGCTCGTTTCTGAATTGCATTCACTCTCTCTACTGCCCCCTGTAATTCACTACGTCTCCGACTCTCGTCGTCGTCAGACCAATCAGTATCAAAATCACCATCGTTAGCAACATCATCATCATCCTGATCACTAGACCATGAACATGACCCCACGTGAATGACACTTGCCTCGTCATCGAATGACAGTCGACGTTTCACGCCACGCACGGGGGTTGTCAGAACTGCCTCTGATGGAATTGACCGAGGAGGCGTCTACAACATACGTCAGAGGAAATTACATCATAGTGTCAAATAGGTAGACAAACAGAGAGACATCATTCAACCTCTAGGGACAGCCTCTCTCTCTCTCTCTCTCTCTCTCTCTATATATATATATATATATATATATATTCCGCCTGGGGGCGTCACCTACTCTTTCGTCACTGTCAGTTGGCGCCTCTTACGACAGTTAGGAACAGGGTCTCTCTATACTCCGTCAGAAGGCGCCACCTAACAGTGAGTCACTGTCAGTTGGCGCCTCTTACGACAGTTAGGAACAGGACCTCTCTATACTCCGTCAGAAGGCGCCACCTAACAGTGAGTCACTGTCAGTTGGCGGCTGTTACGACTGGATTATTTCTAGTGCTATCACGGTATAATTTTGATAGCCTGCCTTTCTTGCCTTTCTAATTGTCACCCTAGCCTGTTTGCCACGTAGGACATTCAGTGACTGGTAGCGTTCGTCGCCGGATTTAAGCGACATATAGTCGCTTGCTGTCATTCCTCCCACGACCTCCTGTACTAGTCGGTCAAATCCTGTTGCCCACACTTCATTGCCCTTGTGATCAGCGAAAAGCATCCCCATAGAATACTTGTAAACGGACGTTCCCTTCTGACGCCCGTGCACCGAACATATACTGACGTTATGGTGCCCTCCTTTCGTCGTTTCAAGAAGAACTTTCCGATTACATACTTTACATGCCGGATAACATACGTATTCGGGGGACAGAGCACATGTTACTAGTGTCAGTGGACGAACAAACGCGTACGTTCCGTCACTTACTTGTTCGAGTTCTGACAGGAGCATTTCCTCGTTGTTAACGTTGGATGTCGCCATCTTGTCGTGTAGGTATCGGTATAGTGTGAAGAGCTTCGAACGGCAGCGAGACTGAGAGAGAGTGTTTGTCCTGTTAGATTTACCGTGGGTTTATATACAATTCAATCCCTCCAGGGATCGACCGCGTGACACCCCTAGATGATGATATCGAGCCCCTGGGTGTTCACATCTTATCGTGCGCGTGACTTTATCTCTCACTCTCCCGTACTTTGTCACCGCGTGGCTGCCTGTCTGTTTTTTAATGGGCGCCTTATGTAAGCCGTATAGAGCGCTGTCTAACGAAGTCTCTCACCTGCATAAGTATCACACCGAGTATATTCTTACCTGGTTTGTTACGGTTTGAGCTCTTACCTCAATACCCCTCTGCACTGGGTACATTCTCAATAAGTCGTGCGTCACCTGTAGCCAACAAGCGTTGGCGTAGTTTAGAGGTACGAAACTTGACGGCTACTATAGCGTACATCACGCCTCGACGTTGTGACAGCCATGAAGCGATTCGATCGGGTGTCCAACGAATGCTTTTACTCCAGTATTTCGCCTGTATTCCAGTGCGCGCCGTCTGAATCTTTCTCGCTGTGTTCTCGTCGTGAAAATGTCTAGCTTTTTTAAACTGATATGCTGCTTCTGTACAAGTAAAGTCTTCGCCCCATATATGTATCTCGCATGGATAGAAATTCGATAGGAAGTGACCAGCACCCCTGAATTGTATATCCAAGCTCTTGTCCGCCATATGTTTCATCGCTGACCACTCACAGAGTTCTTTTCTTCCGACTGTATTGTTAGCGTTCTGATAAGGCGCATTGTCGTCTAGTTGACACATCACGCGCTTATCGCCAGCTGGTCCCTCCGTCATATGACTGGTATCGGTTTGTACTTTACCACGTCGAAATTTTCCATAACCGCGTTGTTAACTACATAACCAGGCACGGTCCAGGTGACGTCCCTAGATGATGTCGTCATACGTCCCTGGGTCTTCAGTGCTTTTCATACTCCTGTATATTTCCACTCTACAGTGTGTCTTACAAGTTGTCTTCATAGTGTGTCTGCATACATATGCTCTATCTATATATACCGCCTCGTTTGTTACATTCTTCATATCATCTCATTCACAATTGCTATGTCGTCGATACCTTGGGCTCAACTCCGTGCTGAATGGCGTCTTCGTGACGAGTTGATGCAGACTATGGCATGGTCGACGATACCTTTCCTGCAACTACGTGACGACTGGCGTGGTCTCGAATTTGTGTAAGTACTTTTATTATTATTATTATAATATTAAAAAAATAAAATATAAAAATATATATATATATCTTTGCTATTATTATAATAAACAATATATATATATATATATATATATATCTGTGACGTCTCACCTCTATTATTCCTTATGCTCTTACGTTCGTTATGTGTCACTCACGGTTATCTTATTACCTTTCAGCTCTCCTGATGGCATCGATACCTGGAGTATGACAGGGAGTGACTCGAGTGTTGACGATTGCACGTGAGTGTTCAACGATTATTTTACTACTTTATTTATGTTTTCTCATACCGCGTTTCTCGTTCTCTTCAATGTGTTGACCTCGACCGACCTCTTGTCGTTTCGACTAGCTACTCGGTGTTTGGTTACCGATCGCGTCAGCAGACGTCTCCATTACGTATTGTATCATAGTCCGTTGATCTAGCTTGCCCTTTTATCGTGTGTCGATTCCCTAAGCGGTGTCTGGTTACATCACTGGCTTATTCCACCCGACTGTACTTTATATATATATATATATATGTCCCTGTGTGGTTACATCACTGACTATTCCATCCGCCTGTACTTCATGTATTCATTATATATATATATATATATATATATATATCATACATATTTTCAAAGTTTTATATATATATATATATATATATATGTTTCAGAGAGGAAGAGGAACGCGATAACCACTGGTGCACCTTCTGCCACGTAATGCGTGAGCTATTACGCACACGGAACCAAGTTGATCCTGTTCCCTCTTCGAATACAGAGGAGGCGCCTATCGAAGAAGATTGGGATGCGGCGATCAATGCGGTCGAACGCTGAGAAATGCAGCGACTACTGATTGACACTATTATTATTATTATTATTTTATTAATTAATTACTTCCCTCTTTGATTCCAAGGGACATTGAAACATGATACTGATGATGATAATTATTAAAACTATTCAACTTTCAAACTGTTGTCGGTTATTATCTTAGCACTAATTCTTCTTTTATACATACATACATACATACATACATATTTTACAGTTTCATATATATATATATATATATATACGGTTTATAAATACACATACAACATAGGTACACTTACCTATTCATTCATTCATACATACACTCTTTGATCTTTCGTTATGATTCTTTGATCTTTCGTTTCTTTCAACACCTTTTAAACCTTTCCTCTTTGATCTTTCGTTATTACAATTCCATCTTCGGTCTTTCGTTCTTCATATACACGATAAGCCTTCCATGGCTGCTCATTCCACCGCCAGGGGGCGCGCTACACACGCTCACACATACGGTCACGTGACTACTCACTTCACTCAGGGGGGCGGCTTTCGAAACCTCCCTAGTATCACTCAAAAAAGACCAGAAAACTCCTCAGGATACCGATCCAGATTGCCCGTCTTACTACTCACATACCTTCTGCATCTCCCGCTTACATGTCGCTCTGTACCTCCTTACTGTATCTTCAACTGTCCACATACCTTCTGCATCTCCCGATTGCATGTCGCTCTGTACCTCCTTACTGTATCTTCAACTGTCCACATACCTTCTGCATCTCCCGCTTGCACGTCGCTCTGTACCTCCTTACTCTATCTTCAACTGTCTACATACCTTCTGCATCTGCCGCTTGCATGTCGCTCTCTACCTTCTTACTGTATCTTCAACTGTCCACATACCTTCTGCATCTGCCGCTTGCATGTCGCTCTGTACCTCCTTACTGTATCTTCAACTGTCCACATACCTTCTGCATCTGCCGCTTGCATGTCGCTCTGTACCTCCTTACTGTATCTTCAACTGTCCACATACCTTCTGCATCTGCCGCTTGCATGTCGCTCTGTACCTCCTTACTGTATCTTCAACTGTCCACATACCTTCTGCATCTGCCGCTTGCATGTCGCTCTGTACCTCCTTACTGTATCTTCAACTGTCCACATACCTTCTGCATCTGCCGCTTGCATGTCGCTCTGTACCTTCTTACTGTATCATCAACTGTCCACATACCTTCTGCATCTGCCGCTTGCATGTCGCTCTGTACCTTCTTACTGTATCTTCAACTGTCCACATACCTTCTGCATCTGCCGCTTGCATGTCGCTCTCTACCTCCTTACTGTATCTTCAACTGTCCACATACCTTCTGCATCTGCCGCTTGCATGTCGCTCTGTACCTTCTTACTGTATCTTCAACTGTCCACATACCTTCTGCATCTGCCGCTTGCATGTCGCTCTGTACCTTCTTACTGTATCTTCAACTGTCCACATACCTTCTGCATCTGCCGCTTGCATGTCGCTCTGTACCTTCTTACTGTATCTTCAACTGTCCACATACCTTCTGCATCTGCCGCTTGCATGTCGCTCTGTACCTCCTTACTGTATCTTCAACTGTCCACATACCTTCTGCATCTGCCGCTTGCATGTCGCTCTGTACCTTCTTACTGTATCTTCAACTGTCCACATACCTTCTGCATCTGCCGCTTGCATGTCGCTCTCTACCTTCTTACTGTATCTTCAACTGTCCACATACCTTCTGCATCTGCCGCTTGCATGTCGCTCTGTACCTTCTTACTGTATCTTCAACTGTCCACATACCTTCTGCATCTGCCGCTTGCATGTCGCTCTGTACCTTCTTACTGTATCTTCAACTGTCCACATACCTTCTGCATCTGCCGCTTGCATGTCGCTCTCTACCTTCTTACTGTATCTTCAACTGTCCACATACCTTCTGCATCTCCCACTTGCATGTCGCTCTGTACCTCCTTACTGTATCTTCAACTGTCCACATACCTTCTGCATCAGCCGCTTGCATGTCGCTCTGTATCACCTTAGTGTATCTTCAACTGTCCACATACCTTCGGCATTTCCCGCTTGCATCTTGCTCTGTACCTCCTTACTGTATCTTCAAATGTCCACATACCTTCTACATCTCCCGCTTGCATGTCGCTCTGTACCTTCTTACTGTATCTTCAACTGTCCACATACCTTCTGAATCTCCCGCTTGCATCTTGCTCTGTACCTCCTTACTGTATCTTCAACTGTCCACATACCTTCTGGATCTGCCGCTTGCATTTCGCTCTGTACCTCCTTATTTTATCTTCAACTGTCCACATACCTTCTGCATCTCCCGCTTGCATGTCGCTCTGTACCTCCTTACTCTATCTTCAACTGTTCAAATATTTGAACGGTTACCGGGAAATCTAGATGTCGCTAGAATAGCAAAAAGTGCATACCCTCAAATGATACCAAGATCGTCGGGACATGACAAACCGTGAGGGTGCTAGCGACCGTAGAATTTAATGTTTTATACGTGTTCTGAGTTGTTCATTTTTCGCTCGCTTATCTATTTTTGGTCTTACCCACCAATGCACCTCGACCAAACTGGCAAAAACATAACATGGTCGAGTGTTTCATAAGAGGCCGTGGTGAATTCCTTTGGAATATATTCATTAATAGAATGACCCTGTGGGTATGAAAGGTCGTGAATGAGACGGAACGTGTTTGACTCTTTCTTAGCCACTAACCCGAGTGGGGATGAGAGTAGTACTATAGGTGATCCAGCGCGGGCAATATCCGTTCCCTGGAGCAAACCCCATGTTAAAAGATAGGGATTTCCACCGGGGCGCGCCCGGGTTAAAGGATAGGCCATTTTTACCCCACGTTAAAGGGGAAATGAAATGCAGCTGTTTCATGCTACATATTTAAATATATACTATATAAGTATACATTAATGTTAACAGAAACGTACTCATTTATAAGACAAACTAAAAAAACGATTTTGTTCGATGCCTAAATCGTCGCTATAGAGCACTGCGTATCGCCATCTTTGTTCCAAGCGAGTGGTTTGATTCACTCCTATCTAATCAATGTTAAATTTCGGGGTTTTTCGGTTTACTTCATTAGTAGACATTTCTGTGCGAAAACAAAGATATGGTGCCCTATTATACACGATAGGCGTTCTATAGGTCAACAAATAACTTGTATACGCGTTCGAAATAAAAAGGTGAAATTAAATGGCAACGATTTATAACCAATGAAATCGTTGTTAAAGTCGCACTTCCCGAACGAAGATTTTAGCTGCCAGAAGGGGGCGGGGTTTTCAAAGCAAAGTTCAGAATATTAGATGCGCGCGCATACCGGGACTATTTTTATTTTGTTGACAAAGACGTCGAAGAATTTTTGTAGAGACGAGTTATTAAAAGTGATTTTTAAAACTTCCGTATCACTTGGGGAGAAAATCGATACGACAGATGAAGACTCTAGTTCGACTTGTCACTCGGAAATTACGGTTGATACGGTTGACACACACAAAGGGCCTGTGCCATACGGGTTTCAACCAGTGACAGTGTGCGATCCACGGTCGATAATGTCCGGCCCCGGGTCAGGTGCAGTTGTGGGAGTCGGACAGTGACAGTTGGTCTATCGACGACGAAGACGTTACGCGACTTAATAATGTCGCATGGTGTTTGTGTGGACACTGCGTCCCAATGACAATGTCGACGCACATCGAGTTGCTGTGCTGTAGGGATATAGCTGCCGTACAGCACCGTATGACAGACCTTGCAGATGCCTGCATTAGATTTAGTGTCATTACCGATTATGAGTGACGACTTCGAAACGGTTTGCACCAACAGGGCGGTGTTGGAACTTGGAAGTCGGTCTGTTGTCATTGTATGATTTGCGTGCAGACTCTTTGATTCGACCAATAGCTAGTAGGTAAGTACTACGTAGTTCAACAGGTATCAAATAATTATTCTAGCAATAACTTTTTCAAACTTAAATAGAGTAATTATACTTGTTCCCACCTCAGATGTTCAGGTTCACTCAATCTTCATAAAATACTATGTCTATGATTTTCATCAAACAATTTTTCATCATTTTCTTAATAAACTTACTTTTATTCTTGACAGGATGTGTGCATCCTTTTTATACACTTGTTTAATTCCCTATTTAAAAGTGTTCAAGCAACTTGCTTAATTTATATAAAAATGTAGACAAATTGCACACTACTATGCATTAATAGATGCATAATCAGGACATTGTGCAATGTATTATTGATACAAAAATATTTAAGTGGAGTTTTTAATATAATAAAAATGTTATGTATATTATGTGTGTGTGTTATCAAGACCACATCATGAAATGTAGTCTTACAATCATAATTATTACAGCCCTTCACAAACAAATGAATAAATTCACTGAATTCATGATGTGATATTGATAAAACACAGTTTTGCCAGTATAACAATAATTAGAAGATACCGGTTGTTTATTATCAACTAATGCAAATAAATGAACTTTCAGAACATATCGATTGATTCGATTAGCCGCATATCGTCACTTCACGTTGTGGTCAAGGGAGAGACTTGGAAAAGGCAACAGACGTGTTATACCAGCTTGCACTGTATCCAGAAGTGAATGGGGTTGATGAATATTTAAGCTATGGACATTGCACTATACAGGTGAGTGTACAGTGAAAATAAAAACCATGGATAAGTAAGATTAGATTGACCAAAAGGAAGAATGAATTATTCGGTGCCTTCTTATCCCATTTTTGGCAACAACAATGTGATCTGTAGTGTCTTGCATGTCCCTATTCATAATTCGATTTGTAATACTGAAGCCAACATGAAATATATCAACAGTTTATTCATATGGAGAAACAATTCACAAATAAAAAAGACTACATGCCAGACTGTGCCAATGCATTAGTCAAATTCACACACCGGTTTTCAATGTTTCTTTCAGTTGATTCACTTCACACTGTGACACATTTTAATCTAACTGTATTACAATGTGGGTCTGTGTCAGTCCTGTGCACATATAGTACATCAATAAGTAACACGTTTATTGATGATATGGGTCATCATTATGATCAAATATTGTGATACCAAAATTATTACATACAAAATATTCCATTACAGTTCCAGTTTTACATAATTGTGGGTTTCAACTTTCAACACTACGGCCATGTGTCAAGAAAACAAGTATTATTATTCAAGATACAGATTCAAACCTTGTAGTACTAGTTTCAAAATCTATCAAGTGCCACCAAATGGATTTATCTAGATTTATGGCACTATATAAGTGTTCTTATTATTATTAAGTACTTTTTGAGATGTTGTTTTGTGATAATGTCAAATGTAATACTAACAATGAAGTATGAATATATAAAAAAACGTATAGCTGAATCCTTTGCTGCTTCATTAGTTTGTAGTACACTTTAATAATACTGGCTAAAACATACAGATTAAACAAACAAAAAATATTTTGTTGTAAGATGGCACTTTACTTTTACTAAACTTGATGGTAACAGTCCAGTTTTAATGGTAATGGCCCTTATCATTTTTGTGACACACATCCTAGAAGCCACATTAAAAGTGTACAGTGAGTCATATGAACAAATACATGTACAGTTCAGTGTGATGTTTGAGAATGGTAGTCTGTTGCAAAAAACTCACTATAAGTAACATGTTTGGACTTGGTTAAACTATTCAAGTAAATTACATATACCCAAAGTTCCCTACATAGAATAGTGTCTAATAAAATACATTGCATACCACAACTAGGATACAAGCTTTTAAGTGGATGTTCCTTACTTTAGGAGGTCCTATACAGTAGTGAGAATGCACTTTGCCTAAAACGTTTCTCTATTTCTGCCAGTGATGTTCAAACTATGTTATTTAAGCATAGAAATCCATTGTCATTTGAAATTGGATGCCGAATTGATACGGATACAACTAGTTTTCCGTAAAGCCGCTTCTTTGCTTTGCCACAGCCTCCTCTTTTGCTGGTTTTTCGATGCCTGCATGCTCTGCTAGAGTTACCTCCTTACTTGATGTTGCAACTTGGAGCACACTTCACAGCTTTGTGCCACTCGTGCATCTAGCTGCAATGCCCTCTAGAATTTCTCCTCGGAAGCTGTAGTCCTTTGACGCCATCACAGACTTTGAATACTGCAGCTGATACCGTAGCTTGTTGTCTGCTGTTTTCACCATTTCCCGCTGATTGAACAAATGATAAATCTAAAATCAGTATAACAATAGAAATATCTGAAGAATAGCTGGCTATAGCAGCTTGCTTGTATGCTCTCTCTCTCTCTCTCTCTCTCTCTCGCTCTCGCTCTCGCTCTCGCTCTCGCTCTCGCTCTCGCTCTCGCTCTCTCTCTCTCTCTCTCTCTCTCTCTCTCTCTCTCTCTCTCTCTCTCTCTCTCTCTCTCTCTCTCTCTCTCTCTCTCTCTCTCTCTCTCTGCTAATGTCATTTATTAATCGGTTCCGAATTCTGCCATCCTTTTCAATTTAAACTTCCA